>CAJQZJ010001511.1:925105-994295 GCA_907164525.1 Lophiomys imhausi | reverse complement strand
GACCCAAAGAAATGAAGTAATATGGAGGGTTCAAGGGATGGTGCTTGAATTCATCTAAGTAGGGGAAATAAAATAGACATAGGAAGTGGATGGAGAGAGGGAAATGAACAGGAAAATAATATAACTGCCATCTGTAAGGCTTTATCCAGCAGATAATGGAGAGATATACAGAGACCCTCAGTCAAATATTGGGCAAAAATTAGGGAGTCTTGAGGAAGAGTTAGAGGAAGGTTTTAGCAAACTGGAGGAGTCAATGACAGCACAAAAAGACCCTCATGACCAACTAACTTGGAAATAGAGAGCTTCATAGACACTGAAACACCAACCAAAGCGCATGCATGGACGGGTCCTAGGCATACTACACATAAGAAACTGATGGGCTGCTAGGTCCTCAAGTGGATCCCCTTATAATTAGAGCAGGGACTATCTCTGACTTGAATGCTGTTCTGTCCCTGAGGATCCTGTTTCACTAGCAGAGCTGTCTTGTCTTGCCTCGGTGGAAAAGAAATCACTTAGTCCTGATATGATTTGATATGCCAGAGTTGGTTGGTACCAGGCAGGAAAAATGGTATGGATAAAGTGAGGGTAGGGTGGGACTGGGAGGAGAAAAGATGGGTGGCTATTGGAATGTAAAATAAAAAATTAATATATTAATGGAGAAAATAAAGAACATTCATTCTCTTTTTCAACTGCTGCCATCGTCTACATTCCAAGTTTTTTCATTATTCCAACACTAAATTCTCTACCAATTAAAGGGCATCTCCATGTTCTTCTGTCTTCACAGTTCTAGGTGATAACCATTTACTTTCTATATGGATTTATGTACTTTAGGAACTGAAAATTAGTGGAATCAAAGAAAAATACTTGTTCTTTTGTGTATGACTTACTTTTGCTCGAATAACCTGTTTAAGATTTATCTAGACTGTAATGTGTATGTTCAAAATTTCCCTTCAAGCCGGGCGGTAGTGGCGCACGCCTTTAATCCCAGCACTTGGGAGGCAGAGGCAGGCGTATCTTTGTGAGTTCGAGGCCAGCCTGGTCTACAAAGTGAGTCCAGGACAGCCAAGGATACACAGAGAAACCCTGTCTCGAAAAACCAAAAAAAAAAAAAATTTCCCTTCAATTGAAGTCTGATCAATGTTCCACTGTCTGCATCTACCACATTCTTCTCAGCCATTCTCTGTCCTTGCAAACTTGGGATGATTCTGTCTTTCTTTTTCTTCAAGGGGGGACGATTAGAAACAGTATATCTATGAATGAACATAGGTGCGCAAATATCTTTATTAATCTGTTTCCAGGTTTTTGAATACACATATACAGAAGTAGAATTGATGGATCATATGTTAATTATACATGGAGTAGCATTTTATAAAGTTGTCATTTTGTATCCCCACAGAGAATGTAAAAGGACTCAGTTTCTCCTCATGCACAAATTATTTCCAATTTGTATTTAATAATGCACGGTTCTGTGAATGTAAAGTGATATTTCATTGTTACTTGGGTTTACATTTGCCTAATGATCAATACTTTGTGTCTTAACCAGTGGAGTGATACCTGTGCTTAAGATGATGATTGACTAATTGGATAGCACAGATATTGATCATGAGTAAAGGGCAATTAGCTGATCAAGAAAGATTGAGCATGCCCCTTGGTGTCAAAGAGTGTCCTCTGAGAGTGTCAAACCTTTTTATTAGAGTTTATACATAAAAAGAGGCCATCACTTTCTCTAGTGTGTTTCTTGTCCTAAAGGGGTTAAATTATGAAAATAAGGTGAAGATTTGGAAAGTAACAGCTGCTGTTATTCACAGGCACCCTAAATGAAGCTGTCGAACAATGCACGGAGCTGGGGACAGAAAATTGCAGTCAGAAAAGAAAGGGAAATTGTTGCAGCATATGGCAGGAGAATGGGATTATAAGAAGGCTGATACTATAATTGACATTATGGATGAGACTGGAGTTGACAGCTGCTAATGCCACCTAAGAGCTCCTGGCCAAGACAGCACATTGGGTTCTATTTCAAGTAACATTAGAGGCTTGGTAAAAATGTTAGAATAGATGTGAAATGATCAGATTAGTTTGTGAGGAGCACAAATTATACACAAACACGTGGAAGTAGTAAGACCAAAATGTAGATAGGCCTAAAGATGGGTAGGTACAGAAAAGATTACAGCTGCCCAGACTCAGGGAGATTATGAGGACAGAATAGTAATGTCGAGAAGTGAAGTAGAGGTCTTACACAGCCATGGAAAGGAACACTGAAAGACGATTAAATATACAATAATTTCTTAAGAATTTTGTCTAAGAAGTTTTAAATTCGATTACTTCTATAATGGGGAAGACCAAGTGGGTGGTCTGAAGATTTTTGACATCACAGAGCTAGGAACTAGAGATACAGAAACATTACTAGCTCTATGGTAGTAAGATTAATGGCTACTCCTGTATTTCAACGTCAGGTGGGGACAAAATCTCAGGATGAGGGAGAAGTGGACAAAGCACAACCCAGAGCTCTATAAAAGTCTGACATGTAGGATGGAAGGGGATAGTGAAAAGTTCTCTGTAAAGACCAGCAAGGGAGAAGTAAAAGGAATATAGTGCCTGGACTGGGATGGGGAGAAAGTGACAAAACAGAGTAAGGAGGAGAGTCCAGAGAGATCTTGTTTTGGTCTAGCCATGACCTTGAAACCTCCAGCACATAGAAAGCATGGCCTTTAATTACCACCAGAAGTTACTACACATGTGCGCCTTCTCAAGGACCTGTTGAAACTAAAGAGAGAACACATAGTTTTATGATCAGTAACCTCATGTTCACTTCTTTTTTTTAATTTATAATTAGGTTTATTATATATTTATTTTTTATGATTACATATATGTTATTGACACAGACGGGGGAAAAACACAATTCTCAGCTCAAGGGGGATAAGAGATAGTTCATTCTAGGAGCAATTATGAGTGACCAGACCTAAAAACATATTTAGGTTACCCAAAATTCGACTGTGATAAACAGTTTGAATTTTTAATAGTAAGTGAATACAGAAAGTTTCAAATAAAAAACATTTTTCAAATATGTTGGTAGAAACATTAAGTAGGTGAGTTGAAGCCTCTCCTGTAGGTCTCGGGTACTACCTGATGACTCTTAGCCTTTTAGTTGTTAAAAGTACATCCTTGTTAAGTTAATAAATTCCGTTAGTCATGGGATTTTCGTTGGGATACAGCAGTGGCCACGGAATGTTTCTTAGGAGGCTAAAGATAGCATAAGAAATATTGTAATTAGGTTCTGCACATGGAACATGCCAACCTCTCCACTGATATTTTGATCAATCAGCCTTGCAGAAGGGTCAGGGAAGGTGAGGTTTCTTTCTGGGAACTTCTGCTCACAACATATAGATAGAGTCTTGTATTCACATATTTCACTATCTGCCTTTATCCCTCTTCTGCTCTTTTTTTCATTTATAATCACTTATATTATTAATACTTAACAAACATCTAAAAAATACCTACATCCTATAACCTAAAACCTATAATCTATAATCTAAGAATACCCTAATACCTAAAAACATTAATAACTATCTTAAAACATTTAACTAACACTATTTTTTTACATTTTTATACATTATTTTTTTTATTTCTTCAAGTTACATCTCAGTCACAATCCCTTCCCTACCCCTCCTTCCTGTCTCACCCTTCCACCCTCTTCCCCCCAACAGCTTCCCCTTTCAGTCCAACAAATGATTCCTTTTCTTATAACAGTAAATACTATACAAAACAACAGAAATAAATATGCCACATTTATGAGAGTTAAATGGCCCAGCATACATTCCCAGTGTCCAGTTCATACATATTTGGCCCCTGATTTAACATTCTACCATCTAACCATCTCCATGAGTTTAAAGTTCTATATCTGACTCAGCTTTCATACTAACTTGCACTCTATTAAAAACATCTTCGTAGATCCAGAACACCCTCTTGATTCCTAAAGAACTCAAAATTTAACTATTAGATTCAAGCTATCTATTCTTCAACCATCTAAGAGACCTGAGAGGGATAAATATATCTGATTATGTAGGAAGTGCAGGGGCTGCATCATTCAAAACTAAGAAATGACATATCAGTGGCTGCCTGGACAGTTCCTGTTTTCTCTCCATACGTTACAGCATCAATCTTCAGGCTTTTGGTCCTGTTTCTCTGACAGACATTGATTGTAGAGCAGGGATTATGAAGGACTTACATACCCTGTCTTGGCAGAGCTAGGCTGTCGACTTCCCTGCTAACAAGTTTTGTCCTATTTGGAGAGCAGTCTGCCTGCAGTTGAAGCAAGGGGATTTTTATGCCAAGAGATAGGCTTGCCACAAACTCAACCATCTCACACTGGAGATTCTTCGATGCTCATCTTCTACTTGGAGTAGAATACGGGGTGATGTCAGGAGCTGATATGTCTCGATATCAAAAAGAAAAATCTTAATTTAAGACAACATCTTTGAATGCCATATTCTGCAGATCTCTTGGAGTTTTTTTTTCCTTTATTTTTTATTTCTTCAAGTCACATCTCAATCGCAGTCCCCTCCATGTTCCCCCTCCAGTCCCACCCTCCCACCCTCAACCCCCCATCCTCTTCCCTTTTTTTTTCTTTTAAATTTAAGGTATATCTTATCTCCCCCTACAGTTTCCCCTTTCAGTCCAAAAAAATGGCTCTTTCTCTTATAATAATAAATACAATACAAAACAACAGAGGTAATTAGGCCACAGTTATGAGGGTTATATGGCCTAACGTACATTCCCAATGTCCATTCCATATGTATTTGCTACCTGACTTTAACATTCTACTATTTAACCATCTCCATAAGTTTAAAGTTCTATATCTAACTCAACTTTCATACTAACTTTCAACACAATTGTAAAAGTATCTTCTTAGATCTATAACACTCTCTTGACTCCTAAACAACTCAAAATTTAATTATGAGACTCTAGCTATCTCTTCTTCAACCATCTCAGAGACCTGAGAGGGATAAATATATCTGATTTTATAGGAAGTAGAGGGCCTGCAGCTTCCCAAACTAAGAAATGACATACCAGTGGCTGCCTGGACAGTTCCCATTTTCTCTCCATACATGACAGCATTGATCTTCAGTCATTTGGCCCCGTTTCTCTGACAGACATTGATTGTAGAGCAGGGGTTATGAAAGACTCACCTACCCTGTCTTAGCAGAATTAGATTGTCAACTTACCTGCTTCCAGGTTTTGTCCTTTTGGGACAGCATTCTGTCTACAGTTGGAGCAAGGGGCTTTTCCTACCAAGAGATAGGCTTGCGACTAATTCAATCATCTCCCACTGGAGGTTCTTCAATGCTCATTTTCTACTTGGAGGAGAATAGGGGTTGCTGTCAGGAGTTGATATATCTTGATATAAAAAAATCTAAAGTTACGAAAACATCTTTGAATGCCATATTGTGCAGATCTCTTGAGGTTTTTGAAGAGGCCCTATCTATCTCTTATATTAGGGTAAGCAGATGTTGCTTGTCTTTTAGCAGGTTTATTTCTGATTAGCTTAGCAAGTAACTATAATAGGCTGTCATAGTACCTAACAGAATGACCGCCTTGAATAACCATTAGTTTGCATTTCTTAATTATCCTAAAAAGTTTATGACAATTAGTAATAAAAGGCAGAAACATCACATTTCATATTTTTTTCTTTATCTCCTAACACTTCCATCCCATTTCTCTGGGGTGGGGTGTCCTTATATAACAGACTCTCATCTCAGTTGAGAGGTCGTATGAGGGCCAAGAGCCTCTTCATTCATTGGGGATCTATGAAGCAGTACCATCAGTGAAAAGTGTCTCGTTGCCTGCGAGAGAGAACTACTAAACAAACAAACCAATAAGCATAAAATAGATAAAAAGGCTAAAAAATAGAAAAAATATAACTAATATATTAAAAAAATAAATAAAAAATAAAAATTAAAAATAAGAAGTCTATGTCCAAGTTCCCTTTAGTGTGTTAGTTGTAGTATCGATACCTTCTACTACATAGCTAAAATCCTACTATAAGTGAATAGATGCCATATGTGTCCTTCTGAGTCTGGGTTAGTTCACTCAGGATGAGCTTTTCTAGTTCCATCCATTTGGCTGCAAATTGCATAATTTCATTGTTCCTGGTAGCTGAATAATATTCCATTGTGTAGATGTACCACAGTTTTTAACCCATTCTTCGGCTGAGGGACATCTGAGTTGTTTCCAATTTCTAGCTAGTACAAATAAGGCTGCTATAAACATAGATGAGGAAACTTCCTTATGATTCCTTGGAGAGGCATTTGGGTGTATACCCAGAAGTGGTATGACTGGGTCCTGAGGTAGAGCTATTCCAAGTTTTCTAAGATATCACCAGACTGACTTCCATAGTGGTTGCACAAGCCTGCATTCCCACCAGCAATGGAGTAGGGTACCCCTTTCTCCACACCTTTGCCAGCATGTGCTGTCATTTGAGTTTTTGATCTTAGCCATTCTGACAGGCGTGAGATGGAATCTCAGAGTCCTCTTGAGTTGCATTTATCTGATGATTAAGATGTTGAGCATTTCTTCAAGTGTCTCTCACCCATTACGGATTCCTCCTTTGTGAATTCTCTATTTAGCTCTGTCCCCCATTTTTTGAATGGATTATTTGGTTTCTTGGCATTTAATTTCTTGAGTTCTTTGTAGATTTTGGATATTAGCCCTCTGTCGGATGTGGGGTTGGTGAAGATTTTCTCCCAGTCTGTAGGCTGCCGTTTTGTGAGAATGACAGTGTCCTTTGCCTTACAGAAGCTTTTCAGTTTCATGAGGTTCCATTTATTGATTGTTTATCTCAAGTCCTGAGCTGTTGGTGTTCTGTTCAGGAACTTGTTGCCTGTGCCAATTAGTTCGAGGGTTTCTCCCACTTTTTCTTCTAGTAGATTTAGTGTGACCGGCCTTATGTTAAGGTCTTTGATCAACTTTGACTTAAGTTTTGTACAAGGTGATAAGTATGGGTCTAGCTTCATTCTTTTACAAATGGACATCCAGTTGGACCAGAACCATTTGTTGAAGATGCTGTCCTTCCTCCATTGTGCCGTTTTGGCTTCTTTGTCAAAAATTATGTGGCCATTAGTGTGTGGGTCTATTTCTGGATCTTCAATTCGATTCCATTGATCTACTGATCTGTTTCTATACCAATACCATGCTGTTTTTACAACTATAGCTGTGTAGTACAGCTTGAAATCTGGGATGGCAATAACTCCAGGTGATTTTTTATTGTACAGGATTGATTTAGCTATTTTGGGCTTTTTGATGTTCCATATGAAATTGAGGTTAGCTCTTTCTAAGTCTATAAAAAATTGTGTTGGTATTTTGATAGGAATTGCATTGAATCTATATACTGCTTTTGGTAGGATGGCCATTTTTATTATGTTGATCCTACCTATCCATGAGCATGGGAGATATTTCCATCTTCTAAAGGCCTCTTCCATTTCTTTCTTCAAGGACTTGAAGTTCTTGTTGTATAGGTCCTTTACTTGCTTGGTTAGAGTTATCCACAGGTATTTTATGTTGTTTGTGGCTATTGTGAAGGGTGTTGTTGCCCTTATTTCTTTCTCAGCATATTTGTTTGTTGTATAAAGAAGGGCTTCTGATTTTTTTGAATTAATTTTGTATCCAGCCACTTTGCTGAAGGTGTTTATCAACTGTAAGAATTCTCTGGTGGAATTGTTGGGGTCACTTATGTATACTATCATATCGTCTGCAAATAGAGATAATTTGACCTCACTTTCCATTGTTTATCCCCTTGATCTCCTTTAGTTGTCTTTTTGCTCTAGCAAGAACTTCAAGTACTATATTGAAAAGATATGGTGAAAGTGGACATCCTTGTCTTGTCCCTGAGTTTAGAGGAAATGTTTTAAGTTTCTCTCCATTTATTTTGATGTTGGCCACTGGCCTGCTGTATATTGCCTTTATTATTTCTAGATAGGGTCTTTGTATGCCCATTCTCTCCAGACCTTTTAGTATGAAGGGGTGTTGGATTTTGTCAAATGCTTTTTCTGCATCTAGAGAGATTATCATGTGGTTTTTTTCTTTCATCTTGTTTATATGGTGAAATATGTTGATAGACTTTCTATGTTGAACCATCCCTCCATCCCTGGGATGAAGCCTACTTGATCATGGTGTATGATACTTTTGATGTGTTCTTGAATTCGGTTTGCTAGTATTTTATTAAGTATTTTTGCATCTATGTTCATGAGGGAGATTGGTCTGAAGTTCTCTTTCTTTGTTGGGTCTTTGTGTGGTTTAGAAATCAGGGTGATTGTGGCCTCGTAGAATGAGTTTGGTAATGTTCTTTCAGATTCTATTTTGTGAAAGAGTTTGAAAAGTATTGGTGTTAGCTCTTCTTTGAAGGTCCAGTAGAATTCCAGGCTAAAGCCATATGGCCCTGGGCTTTTTCTGGTTGGGAGATTTTTAATGGCTGTTTCTATTTCCTTATGGGTTATAGGGCTGTTTAATCTGTTTATCTGATCTTGATTTAGCTTTGGTAGGTGGAATCTATCAAGAAAATTGTCCATTTCACTTAAGTTTTCAAATTTGGTGGAGTATAGATTCTTAAAGTAGGATTCAAATATTCTATGGATTTCTTCAATGTCTGTTGTTATTTCTCCCTTTTCATTTCTGATTTTGTTGATTTGTGTTTTCTCCCTCTGTCTTTTAGTTAATTTGGCTAAGGGTCTGTCTATTTTGTTGATTTTCTCAAAGAACCAACTCTTGGTTTTATTGATTCTTTGTATAGTTCATTTTGTTTCTAAGTTGTTGATTTCAGCCCTAAGTTTGTTGATCTTCTGACTTCTGCTCCTCTTGGGAGTGTTTGCTTCTTTTTTTCTAATTCACCCAGTTTAGCTGTTAATTCGCTAATATGAGCTGTCACGATTTTCTTTTTGAAGGCACTTAGTGCTATGAGCTTTCCTCGTAGCACAGCTTTCATTGTGTCCCATAGGTTTGGGTGTGTTGTGTCTTAATTTTCGTTGGATTTTAAGAAGTCTTTGATTTCCTTCTTTATTTCTTTCCTGACCCAGTGGTCCTCTAGTAAAGAGTTGTTCAATTTCCATGTGAGTGTAGAATTTCTGTTGATTGTTTTGCTATTGACGTCCAGGTTTATTCCATGGTGGTCTGATAAGATACAAGGGGTTATTTCAATTTTCTTGTATCTGTTGAGGCTATCTTTGTGTCGAACTATATGGTCGATTTTGGAGAAGGTTCCGTGAGGTGCTAAGAAGAAGTTGTATTCTTTTTTGTTTGGGTGAATCATTCTGTAGATATCTGTTAGGTTCATTTGGTTCATGATCTCTGCTAGACTCATTATTTCTCTGTTTGGCTTCTGTCTTGATGATCTATCCATAGTTGTGAGTGGGGTGTTGAAGTCTCCCACTGTTAAAGTGTTTGGATCAATGTGCGGTTTAAGTTCTAGAAGCGTTTCTTTTATAAATGTAGGTGCCTTTGTATTTGGGGCATAGATGTTCAATATTGAGATGACCTCTTGGTGGATATTTCCTTTAATGAGTATGTAATGCCCTTCTTTGTCTTTTTTTTTATTAACTTAATTGGAAGTCTATTTTGTTTGATATTAGCATGGCTACTCCAGCTTGTTTCCTGGGTCCATTTGCTTGGAAAACCTTTTCCCAGCCCTTTACTCTGAGATAGTGTTTATCTTCAATAGTGAGGTGTGTTTCTTGTATACAGCAAAAAGATGGGTCTTTTTTACGGATCCAGTCTGTAAGTCTGTGTCTTTTTATTGGCGAGTTGAGTCCATTGATGTTGATGGATATTAGTGACCAGTGATATTATTTCCCATTATTTTGTTATAGCTGGCTGTCTTGTGTTTCTTTTTGTTTAGTTGCTGTGGATGTTTCTATTTCCTCTGTTTTCTTCTTTTATAAATGTAGTTATCTTCTCTGTGTTGGAATTTTCCTTCTAGGATCTTCTGTAGGGTAGTGTTTGTGAGAAGATATTTTTTGAATTTGATTTTGTCATGGAATATCTTGTTTTCTCCTTCTATGTTGATAGAGAGTTTTGCTGGGTATAGTAGTCTGGCTGGGCACCTATGTTCTCTCGGGGCTTTTAGGACATCCGTCCAGGCCCTTCTAGCTTTCAAAGTTTCTGAGGAGAAGTCAGGTGTGATTCTGATGGGTCTGCATTGTATGTGACTTGGCCTTTTTCTCTTACAGCTTTTTATATCCTTTCTTTGTTCTCTACATTTGGAGTTTCTATTATTATATGGCGAGAGGAGTTTCTTTTCTGATCTAATGTGTTTGGTGTTCTGTAAACCTCTTGGATTTTTACTGGCATCTCTTTCTTTAGGTTTGGGAAGTTTTCTTCTATGATTTTGTTGAAGATATTTCCTGGATCATGGAGTCGGGAGTCTTCTCTTTCCTCTATGCCTATAATTCTTAGGTTCCATCTTTTCAATGAGTCCTTGATTTCTTGGATGTCATGGGTGAGAGATTTTTTAGCTTTCTCATTTTCTTTGGATGTTGTACTGATTTCTTCCACTGAATCTTCCATGCCTGAGATCCTGTCTTTCATCTCTTGCATCCTATTTTTCATACTCACATCTGTAGTTCCTGTTCTCTTCTCTTGATTCTCCATTTCCTCTTTTAACTCTGACTGTATTTTCTTTATTGTTTCCATTTCTATTTTTATGTCTTGAATGGTATTGTTCGTTTTGTACATTACCTTCTCCAGTTTGCTTGTTTTTACCTGGAGATCTTTCATTGCTTTATCCTTGTCCTGTTCAAGCTGGGTCACCTTGGCTTGGAGCTCTTTAATGGTGTTATTCGTTGTTTTGACTTGTAAAATTGTGGCTTCTTTGAATTCCTTCATAGTTTTAAGTTCTTCTTGAAGGGACCCTATTACTTTCCATAATGTAGAGTTGTCATCGTTTTCATGTGTTTCAGTTGTGGTGAGGTGGTTCGAGTTGGACGGAATAGCATTGCTTTCTTTTGTTGGAGACATTTTGCTGGTTTTTTTTTTTGGTCTGGGGCCTCTGGCCATGTGGAATTTTTTTTCTGTCTTCTGGACTTGGGTCCAAAGGGGGCACTTTGGTGTAGGATTCGAGTTTCCTTATTCTACCCCTATAAGGTGAGTCATTCAGCCCTGCCTCCCAGGTAGAGACCTAACTAATCCAGGTGTCGGAGCTGTGTATAAGTAAGCTCTGGTTCCCTGCTGGAAGGGCCCTTACTAGTACAAAAGTCCGATATAGGACAGTTTCAAATATCTCGCAGTTTGCCTGGGGTTGGTTCCTGTAGCGGGTACATCTGCAGTTCAGCTGCAATAGCCTTGTCGCTCCCGTGGCTTGGAAACTGGCCAGTGATGTCACAGACTGCGATCTGTGGTCTGAAGGCGCTTTGCAGCAGAGTTACGTTCACTTCCAAGGGTCGCAACCTTTTGCAAGATAATTGGATCATCTGTGTGAGAACTGGGAGTGCCCAGCATGGTGGGGATTATCTCTGCGTGGATTCTGAATCTGCTGGCTGGGTATTAGGTTGGAACTTACTGGGAGTCTCTCTCCTGTTGAGGGGATGGGTGATCCTGATTCCCGGGACCAGCAGCTTCCTAGTGTGTCAGAGAGTGGGAAAAGGCGTCCTGCCCAGGGATCTTCCATGGTCCCTGTGTAGCTGTGTGAGATTATGAAGGGGTCGTGCCCTTTGTACACCATCCTGCAATACTTTCCGCCTTGTGACTGTTGACCCCGAAATCAAAATACGTCCGTGCAGGCCGCCGCCATCTTGGGTCCCCCCTCTCTTGGGGTTTTTGAAGATGCCCTATCTATCTCTTGTATTTAGATAAGCAAATGTTGCTTGTGTCTTAACAACTTGATTTCTGAGTATCTTAGAGAATATCTGTGATAGACTGTCATAGTAGCTAACAAAGTGACACGCTTGCATGACTAGGAGTTTGTATTTCTTAACTATCCTAAACAGTTTAAGACGGTTGGTATCAAGAGACCAGAGCTTCATATTTCATTTTTAAGTATCTCTAGGTACAATACCTTTAAGAAGCATTACCTTTAATTTTGTATCAATATACAAAGATCTATTCCAATGTGGCCAAATATACTCTTAATTTTGTATCAATATACAAAGATCAATGCTTATGTAGCCCAATACAATCTTAATATTATGTCAATATACAAGGGTCAATACCATTGTGGCCAACTATAATCTTAATTTTGTATCAATATACAAAGATCAATACCAATGTAATCCAATACAATCTTAATTTTGCACAATATACAATGGTCAATACCACTTTAGCCAAATATAATACTAATTTTGTATCAATATACAAAGGTATAATGGCATATTCAATGATCTGTCCCTTCTCCTTGGTCCTTCCCATACTATGTCTATGTCCCATTTTTCTCAAGTCTGTGCATTCCTACAAAGGAGAGAAAGAACGATACAGAAAAGAAAAAGATAGAAGTCCCTGGGTCTAACCTCCAAAACCCATTTAACAATACCATGTAACAGCTTGTAGTCTCTTACCCTAAATAACAAAGTTTTCTGTTATCCATCAAATAACCAAAAAGGGGAGAGGAGAAACACCCTCCCCACCCACTGGGCATGGGAGGGCGCTCTCTTAAAATTATTTCCTGCTGATTTGGGTCGTAGTAAACCTGTTTGGGGCCCGAACCAGAATGTAAAAATGGTTAAAAAATGTTAGTACAATCCTTTTATGTTCAGTCCTTTTGTGCTCAGCTGTTTAGATGTCCTAAGAAGTTTGTAGACAGAAGCTGATCTTCTAGGCTTTACTGAAGTTCTGGCTGGGGCAGTGTGTGGAACTGAATGATCTTAGTGATTTTGAGTTGTTGTGGTTGTAGACTTTTGATGGAAACAGCCATTGAGGGAGTCTGCAAGGCTGAATCATCTGGGACACTCGTCTTCTTTGTTGTCTGGTTCTGTTTTTCTGTTGAGGTTTCTGTTGTCCAGTTGTTCCTGGATTCCTTGAATGGATGTTTTAAATCTCCTGGAAAGATAAGAACAGATCCCTGCCCTAATCCTAACTCTGGGACAATTACCCCTTTTTTTTTTGGGAGGGGGTCAGGTAATATTTCTCCTGAAGCAAATTTGGTTTTTTGACAATATATAAAGTATTATCTTTCAATCTGGATTAAAGAAGAAATTATTTTGTTATTTTGGAACTAAACAAGTCTTAGTGTATATATTTTGAGATCTCAAAGGACAATTTGTTTGTATTGAGTAGGCCTTTTGTAAGTAGCTTTTAAACTTAAGTCCTTCCATATCCTATGTGTCTGTCTCTGCATTCTAATTATTGGGATCAAAGACCTGTGGTTCCCAACTGAAGGGATTAAAGATGTGTTCCACCACTCCTGGATCGAACTTTTTCTCTATTTAGAGTTTGTTTTGTATCAGGCTGACCTTGAGCTCTGAGATCTGCCTGTTTCTGTCTCTAGTGTGTTGGGATTAAGGGTGTACTCTTGTTGAATGGTGGGATTAAGGGTGTGCACCCTCACCACCCTGTTCCGTGTAACTCTAGAATTTATAAAACATCTAAGTCTGTAGTGCTCCTCCTGTCTCTGCTGAAGTTAAAGGCATGGGCTAACAGCACACTTTTCATGTATTTTAACTTAGCTCTAAGTTTTTTCGACTCTTGGTGGTTTATAAAACCAGGTTGAATGGCTGTAACCTTTATTTTATTTACAGTGTTTTAAAATTGTTACCTGCTTTCTTTAATTAATAAATTTATTTGTTTGTTGCTTCAGGTTACATCTCTATCTTATTGTCCTCTTTCCCCTCTTCCCAGCCCCACCCTCTCATCCTCTACCCCCTAATCCTTCCCTCTTGTTCCTCTGTGGTGGAGTATCCCTACATAACAGTCCCTCACCACAGTTCAGGAGTCATATGAGGGCCAAGAGCCTTTTCATACACTGAGGGCCTACGAGGCAGTACCGCCAGTGAAAGGTGTCTCCTTGCTACGAAGGGAAAACTAAAAAAAGACCAACAAACACACAAAACCCACAAAAACAAAGAACAACAACAAAAAAAGAAAGGAAAAAGAAAAAAAAGTCTATTCACTTACAGTAGGATTTTATCTATATAGTATAGGATATCTATACTACAACCAACACACCAAAAGGAACATGGACATAGACTCATGTTCACTTCTATGTAACTTCATGGATAACAACTCCATGTCCCAAAGTTCAAAATTAACTATTAAACATAGGATATATTTTACAATTACACTTAAAAGAATTGACAATTAGTCTTACATAAAAACAAATCTGACAGGAAAAAAAAACATTTCAATTAACCCGAACACTTTCCAGCTAAGTAGATATCATTTAATTAACTGATTATTATTCTTAATTAAATAATAAGACAACTTCAAGCATTACTTAGAAAAGCAGTGTAGTTTAGGTGTGATATGATTTCTATAAAGTCTACTTCTATAGTCTCAGCTTCTGTTAGATTATATCAGCAAGTCAATTGATGGGAAACTTAAATTAAACTTTTAAGGACTGGGTGTTTTCCTCAAAGAAGTAAGTAGCTTCTTTTTGTGATTCTCTCTCTCTCTCTCTCTCTCTCTCTCTCTCTCTCTCTCTTTCTCTCTCTCTCTCTATTTCTCTATGTCTTTTACTCTCTCTCTCTTTTCTCTCTCTCTCTCTCTTTCTCTATGTCTTTTACTCTCTCTCTCTCTCTCTCTCTCTCTCCTCTTTCTCTTGGAAAATTTTACATATCCTATATTCACACATGACTGTAGCCACTGGCAAAGGAAAGGGTAAAAGTCACCCCAATTATTAAGGGTATGTGATACAAGGAACACTCCATCACCACCACACACATACTTCTGAAGCAGTAACAATCTGTCCTTTTTCTGAAGCAGTGGTAATCTCCTTTGCCTCATTGAAGAAGCTATGCAATAAAATGGAGGAAGATATAAAAACGAGCTCTCTGTGACTCACATTCAGATGTAAGAAGATAAAATTTACAATGAGGAATGCTACAGTATACCTGTTCTTATGAGGAGGACTTAGGATGTGCTGTTGCCTCTTCAAGGAGCTAAACATTTTGTTGGGATTTAAAACCAATATGATATAGGGTCAGATGTCTATGGGTTAGGAGAAGACGCCCTAAGAAAGAGCTGCTTGCTATCCTTAGTCAATGGATGACAGAAATTGTAACAATATTTCCATCTATGTTGTTGACAGGACAGATTCCAAAAAGGATATTGAAACAAGAGCTCTCATTAGAAAGAAGAGTTTGTTGGTGTTAAATTTCTTGAATTCTTTATAGATTTTAGTTATTAGCCCTCTGTCAGATTGGTTGGTGAAGATCTTTTCCCAATCTGTAGGCTGCCGTTTTGTTTTAATGACAGTGTCCTTTGCCTTACAAAAGTTTTTCAGTTTCATGAGGTCCCATTTATTAATTGTTGTTCTTAGGGCCTGAGCTATTGGTGCTCTGCTCACGAAGTTGTCACCTATGCCAATAAGTTCCAGGATTTTCCCCACTTTCTTCTATTAGATTTAGTTTGTGCGGTTTATGTTAAAGTCTTTGATCCACTTGGACTTAAGTTTTGTGCAAGACAATAAATATGGGTCTATTTGCATGCTTTTGCAAACATCCAGTTAGACCAGCAGCACTTGTTAGTACAATCCTTTTATGTTGTTGAAGATGCTGTCCTTTTTCCATTGTATGGTTTTGGCTTCTTTGTCAAAAATTAAATGACCATAGGTGTGTGGGTTTTGTTCTGGGTCTTCAATTCGATTCCATTGATCAACTTGTCTGTGTCTATACTAGTACCATGCTGACTTTATTACTATTGCTCTGTAGTACAGCTTGAAATGAGGGATGGTGATACCTCCAGATGCTGTTTCATGGGAAACAGGTCAAAACAGAGAATTCACAAAAGAGGAAATTAAAATAGCCTAGGGACACTTGAAGAAATGCTCAACATCATTATAACAAGAGAAATGCAACTCAAGACGACTCTGAGATTCCATTTCACTCCTGTCAGAATGACTATGATCAAAAACTCAAAAGATAGCATATGCTGGCGAGGCTGTGGAGAAAGGGGAACACTCCCACATTGCTGGTGGAAGTGCAAACTTGTACAACCACTATGGAAATCAGTCTGGCAATATCTTAGAAAATTTGGAATACCTTTACCTCAAGACTCAGCCATACCACTCCTGGGCATATATCCAAAACATTGCTCACCAATCAACAATGACATCTCCTCAACTATGAACATAGTAGCTTTATTTGTAATGATTATAAACTGGAAACAACCTAGATGACCTTCAACTGAAGAATGGATAAAAAAAAAAAAAAACTGGTACATTTACACAATGGAATACTATTCAGGTATAAGAAACAAGGAAATCAAGCAATTTGCATCCAAATGGATGGAACTAGAAAAGCTCATCATGAGTGAGCTAACTCAGACTCAGAAAGATAAAAATGTTGTTTATATTACATGACATATATTCACTTATAACTGGATTTTATCCATTATAGTATAGGATAACCATTCTACAATCAATAGACTCAAAAGAGCAGGGACAGGGATTTAGTTACCTGTTAGTGGGACACCTCACCCTAGTGAAACTTCCATGTATGCCTCCTGTGCAAGAGGAAGTGCTTAGACCTCATTTGACTAAGGAACTGAGGGGGGCTGATACACGGAGACACGCCACACTGGAGGTATGGGAGGAGTGGGGGAAGGGGTATAGGGTTGTAGAGAGGGGCCAGGAAAGGGTGGAGGGAAAGAGTTACAATGGAGTAGTAACAAAGTAATAAATAAACATTAAAAAAAGAAAGAAGTAGAACATAGGGTGTTATTTGGGTAATGGAAGTTCAACTATAACACGTAACTGTAGATAGATGTCATTATACATTGTCAGAATTTCTAAAATATATAAAACCACATTTGCACTTTAAGAATATTCCTGATAAAAAATTCATGGCAATTAGTACAACAAAGATTTTTAGGGCCATTGCTTAATTCTAACCCAAGAGATAAAAGGCATTTTATGTCTTATTATTTTTATCATTTATGACTATTACACAAATGCAATAAAGTTAATATTTTAAAGAACCTGTTTGGAAAGATATCATTACAAAAATATCTACATAGAATCTTATATTTTATAGTCTAATGAAATTTCTGTCTCCTGAGCCCAATAAATGTTTTTTCATATTTAAAAAAAAAAGAAGATATCATGGATATAAATATGAATAATCATGAGTAAGCTAATGAGATAGCAAGCCCCAAGGAAGCCACAAGGTGACAAAGAATTGGACATATAGTAGATTTAGCCAGATTATAACTGACTCCATATCCCTCAGCCCCTATGAAAAAATGACATTTTTAGAAACATAAAGAAAAAATATATAAAATCACGAGTGTCTTTTCTGAAAAGTTGGGACTTCATGAATTAGGATTTTGTTCCTATGGATTCATTATCATTAGCTGGCAATTTAGAGTTCTCATAACTTATTGATACTTAATAGAATGCAGAATTAGAAGGAAAATAGAATAACTACAGAAGTGAGAGTAGCTACATCAAATTGAAAATATCTATACTTACTTTACATAGCTGAATGATGGTGAGTAAATAGTTTTGCTATGGCACTGATAAGAATCTCAGTTTTTCAAATGAAATGTTTCCACGTGTCATTGAATTTCATCAACACATCTCTTTCCTGACAGAGTCTGTCACCAATAATTTACTATTGTATATCAGGCTCCCAAAATATCCTACTTCCTACGACTTTTTAAGCCAATATGTAATTTCTTTAGTCTTCCCATTATTTTCTTACTCTGAACAATGTTTCAAATGTTAACTAAAATGACTGCATTATGAACCTTTCCGTGTACCTTGAACTGTCAACAACCTTGACTTCCTATACAAGACCGCACCAGTATACATTCCATAATGGGCAGTGGAAGGGCCCATAAAATTACCACCTTTAATCACAGTAGGCAAACTGTGATTAAATTGCTAAGGGAAGAAGATTCAGGTTTGATCAAGGACGATCCCATAATAGGCTGGTATACCTTGGCAGCCAGCTCTATGCATAAGATACTAACTGGAATCAGTAGGAATATATATTTGTGTGTGTGTGTGTGTGTGTGTGTGTGTGTGTGTGTGTATGCATGTATGTGTATGTATGTATGGATGTATGCATGTATGTTCATATGTATGTATGTCCTGAATTTGAATGAGGATAGAGGGACACAGGAGGAGTTGGAACAGGTAGGGGATACTTGATATAATAAAAATATTTTTATTCATGTATGAAAAGAATTTATTTGTGAATGCATAAATAAATGAAACTAAAAGTCATGTAAAAAAGATAATTATCACTTATTTATCTGATTATTTGACATCTCAATAACCTCTGCTTTCATCATTAATTTTTTACTTTTTATATTTTTCAATTGTGTTTATGTTTGGAAACTTTTTAAATGAAGTATTGGCTCATTAATTTATTTTAAAAAACAGTTCTTCTTATCCCTTACTGTATTAACAGATATTTTTACCTGGGATCTATGATGAAAAAAAATTGATTCTTAAAGTGTATTTCCCACCACAGCAACAGCATCAGTTCCTAAACCTCAATACAAATATAATTTCTTGTTACTACTATAAACCTACTGAGGAGCAGAAGATTTTGGGCAAAAGTTCAGCCCTGTGTCTTCATACAGAGGTACCAGATGATACTTATGAAGCCTTGCTTCTAAGAAGTGCTCTCTAAGAGGAACCATAGATCTCACCAGGAATTACAGTAGCTGATAAAGGATTGCTGGTCTCTGAAAGAAAGTAGACAAAGAGAGATAGATAGATACAGATTGATTGATTTATAGATGATAGATAGGTGGATAGATAGATTTCAATAGAATGAGACTAAGCCTCCTAGCTCTTCTTGAGACAAGGACAACCTATTCATTTTGTTCTACACACACTTCCACCTGATACTGGACTTGTTAAGTGGTTTCAGTTTAAATAAGCTTTTGTTTTGTTATTTGCACATGCCCATCTTTTTGCTCCCTTCATTTGATGAAACAATTATCTTTCCTCTATTGAATTAGTCTGCATTTTTTTAAACAGCACTTAAATTTTCTTGCATGATTGTAGTTTAAAATATTCTATTCACTGCTGTTGGTTTATTAGCTTGCACCTGTACCATGATGACACTACCATTAATAACAATGATATACAACAGTACTTAATATTAGGAGAGATACTTCACACTTTATTCCTCTATTATAGAAATAGCTTGTTTTGTCTGTGTTTTTTTCAAAGAAATTACATAACATCATTGACCACATGTGCAAGATAGACTGATAGGATCTTTTTTTCACATGACTTTTAGTTTCACTTATTTATGCATTCACGAATAAATTCTTTTCATACATACAAACAAAACAATAACCCTCACATCACAGGTCAGGGAACCAATGAGGGAATTTAAGTATGTGTAATCCTAATTATATGCTCTAGGACTGAGGAAATAACCACAGGATATGTTCAGATACCCACTGTATCTACTGTTAGTCATACTCCAAACAACTTACCTCTATAAGCTCTCAGTCAATTCTATTGCTGTCTTCTCTGATTTACAACCACTGACCATCTCATAGCTTAAGGCTTCCAAATTTTTATAACATTCTTACTGTCTCACCCATACTCAGTTTTCAATAGTATTCTACTTCAACTTTCTTGAGTTCTCTTCACACAAGCCCATTGTGTTCTGTATTTCTGTATTTAATAAACATCATTAACATTATTATTTTATACTTCAAGTAGCTGAACACTGCTTAAATGGCCCATGTTATGTCTTTGGTTGGAACTTCTCCAGACACAAAATAATTATTTTAAATGACTATCTATTTTTACAAAAATCTATTCCTGATATCATATCATAATAGATGAACAAATTCTCTAACTTGTAGAAAACAATTGAGTTTCCTGTTTTCTCAAATATGTTTGCCTACATCCATAGACTTCCCAAAGAAAATTTGGTCACTCTACATCATCCTCTATATACCTACAACTTATCTTAATGGGAAATAATTCTATCATATACTCACATATCCTATTTGTTTTGTTTACTTTTTGATACAGGGTCTCATTATATGACTTTTCCTATCTTGGAACTCACTATGTAGACTAGGCTGTCCTCAAACTCAGAGATATCTGTATGTCTTTGCCTTGATGGTGGCTCTAATTTCTGAAATTTCGCTGTATATGCAATATTTCTTAGGGTTTACTATCTTCTCTGGTAGAAACTACTCCAATGACTTCCATTTGACTTTTCCAAAAACAATAACCCTCACATCACAGGTAAGGAAACCAATGAGGGAATTTAAGTATGTGTAATCCTAAGTATATGCTCTAGGACTGAGGAAATAACCACAGGATATGTTCAGATACACACTGTATCTATTGTTAGTCATACTCCAAACAACTTACCTTTATAAGCTCCTACATCAATTTGTGCTCCACGATATTTCTTGGGATATCCAAAGATCGGTGTTAATTCAGAATGAGTATCCAATACAGCCCTGAAAGTTTGATTGTTTCCTTTCCCCCAGTGTACATTTACCCCTGTAAAGCATTGTACAACACTCAGGAGAAGGATAGGGGAAAGGATAACAGTAAAACTCTTAAGCAATTTATTAAGGTCTTTCCACAGGGGACCCTGGCTGTTCTTTCTTTGAAGGTATTAGAGGTCTTCAGACTGGGTCATAAGGAAATTGTTCATGGGTCAAGATTCCCAATTGCTACAATTCAATGTAGCCTTTCTTTACTATAATAAGGCTCTTATCTATTTAATTTACAGAAACACCATGACTGATAGTGAGTACCTTGTAGAGGAATTTTAGTTTAGCAGCAGGCTACCCTTGCTGGAATACATACAAACTCTTAGAGTTCAACTTTAATCCTAAGCAATGCACCTAAATTAGAAGGAAGCACCCATGATTGAAAGTGAGCTATATTATTGAATAACTCCTTATACCTTCGTATATTGATATAAAATTAATACTATATTAGGCTAAATTGGTATTGATTATTGTATATTAATACAAAATTAAGATTGTATTGGACTACATAGGTATTAATCTTAGTATAGTGAAATAAAAATAAGAGTATATTTGGCCATATTGGTATTGATCTTTGTATATTTTTATAAAATTAAGGGTAACACTTCTTAAAGGTATTGTAGCTCGCAATGTTTAAAAAGGAAATGTGAAATTTTGGCCTTTTGCTACCAACCATAATAAATTGTTTAGGATAATTAAGAAATACAAACTAACAGTCATGTAAGCGTGTCATTTTGTTAGTTACTATGACAGTCTATCACAGTTATTTTCTAAGCTACTCAGAAATCAAGTTGCTAAGAGACAAGCAAGATTTTCTTATCAAAATATAAGAGATAGATAGTGCATCTTCAAAAACACCAGGAGATCTGCAGAGTATGGCATTCAAAGATGTTTTCTTAAATTAAGATTTTTTTTTATATCGAGACATGCCAGCTCCTGACAGCATCCCCTATTCCACTCCAAGTAGAAGATGAGCATCAAAGAATCTCCAGTGTGAGATGGTTGAATTAGTGGTAAGCCTATCTCTTAGCAAAAAAAAAAAAAAAAAAAAAAAAAATCTTGCTTCATCTGTAGACAGACTGCTCTCCAAAAAGGACAAAACTTGGAAGCAGGTAAGTTGACAGCCTAGCTCTGAAAAGACAGGGTAGGTAAGTCCTTCATAATTCCTGCTCTACAATCAATGTCTGTCAGAGAAATGGGGCCAAACAGCTGAATATTGATGCTGTAATATATGGAGAGAAAATGAGAACTGTCGAGGAAGCCACTGTTACGTCATTTCTTAGTTTTGGAAGCTTCAGGCCCTGCACTTCCTATATAATCAGATTTATTTATCACTCTCAGGTCTCTGAGGTGGTTGAAGAATAGATAGCTAGAGTCTCATAGTTAAATTTTGAGTTGTTTAGGAATCAAAAGGGTGTTCTGGATCTAAGACGATGTTTTTAAATTTGTAATGCAAGTTAGTATGAAAGCTGAGTTAGATAGAGAACGTTAAACTCATGGAGATAGTTAGATAGTAGAAAGTTAAAGTCAGGGGCCAAATACATATGGACTGGACATTGAAGTTGTATGCTAAGCCATATAACTCTCAGAATTGTGGCCTATTTATTTCTGTTGTTTTCTACTGTATTTATTGTTATAAGAGAAAGAACCATTTGTTGGACTGAAAGGGGGAGCTCTTGGGGGGAAAAAGATCTACCTTAAATTTAAAAAAAGGGGGTAGAGGATGGGGGAGTTGAGGCGAAGAGGGTTGAAGAGTGGGACAGGAGAGGGGAGTAGGGAAGGGATTGTGATTGAGATGTAACTGGAAGAAATTTAAAAAAAAGAAGAAAGAAAGTGAGCTATAATTGAATGGCGGACAGAGTGATAAATCAGGGAAATATTTGACAGAATAAAATATTCCTAACTTATGAAAAAGAGAGGAAATTAAAGCTACTTAAGGGAGCAGCAGCAGAGAGAGAGAGAGAGAGAGAGAGAGAGAGAGAGAGAGAGAGAGACATAGAGAGAGAGAATTTTACTGGGGGATTTTTACAGAGAAAAGCTGAAGAGAGAACAAGTTAGACAAAAGTAAAGACAGACAAGCCAGAGAATGAGAAAGGACCAAAAGATTAGAAAAAATTGCTAGACTTTGCTTGAGCACAAGCAGAGCAATTCAGTCAGGAGTTGAGAAAAGCCAGTTTGAATCATTCAGCTTGAAGAGGAGTTTGAACCAGAAAAGCTGAGTTTAACCAGCCAGCCAAGTTCAAAAAGAGGTTAAAAAAAAATAAGATGAGCTTATTAGCAGTCAGTCTCAGAGGCTGAAAACATTCTAGGCCTACATGAGATTGTACAGAGTCTAGAAGTTTCCAGGGCTATGACCTGGTAAGTCGAAAGAGTAAGTAAGCCTCCAAGACTACAATTACCTCAGGCAAATACAAGTTACTCTTATAGTACCCAAGATCTCTAGGACTCATTCCACGAAAAAAAAATCACTTTGCCTATACTCTCAATTACAGGTTAGGCTATTATGGATATTCCTTAGCCTGTACTGGTATTAAAGCCATGCATCAGAGAAGAATATACCCTTAATCCAAACACACTAGAGACAGAAACAGGCAGATCTCAGAGCTCAAGGTCAGCCTGATAGAAAACAAGCTCTAAACAGAGAAAAAGGTCGATCCAGGGGTGGTGGAGCACATCTTTAATCCCTTCAGTTGGGAACCACAGGTCTTTGATCCCAATACTTAGAATGCAGAGACAGGCACATAGGATTTGGAAGGATTTAAATTTAAAGGCTACTTACAAAAGGCATACTCAATGCAAACAAATTGTCTTTGAGATCTCAAAATATATACACTAAAGGTTTGTTTAGCTCCAAAATAACAAAATAATTTCTTCTTTAATCCAGATTGAAAGATAATACTTTATATATTGTCAAAAAACTAAATTTGCTTCAGGAGAAATATAACTTGACAACCCCCCTCCCAAAAAAAAGGTAATTGTCCCAGAGTTAGGATTAGGGCAGGGCTCTGTTCTTATCTTTCCAGGAGATTTAAAACATCCATTCAAGGAATCCAGGGACAACTGGACAAGGGAAACCTCAGCAGAAAACAGATCAGACACCAAGAAGACAAGTGGCCCAGAAGATCCAGCCCTGCAGACTTCCTCAATAGCTGTTTCCTCAAAAGTCTACAACCACAACAACTCAAAATTGCTAAGATCGTTCAGCTCCACAGACTGCTCCAGCCAGAACTTCAGCAAAGCCCTGAAGATCAGCTTCTGTCTATAAACTTCTTAAGACATCTAAATAGCTGAGCACAAAAGGACTGAACATCAAATGACTCTATTAATATTTTAAACCATTTTTCCATTCTTATTTGGGCTCCAAACAGGTTTACTATGTCCCAAATCAGCATAAAGTTATTTTAAGAGAGCGACGTCCCATGCCCAGAAGGTGGGGAGGGTGCTTCTCCCCCCCACTTTTGGTTTTTTGATGGATAACAGAAAATTTTGTTATTTAGGGGAAGAAACTACAAGCTGTTAAATGGTCTTGTTAAATGGGTTTTGGAGGTTAGACCCAGGGACTTCTATCTTTTTCTTTTCTGTATCCTTCTTTCTCTCCTATGTAGGAGTGAATAGACTTGAGAAAAAAATGGGACATAGATATAGTATAGGAAAGATCAAGAAAAAAGGAGAGATTATTGAATATGCCCTTATACCTTTGCATATTGATACAAATTAATAATATATTTGGCTAAATTGGTATTGATCATTGCATATTAATGCAAAATTAAGATTGTATTGGACTACATCAGTATTGAACTTTGTATATTGATACAAAATTAAGCTTATATTTGGCCACAATGGTATTGACCCTTGTATATTGATGCAAAATTAAGATTGTATTGGGCTACATAGGTATTGATCTTTGTACATTGATACAAAATTAAGAGTATATTTTGCCACATTGGTATTGATCTTTGAATATTGATACAAAATTAAGGGTAACGCTTCTTAAAAGTATTGTACCTAGTAATGCTTAAAAATGAAATGTGGAGTTTTGGCCTTTTGATACCAACCATCATAAATTGTTTAGGATAATTAAGAAATGCAAACTCATAGTCATGCAAGCATGTCATTTTGTTAGTTACTATGCCAGTCTATCACAGTTATTATCTATGTTACTCAGAAATGAAGTTGTTAAGAGACAAGCAACATTTGCTTATCTAAATACAAGAGATAGATAGGGCGTCTTCAAAAACCCCAAGAGATCTGCAGAATATGGCATTCAAAGATGTTTTCTTAAATTAAGATTTTTTTTTTTTACATGGAGACATGTCAGCTCCTGACAGTACCCCCTATTCTACTCCAAGCAGAAGATGAGCATCGAAATATCTCCAGTGGGAGATGGTTGAATTGGTGGTAAGCCGTTCTCTTGGCAAGAAAAACCCCTTGCTTCAACTGTAGACAGACTACTGTCCAAAAAGGACAAAACTTGGAAGCAGGTAAGTCAACAGCCTAGCCCTGCACAGACAGGTAAGGTAAGTCCTTCATAATTCCTGCTCTACAATCAATGTCTGTGAGAGAAATGGGGCCAAATGGCTGAAGATTGATGCTGTAATATATGGAAAGAGAATGGGAACTGTCCAGGAAGCCACTGGTATGTCATTTCTTAGTTTTGGGAGCTGAGAGCCTTGCACTTCCTATATAATCAGATATATTTATCCCTCTCAGGTCTCTGAGGTGTTTGAAGACTAGATAGCTAGAGTCTCATAGTTAAATTTTGAGTTGTTTAGGAATCAAGAGGCTGTTCTGGACCTAAGAAGATATTCTTAAAATTGTGATGCAAGTTAGTATGAAAGCTGAGTTAGATCTAGAACTTCAAACTCATGGAGATGGTTAGACAGTAGAATGTTAGAGTCAGGGGTCAAATACATATGGACTGGACATTGGGAATGTATGCTAAGCCATATATAACTCTCATAATTGTGGCCTATTTATTTCTGTTCTTTTGTATTGCATTTATTGTTATAAGAGAAAGAACCATTTGTTAGACTGAAAGGGGGAGCTGTTGGGGGGAAAAAGATCTACCTTAAACTTCAAAAAAAAAGGTAGAGGATGGGGGGGGGTTGAGGGAGAAGAGAGTGGAAGGGTGGGACAGGAGGGGGTAGTAGGGAAGGGATTGTGACTGAGATGCAACTTGAATAAATAAAAACTAAATTATTAAAAAAAAATCAAATAAAGCCATGCACCACCAATATTTCTCTTTTTTTTAGTACTCCTGAAACCACTTCTTTTTTTTTTCCTTTATTTTTTATTTCTTCAAGTTACATCTCAATCACAGTCCCCTCCCTATTCCCCCTCCAGTCCCACCCTCCCACCCTCAACCCCCCATCCTCTTCCCTTTTTTTTTCTTTTAAGTTTAAGGTATATCTTATTTCCCCCTACAGTTTCCCCTTTCAGTCCAAAAAATGGCTCTTTCTCTTATAATAATAAATACAATACAGTACAACAGAGGTAATTAGGACACAGTTGTGAGGGTTATTTGGCTTAAAGTACGTTCCCAATGACCAGTCCATATGTATTTGGTACCTGACTTTAACATTCTACTATCTAACCATCTCCATGAGTTTAAAGTTCTATATCTGACTCAACATTCATACTAATTGCAACACAATTTTAAAAGTATCTTCTTAGATCTGTAACACTCTCTTGACTCCTAAACAACTCAAAATTTAATTATGAGACTCTATCAATCTGTTCTTCAATCACCTCAGAGACCTGAGAGGGATAAATACATCTGATTTTATAGGAAGTACAGGGTCTGCAGCTTCCCAAACTAAGAAATGACATACCAGTGGCTGCCTGGACAGTTCCCATTTTCTCTCCATACATGACAGCATCGATCTTCAGTCATTTGTCCCCATTTCTCTGACAGACATTGATTGTAGAGCAGCGGTAATGAAGGACTTACCTACCCTGTCTTGGCAGAATTAGGCTGTCGACTTACCTGCTTCCAGGTTTTGTCCATTTGGGACAGCATTCTGTCTACAGTTGGAGCAAGGGGCTTTTCCTACCAAGAGATAGGCTTGCGACTAATTCAATCATCTCCCACTGGAGATTCTTCAATGCTCATCTTCTACTTGGAGGAGAATAGGGGGTGCTGTCAGGAGTTGATATGTCTTTTTTTTTTTCTTTAAAAACATTTATTTATTTATTTATTTATTTATTTATTTATTTATTTATTTATTTATTTATTTATTATGTATACAGTATTTGCACTACATATATGCCCGGGCACCAGATCTCAATGTAGATGGTTGTGAGCCACCATGTGGTTGCTGGGAATTGAACTCAGGACTTTTGGAAGAACAGCCAGTGCTCTTAACCTCTGAGCCATCTCTCCAGCCCGAGTTTATATGTCTTGATATAAAAAAAATCTAAAGTTACGAAAACATCTTTGAATGCCATATTCTGAAGATCTCTTGAGGTTTTTGAAGAGGCCCTATCTATCTCTTATATTAGAGTAAGCAGATGTTGCTTGTATCTTAGCAGGTTTATTTCTGATTAGCTTAGCAAGTAACTATAATAGGCTGTCATAGAACCTAACAGAATGACCGGCTTGCATAACCATTAGTTTGCATTTCTTAATTATCCTAAACAGTTTATGACAGTTAGTAGTAAAAGGCCGAAACGTCACATTTAATTTTTTTTCTTTACCTCCTAACCCTTCCATCCCATTTCTCTGGGGTGGGGTGTCCTTATATAACAGTCCCTCATCTCAGTTGAGAGGTCGTATGAGAGCTAAGAGCCTCTTCATTCATTCACCAATATTTTTTAAGAAAAGTTGTTTACTTTTATTGTTTTCTATTAGAAAATGTCCCTATTTAAGATCTGACTCCTATTTAAAGACACACACACACACACACACACACACACACACACACACACACACGCACGCATGCACACACTCACGCACACACACGCACGCACACATACATTCAGGCCTACAATCTTCTTTGACTCTCACATTCTATTTTGAAGTATCTCCCATTCCACTGGTATCTTACTGGCATGTCGAAGAACTGGCCAGTTTCTTCCTTCTCCACTTTCATTGTCTAACACTCCCCTAACTTGTGGTTTTTGGTTTCTTTAACTAAGCTAGACACTTGATACTGCTTCTTATGCCTTAAGAGGTTTCAGTATTCTCTGGCCCTGCAATACATAATCTTACTCTGAAATCTTTATTTGATTCCTCAAATTTAGTTACCTATTCTCCTTCCTATGTTTCCTATAAATTTCACCCTTCTTTGGAGCTCTCTTTCCTTTTTTTATTAATATTCTCAATATTTTTACAATTTCCAAATAGACAACTCTATGTGAAAATTATAAATAAATTAAATACTCAGCCTAAAAACATGTTATACTACCAGCCTGTCCTCCAATATTCCTGGTTTGTTGTTGTTGTTGTTTTGTTTGTATTTGTTTTTGTTGGTGATGATTTTTCATGGTTTTGGTGGATTCACTTTACACACAAAAGAAAGCATGTACTTTATCTTCCTTTTCCAAATTCTTTTTGTCCATGCAACCGTCTTCAGAAAATTTCACGTCAATGTAAAAATGTGGTTTTTCCTATCCTGTACACATTGAGTAGGAAATAAAAAGCTATTTATTACTTTAATTTTATGTGTGTTCATTCCTAATATAAAATTATGGTATTTTCATTAAAGCATATTCAGTGTGTGGACCTCATTCACTGCTCTTTAAACTCTATCGACCTACTTTTTCTTCCTGATGACTGGTCCACTTTCTCCCCTAATACATGTCTTCTCATGTGCATCTATTTGTCTGTGTGTTTGTGTTTGTGTGTGTGTGTGTGTGTGTGTGTGTGTGTGTGTGTGTGTGTGTGTGTGTGTGTGTGTGTGTGTGTGTAAGAAAAATCACTATTTTCAAAAAATGTGCTGTTTCATATCACAACTTATTCTGTTTCTTCTATAAGCCCTTAGAATCTAACATCACTGAAGCACTGGTATGATATGACAGGCTAAAACCTCTTCACATACCTGTTGCTTTGCTAGGTGGATTTCATGGATTTTTGTCTGACATGTATTTCTCTTTATTCCTCAGGGCTCAGTTTTCTTAATTAAGTATTAAGCAAACCTTCCTTCATTCTCATAGACAGAGTACTATAATTTCCTTTTATTTTCATGTGATGTTCTTTATATTTTATTATAGATACTTCAATTTTTTGTAACAACCTTTTTCAGTTATTAGTGCTCTAAATTCAGTTCTACTCTTTATTAGCACAAATAACTTGCAGTATGTTTCTAAAAGTATATATGAACTAGGATGCCTTACATGGTTAATGACATCAAATATTTTATTTTTAATGAGATATTGATGGTAGATAAAAAAACAAACACATGTCGCTATAGTTCAAGTCCAAGGATGACATATTTTAGTGAACTATAATGGAAGCTGAGTATATAAAAGAAGGAAGATGTATGATTTTGTATTAAAAAGACAGTGAATTTCATAACAAGGTAAGAAGAGATGTTGCCAAAGGGAGTACATACATGACCAATTACATGACAATAAAAAAATGTATGATCACTCCTTTAAAGCTGCTTTATCTTTTATATTGTTTCTTTCTCAGCCCATTTATCTTTTGTGTAAAGAAGGGCTACATATTTTTTGAGTTAATTTGTTAATTTTGTATCCAGCCACCTTGCTGCATGAGTCTATTAGCTGTAGGAGTTCTTTGGTGGAATTTTTGGAGTCAGTTACCTATAGCATCATATCGTCTGTGAATAGGGATAGTTTAACTTCTTCCTTTCTGATTTGTTTCCCCTTCATTTCTTTTATTTGTCTTATTGCTCTGGCTAGAACTTCAAGTACTATGTTGAAGAGGTATGGGGAGAGTGGGCATCCTTCCCTTGTCCATGATTTTAGGGGAAATGCTTTAAGTTTCTCTCCATTTAATTTTATGTTGGCTACTGGTTTGCTGTATATAGCCTTTATTATTTCTAGGTATGGTCCTTGTATGCCAGCTCTCTCCAAGACTTTTAGCATGAAGGGGTGTTGGATTTTCTCAAACGCTTTTTCTGCATCTAATGAGATAGTCATGTGTTTTTTTTTTCTTTCAGCTTGTTCATATGGTGAATTATGATAATGGATTTTCCTATGTGGAACAATCCCTGCACGCCTGGGATGAAGCCTACTAGAACCAAATATGTGAGAGACCTGTACGACAATTACTTCAAGTCTTTGAAGAAAGAAATTGAAGAAAAATATCAGAAGATGGAAAGATCTCTCATGTTCGTAGATAGGTAAGATGAAGATAAAATAAAATGGCCACATTACCAAAGCAATATACAGGCTCAATGCAGTTCCCATAAAAATACCAACACAATTCTTTCCAGACCTTGAAAGAATACCTCTCCACTTCATATGGAAAAACAAAAGACCCAGAATAGCTAAATCAATCCTTTACAATAAAAAAAAAAAATCTGGAGATATCACCATCCATGATTTCAAGCTATAGTACAGAGCAATAATAATAAAAACAGCATGGTACTGTTATAGACACAGACAAGTTGATCAATGAAATCAAATTGAAGACCCAGAAATAAACCCACATACCTATGGTCATTTGATTTTTGACAAAAAATCTGAAACCATACAATGGAAAAAGGACAGTATCTGTAACAATGGTGCTGGTCTAACTGGATGTCATCTTGTAAAAGCATGCAAATTGACCCATATTTATCACCTTGCACAAAACTTAAGTCCAAGAGGATCAAAGACCTTAACATAAAACTTGACGCAATAAATCTAATAGAAGAGAAAGTGGGTGAAAAATCCTATAACTTATTGGCATAGGTGACAACTTCCTGAACAGAACACCAATAGCTCAGGCCCTAAGAACAACAATCAATAAATGGGACCTCATGAAACTGAAAAGCTTCTGTAAGGCAAAGGACACTGTCATTAAAACAAAATGGCAGCCTACAGATTGGGAAAAGATTTTCACCAACCCAACACCTGAGAGAGGGTTAATAACCACAATCTATACAGAACTCAAGAAATTAAACACCATCAAACCAAGTAACCCAATCAAAAAGTGGGGAATAGATCTAAACAGAATTCATAAAAGAGGAATCTAAAATTGCTGAAAGACACTTGAAGAAATGCTCATCATCCTTAATCATATGAGAAATGCAGCTAAAGACCATTCTGAGGTTCCATCTCATGCCTGTCAGAATGGCTAAGATCAAAAACTTAAAAGACAGCATATGCTGGTGAAGTTGAGGAGAAAGGGGAACACTCCCACATTGCTGGTGGGAGTGCAAATTTGTACAACCACTATGATATCAGTGTGGTGATATCTTAGAAAACTTAGAATAGCTCTACCTCAAGACCCTGCCATACAACTCCTGAGTATATATCAAAAAGATTCCTCACCAATCCACAGGGACATCACTTCAGCTATGTTCGTAGTAGCTTTATTTGCAATAACTATAAACAACCCAGATGTCCTTCAACCGAAGAATGAATAAAAAACAAAACAAAACAAAGAAAAACAAAAAACAAAAACAAAAAATCCTGTGGTACATTTACACACTGGAGTACTACTCAGCTATGAGAAACAAAGAAATCAGGCTATTTGCAACCAAATGGATGGAACTAGAAAAGCTAATCATAAGTGAGCTAACCCAGCCTCAGAAGGATACACATGGCTTATATTCACTTATAACTGGATTTTAGCCATTAGTATAGGATTAGCTATAGACCCAAAAATACAGCAACAGGGACTTGGTTACCTGTCAATGGGATACCCCACCCTAGTGGAACTTCCATGTATGCCTCCTGTGCAAGAGGAAGCTCATAGACCTCATATGACTAATGAACTGAGGGGGGCTGATACACGGAGACACCCCACACTGGAGGAATGTGATGGGTGGGAGAGGGTGTAGAGGGTGGAAGGGAGGGGCCGGGGGATGGAGGCAGGGGGTGACAATGGAGACAAAATTAATAATAAATAAATGTTTAAGAAAATATCTGCAATGTCTGTTGTGGCAGCCTATCTCTTAAATGGAAAAAAATACTGTACTAGGAGATAATACTGTGAATGGCTTAATACAACTTACTGTGGAAATAGATGTTCATGAACTATCTCAGCACTTAGACGGAGGTGATTTTTTTTAATAACTCCTCGTTGGTATAGTTTAAAATAATAGCCTATAACAATTTCTTGTTTGATAGGAGGATGACAACAAATATTGTCCATATTGAACACAAAAGTAACATAACATTGATCAGATAATCGATAGAGCAATGAGCACTCAGAAATGTACATACGGAAGAGGACTTCTGATTTGAGAGCTTATAGATGTGACTTTTATTTCCTCAGATAATGAAATGAGATGAGAGCCATACCCAAGCTTTGCAAATTCATGGCTGGGGCTGAACCCAGAATATCTCTATCTAAATAACCCTAGGCCTTGAAGATTCTAGCCTCCATTCGTTTACTCTTGTGTAAGCCTGGACCTTGAAGGCTTCAGCATCCAGCCTCCATCTGTTAACCTCACCTTAGAATATTGTCAGCCTCGGAGACTTACTGCTCTCTGTTTCTAGTTCTTTTTTAATTCCAGCTGGCTGGTTCAATTTAGCTGTTCTGGCTCAAAACTCCTCTCCAAGCTGACTGATTCAAATTGACTTCTCTTAGTTTCTCATGGAATTGCTCTGCTTGGAAAAATTGCCTCTAAAATCCACAAACTGAACTGCCTGTACTGAAATCAAGCAAACTGCCCTCAATTGTATTGACTGAATGAACTGCATTGTTTTCCTGTACTATGCTCTCCTCTACTGTACTGTATCATCTAATTCTCTCTGTGTATTGTTCTTAAGTAGTCTCTCTCTCTCTTTCTCTCTCTCATCAGTCAGGTGTATCCTATCTCTGACTCATTCTGTCAAATCTTTCTCTGATTCATCACTTTGTCTGTCCCTCATTTAGATGTCATTGTTTGGGATTAAAGGTATGTCCAGAAGGTGTTTCAGTATCCCCAGACAGTGGGATTAAAGATGTGTATTCCAGTTATAGGGAAGAAAGGTGGATACTAGTGGTGTGTTTGTTTTTCAGTCATATACCAGAGACCTAGAAGATCTTTTCATGTGACCCCTTGCCAGAGTAGCCATTTTGTTGGATTAGAATTCCTACAAATTGGCTTCAATTTTTCATAGAAACCTCAAATGATATAAAGCAGTCTATCTTCACATACTTCCAATAATAAGGAATATATTTTATTAAGTATGTATTATGAAAGGGGTAATATATAGAAACTAGAACTGTTCTCATCAAGAGGCAGAATACTATTTTATGTGCATGGTTTTCAACATCGTGTATGCTAAGCAATGTTGTTATTGAGCTAAATAATCAAGCATGAGGCTAAAAAGTATGTTCTGTCCAAAATGGAAAGAAGCATTATTTTTACAAAAATTGAAATGGAATAAAGAATTAATAAAACAATTTAAAACTGAAAATCTCTGCTAAAACATTTTAGAAAGATTGGTTATATTAAGTTTACTGACTTTTAAGAGTTGCATGGAATTATATGTATAACACTATATATTCCTCATACTCCAGTCTCTGGAAGCTGATACTTTACATGTATTCACAGTATCACTTACTACATAGTACACATACAGAGAAACATAAACAGATTAATAGTAAGTATTATAGATTTCCATAAAGACTAAAGTGTCACTGTTTCATATTTCCTTAACCCTAAAGCTATGATGCATATCAAATAAAGCGAGAATGCAATTCAGAATTCACAATCTTATCTTTGAAGATATGATGAAAAACTCATGAGAATTATAGCTTGGAAAGATTATTAAGGTTAAGAATGTTGTTCGTTTTGCTAACTCAGCTGCTGCTCTCTTCCCTATCCCTCTAGTTATCTTGTGGTAAAAGATCCTTACTTTTTTTTTTGAAAAGTCATCTTCTCTAATCTTCACAAAGCGTGTTTTTCAGCTCTTGGTCTGCCCTTATTCTTATCCAGGTTTTCTTGTCTTGTAAAATACACTTCTGATAGCTAAGAATAATAGGAGTCACTGGACACTTAACCACCAGTGAAATACAGAGTGTAATTCACCATTTAACAGATTTTTCTGTCTTCTTAACTACTTGAAAAGGTCCTTGATATGTGAAACATATCTTACATTCATCTTTCCATACATAACACTGAACAATGCATATTACTATATCTAAACCTATTATTGGACATATTTTAAAGATGATCTGTAGATACTCAACAGGTAAATGTTATCTAAATTTTGTGTAGCCTATGTAGAGTTCTGATAATTACCTTTTAAATTGCCCTCCCCAGTTGTATTGGGCTATCACCACATGCATCTCAATCACAACTCTTATTCATACACTGGCTTATCCAATTGTTTACTTGCCCCAGTTATTCTACCATCTTCTCCACCCTCTAATGACTAGAGACACTTAACTTGTTAAGATACATTTTAAATTATTAGTGTCTCTGATAAGAGTAGAAAAAAAAAAGTCCTGCAAAGCCATTGTGTCCTTGTTATTCTTCTTTGCCATCTATAACATAACCCTTCATTAAATAACACAAGAGGATTGTGGGAATATGACCAAAGATAATAACAAAAGATCAAAATGCTGGCCTCAAGATTCTACAACAACAAAAGTAATTGTACAGACAATTTTACAAATAAATTAACCATGTGATGCAATTTCATTAAACACTCAAGAGAGAGAGATTCAGTGTCACAAGAGGAGTGAAAGGTTGTTGGATATGACAAAGGTTCAAACTGATCTGTTCCAGAGCTTCTCTCCAGATCTTACATAAAGGTAGCATTGGATTCTGGAAGTATACTTATCTTTTACCCAAAACTTCTGAAACTCTGTACACTATATAATTTTTAATTTTTAGCCCATACTTTATTTTGATACATATCATATAATCTGAACTAACACACAATTTCAAATATCTAATGTAAATTTCTTAAAATTATTAATGTCTTTTTGTTCTTCGACACTTTTGGCCCATGATAAATGTGAAGATTGCCTAAAAGTTGCTAATTGTATGTTTATGTATTAAATATAATTTGCCTTAATAGGCATGCATAACCCCATCTACACTCTGCTCTAGACTCTGGATGAAAGACTGTACAATTATATCAGTGAATTATTTTCTTTTTCCTTCTTCTTTTTAAATGTTTATTTTTTTACTTCAAGTTACATCTCCATCATAGTGCCCTCTTTCCACCCCTCTCAGCTCCACCCTCCCACCCTCTCTTCCCTCTCCCACTCATCTCATTCCTTCAATGTGGAGTGTCCCTACATATCAGCCACTCTTAGCTCAACAGTCATATGAGAGCTAAGAGCTTCCTCTTGCACTGGGGCCTACATGGCAAATTGTCCCATTAATAGGCAACAGAGTCTCTGTTCCTGATCCTTTTAGTGTGTTGGTTGTAGGATAGTTATCCTGCACTATATGGCTAAAATCCAATTATAAGTGAATAGATGCCATGTACATATTTCTGAGTCTTGGTTAGCTCACTCAGGATGAGCCTTTTTAGTTTCATCCATTTGGCTGCAAATTGCATGATTCCTTGTTTCTGATAGCTGAGTAGTATTCCATTGTGTAGATGTATCACAATTTTTTTTTAATCCATTCATCAGTGCAGGGACATCTGGGTTGTTTCCAGTTTTTTACCAATAAGATTGCTATGAACATAGATGAGGATATGTCTTTGTACTCTAGTGAGGAATCGTTTGGGTGGATACCCGGAAGTGGTATGGCTGGGTCTTGAGGTAGAACTATTCCAAGGTTTCTAAGATATCACTAGACTGATTTCCATAGTGGTTGTACAAACTCACACTCCCACCAGCAATGGAGGAGTATTCCCCCCTTTCTCCACAACTTCACCAGCATGTGCTGTCATTAGAATTTTTAATCTTAGCCATTCTGACAGGTGTGAGATGGAATTTCAGAGTGATCTTGAGTTGCCTTTTTTTAATAATTAGGGATGTTGAGCATTTCTTCAAATGTCTCACAGTGATTAGAGATTCCTCCTTTGTGAATTCTTGGGTTAGCTCTGTTTCTCATTTTTTGGTTGGATTATTTGGTTTCTTTGTGTTTAGTTTCTTCTGTTCCTTATAAATTATGGATATTAACCCTCTGGCAGAAATGGGGTTGGTAAAGATATTTTCTTAATCCGTAGGTTGCCATTTTGTTCGAATGACAATGTCTTTTGCCTTACAGAAGCTTCTCAGTGTCATGAGGCACCATTTATTGATTGTTGTTCTTAGAGCCTGAACTATTGGTGTTCTGTTCAGAAGTTGTCAACTGTGCCAATAAGTTCGAGGCATTTCCGCTCTTTCTATTCTATTATATTTAGTCTACCCGGCTTTATGTTAAGGTCTTTGATCCACTTGGATTTAAGTACTGTGCAAGGTGATAATATAGGTCTTATTTCATTGTTTTACATGTGGACATCCAGTTAAACCAGCACAGTTTTGTGTAGTAAAAGGTACAGAAGTTGAGAGAGTGAAAGGAAAGAGAAGCCCTTCTCCCTATAGATAGGAGATCCTATCTACCTGTTTGCTCATCTGAAGCTTTGATGCTTACAGCTATGTTTTTCCATATCCTTAAACTTCAGTCTTTTATCACTACAAGCCTGTCATGTCCCCAGGGCACTCCACACTGTCTTAGTGGTTTCTGAAAATATAGCAAAGCCTTTGTAACAGTTTCTTTACAAAATATTTTAAAATGTTTATTTATTACTTCAAGTTACATCTCCAACACAGTGCCCTCTTTCCACTCCACCCAGTCCCACTCTCCCACCCTCTACCCCCATCCCTTCTATCCTACTCCTCTGGAGTGGGGTGACCCTACATATCACTCCCCTGCCCCAGTTCAGCAGTTATATGAGGGCTAAGAGCTTCCTCATAAACTGGGGCCCACTTGGCAGCACCACTAGGGCAAAGTGTCTCATTAACAGGTGACAAAGTCTCTGTTCCTTTTCCTTTTGGTGCATTGGTTGTGGTATAGGTATCCCTGTGGTATATGGCTAAAATCTGATTATAAGTGAATAGATGCCATGTGCATCTTTCTGAGTCTGGGTTAGCTCACTCAGGATGAGTTCCATCCATTTGGCTGCAAATTGCATACAAAACATTTTTAATTGCTGGTTTAAATGTAGCAAACATTGATATGTTTCTCTAATATAAACAAATATTTTTCTAAAATTGCACATATTTCTACATGTCTTGGTATGCCCACTTACTCACAATTCCCATTTTCAATTACCCTAGGCCTAACTTCCATCAAAATTCATCTCCTTTGTTTTCTTCAAGTATTACCACTAAGTGCTCTTAGTTTCTCTCTCTCTCCCTGTATATAAACAGAGAGAGAGAGGGAGAGAGAGAGAAACTAAGAGCACTTAGTGGTAATAATTAATATATATTCACATACACACATCAGCCATCATTTGTCAAAAGACAGCTAGGGATATATTATTGGGACCTTCTCCCAATATTTAACTGGCTTTATCTTGTGCAGGTAATCACAACTTATAAACTAGTTTTTTTTAGATAAAACTTCTTCATGCATTCTTAGTTTTGGTTAACCTTTTGTTTCCTTCATTCCTACTTAAACCCATGTTTTCCATTATGCCCTCTCCCATTATTTCATCTCTCTCTCTCTCTCTCTCTGTCACACACATACATATAGATAGATATAGATATAGAAATTCATTTAAAAATGGTTTACTAAGGTTGCAAGATCTTAGCTTCCCATGTATGTTGTTCATGCCCACTTCATCTTCCATCCCTATCAGTTCACTACCTGTTTGAATACTCTGAACCCAGTATTCCCCTTCTGTCCTTTCACTTACCTACATTCTACCAGCCACATTCCCTAAATGTATTCACCCTCCTGTTGTCCACATGGACCCAAGGCTGAAAACAAAAGATTTGAATCTAGTACCTTTTGTGAGAGAAGACAAATGGCATTTGCCATTTTGTCTAAGTGATCTCAGTATAACTTTCTATTTCTATTTGTTTGTGTATAAATATTACATTTTAATTTTTCTTCACAGATGTGTAATATTCTACTGTGTATATGTACCACATTTTCATTTTCCATTCATCTGTTGATAGGCATATAGTCCAATTCCACTTCCTAGTTTTTCTGAATACAGCAGAAATAAAGACAGATGTACAAGTATCTCTGCATTAAGATATAAATACTTTGGGTATATCTGGGTCATATAGTTGTTCTATTTCTGTTTGGCTGTTGTTGCTGTTGCTTTGAGAAACATCCATATATATTTCTTTTTTTTTTTCTTTTTTTTATTTCTTCAAGTTACATCTCAGTAACAATCCCTCCCCTACTCCCCCTTCCTGTCCCACCCTTCCACCTTCTTCCCCCCAACAGCTCCCCCTTTCAGTCTAACAAATAGTTCCTTCTCTTATAACAATAAACACTATACAAAACAACAGAAATAAATACGCCACATTTGTGAGATTAAATGGCCCAGCATACATTCCCAATGTCCAGTTCATACATATTTGGCCCCTGACTTTAAGATTCTACCATCTAACCATCTCCATGAGTTTAAAGTTCTATATCTGACTCAGCTTTCATACTAACTTGCATCACTATTTTAAAAACATCTTCTTAGATCCAGAACACTATCTTGATTCCTAAACAACTCAAAATTTAACTATGAAACTCTAGCTATCTATTCTTCAACCACCTCAGAGACCCGAGAGGGATAAATATACCTGATTATGTAGGAAGTGCAGGGCCTGCATCATCCAAAACTAAGAAATGACATATCAGTGGCTGCCTGGAGAGTTCCTCTTTTCTCTCCATACGTTACAGCATCAATCTTCAGCCTTTTGGTCCCATTTCTCTGACAGACATTGATTGTAGAGCAGGGATTACAAAGGACTTACCTATCCTCTCTTGGCAGAACTAGGCTGTCGACTTCCCTGCTACCAAGTTTTGTCCTTTTTGGACAGCAGTCTGTCTACAGTTGAAGCAAGGGGTTTTTCATGCCAAGAGATAGGCTTGCCACTAATTCAACCATCTCATCCTGGAGATTCTTCGATGCTCATCTTCTACTTGGAGTAGAATGGGGTGCTGTCAGGAGCTGATATGTCTCGATATCAAAAAAAAATCTTAATTTAAGACAACATCTTTGAATGCCATATTCTGCAGATCTCTTGGGGTTTTTGAAGATGCCCTATCTATCTCTTGTATTTAGATAAACAAATGTTGCTTGTCTCTTAACAACTTGATTTCTGAGTAGCTTAGAGAATATCTGTTATAGACTGTCATAGTAGCTAACAAAATGACACGCTTTCATGACTAGGAGTTTGTATTTCTTAACTATCCTAAGTGGTTTAAGACGGTTGGTATCAAGAGGCCAGAGCTTCACATTTCATTTTTAAGTGTCACTAGGTACAATACCTTTAAGAAGTGTTACCTTTAATTTTGTATCAATATACAAAGATCAATTCCAATGTGACCAAATATACTCTTAATTTTGTATCAATATACAAAGATCAATGCCTATGTAGCCCAATACAATCTTAATATTACATCAATATGCAAGGGTCAATACCATTGTGGCCAACTATAATCTTAATTTTGTATCAATATACAAAGATCAATACCGATGTAGTCCAATACAATCTTAATCCTTGCAGACTCCCTCAATAGCTATTTCCATCAAAAGTCTACAACCACAATAACTCAAAATCGCTAAGATCGTTCAGCTCCACACACTGCCCCAGCCAGAACTTCAGTAAAGCCTGGAAGATCAGCTTCTGTCTACAAACTTCTTAGGACATCTAAACAGCTGAGCACAAAAGGACTGAACATAAAAGGATTGTACTAACATTTTTAACCATTTTTCCATTCTGGTTCGGGCCCCAAACGGGTTTACTACGACCCAAATCAGCAGGAAGTCATTTTAAGAGAGCGCTCTCCCATGCCCAGAGGATGGGGAGGTTGTTTCTCCCTTCCCCTTTTTGGTTATTTGATGGATAACAGAAAACTTTGTTATTTAGGGGAAGAAACTACAAGCTGTTAAATGGTCTTGTTAAATGGGTTTTGGAGGTTAGACCCAGAGACTTCCTTCTTTTTCTTTTCTGTATCCTTCTTTCTCTCCTATGTAGGAGTGCACAGACGAGAAAAATGGGACATAGTCATAGTATGTGAAGGACCAAGAAGAAGGGACAGATTATTGAATATGCCCTTATACCTTTGTATATTGATACAAAATTAGTATTATATTTGGCTAAAGTGGTATTGACCATTGTAAATTGTCCATATATATTTCAATTTGGAAGTTTCCTTTGCTGTACAGAGATTTTGTTTTGACATTGTGTTTGTCAATTGCTTGTCTTGTTTCCATTGAGACTAGAGTCTTATTTAAAAAGTCATTTACATTGAAACTTTTTCAAAAGGGATGAGGACTAGGAATATTGCTCAGTAGATAAAGACACTTACCACCAAGCTTTAGGGTCCCAGATAGATTCTGACTCCTTATTATGAAAGGAGAGAACTGACTAGTTATTATCAAACATATACAAGAAATCTGTGCATGCATGAACATTTATCTGCAATAAATTATATATCATTATATAAATAAATATATATTTGCATAAATGTATATATATATATATATATATATATATATATAGTACACACACACACAGGCATAGAAGGATGAGAAGAAATAACAATATTTTTGAATGTACACCTTGCCAGCAAAGAAGAAAAGAAGGAAGAAAGGAAGGAAGGGGTAGAAATATGGAATGATTATCATTAGGGGACTAGAGAAGAAATAAAAGAAAACAAAGTAGAAAAGAAGCATGTTCTCTATATTTCTCTCTGAGAAAGTGGGAAGCCCAATGTGACAAATCCCAATGCCTTTCTACATCACAGGTTAAGAGTCGAGCACACTTGTCTCATATAGAACATCAGCATATCAGCTTGTTAACACGGTCAAGAGATTGTTATGTTTCATAAGAATACATTTTATACAACTTGATGAAAGGAGACAATCAATGTTTAATTCCTTGTATATATTCATCCTACTATGTCCCTTGAGTTTGCTTGCTTGATGTTCTGTCTATTTATGATCTATATTCTGTCCCCTTCCTTGGCATCTTATTTTATAAGGCAATAATTACATGTTCTTGGAAGGTATCCAGGCCCTAATGTACTCTTAATATATTTAGCTATTTTGTTTTAATTGTTGATAGATCTTATTTATCAAAAAGTATATGCTACACATAAATCCTTTGAGTGATACATATTTTCATATTTTGTGGTTATTTGTTTCAATATACTGTAGTTTAAAATTATTTTAAATCTTATTTGGATCATTATAATGAATTGCACATTAGAAAAACATAGCTTGCACAACTATAAAACTTAATATAAAGTCTTCTTACTCCAGAATGGTTACCTAGACCTTTTCACAAATATTCAAAAATGAGTTATTTCAAGAAAATGACAAATGCAACAAAAAACTACTACTGCATTTGTGTATAAACTATTGAATATATTTTATCTTCAAAACGACCAAAATAAGTTCCCATGAGGTATTTGGAAATAATTTATTCATAGTCTTAATTTCTCATCATATGTCACATTGCTAAATTATGCTGAAATATTTCTTTTTGAGAAAAAGTTGGAAACAATACTAGTCATGATTGTGTATCATGTAAATGTGTAAACTTTGTGTACAGGTGAGGAAAATAAGAGAAATTTCACTAATACATTCCTTTCCTGCCATATCTGGGTCAATATATTAATATATTAACAAAACTATTATTTAAATACTATTTACCCAAACTTCTTGCATTTTATCCCTATAATAGTTTTAAATTAAATTTCTACGTATAAGAATATTATTGCCTTCTTAAGAACTACAGGAATCCCAATTACATCACACTATTTTTAATGATATAAATTTGGCTTGATCATCACAATAGAATTATAAAAATAACTATCAAAGGAAAATTATACATCAAATTTGAAATATAACCAAGAAGAATGCTAAAATGTCTTGAAATCCTCAGATGAGTTCCTACTAGCCAAGGTTATTACTAGCATAAACAAAGTTTTAATGTAACTAAAAAATTTTATCTCTTGGATTTTTGTTCTATTTTAGCTTAATTATACTTATGTATAATGTAAATCTTTATTAAATAATCCAAGAGAAAATATCTCCTCCTTTAGAGAACACTAAAAGTATAATGACTTTGCAGTTCTTTAAAAAAAAAAATAAACCTTTTTTAAAATATGATAAGTAATTGAATCATTTACCTTGATGTGAGAAAGCCTACCCACAGGAGGGAAAAACTTCTACAATTCAAATAGTTGAAACAATTGTAACATCCTGACAAAGACAAGTAGAAAATGATTGTGTGTTTTAAATCAGAACCCAAGTGCCAATGATTGAATGCATAGCCCTTAAAGGATATATTTTTTATGCATTTGTTTACTTAGTGCATGTGTGTGTGTGTATGGGTATGTATGTATGTACGTACGTATGTATGTATGTGTGTATATATGTGTGCATTAATGTTTGTGAGTATTGGGCTAACGTGTCACAATGCATGCATTGATATCAGAAGATAGCCTAGGATGCTGTTAGTCCTTATCCTTCTACCTTGCTAGAGACAGCAACCCTTTGTTGTTTAGTAAGGCTATGACAAACCAACTGGCCCATTTGACCTTGAGGATTCTTTCTCTGACTCCATTTTCACTGCACTAGTGTTGTGATTACAGAGAAACACTTGAAAATGGCAATTGGTTTACCCACCGAAAGACCCCCTTATTTCTTAAGGGACATATTTTTTACTGTAAAGCTCACATGATCCATGAGTAAAAAATCAGTATAAAAATTATTCTCTGTGAAACTCAAAAGTTCTGCTTATTTAATTATGATTTCTACTATTGTGAATGTTTGTCTTTTCTCTAAGAATACATAATTGTGTCTACACTAAAATTTGGAACTGTGATTAAGTACAAAAAATGTATCTTTTTTTAGAGAAATATCTTTTTATTAAATATTAATTTATTACTTCAGGTTACATTTCCATGACAGTGTCCTCTTTCCACCCCTCCCAGTCCCGTCCTCCCACCCTCTACCCCCATCCCTTGCATCCCACTCCTCTGAAGTGGAGTGCCCTTACATCACAGTCCCCCATGCTAGTTCAGCAGTCATATGAGGGCCAAGAGCCTCCTCATACACTGGGGGGGCTACGAGGCAGCACCACTAGGGTAAAGTGTCTCATTGACAGGAAACAAAGTCTATGTCCATGTTCCCTTTGGTGCATTGGTTGTGATATAGTTATCCTGTACTATATGGCTAAAATCCAATTGTAAGTGAATGGATGCCATGTGCATCCTTCTGAGTCTGGGTTAGCTCACTCAGGATGAGCTTCTCTTTTTTTTTTTTTTTTTTTTTGGTAAGGATGAGCTTCTCTAGTTCCATCCATTTGGCTGCAAACTACATGATTTCATTGTTTCTGATGGCTGAGCAGTATTCCATTGTATAGATGTACTACAGATTTTTAATCCAATCCTCAGTTAAGGGACATCTGGGTTCTTTCCAGTTTCTAGCTATTACATATAAGGGTGCTATGAACATAGATGAGGAAACTTCCATGTGATTTTGTGAGGAATCATTTGGATGTATACCCAGAAGTGGTATGGCTGGGTCTTGAGGTAGAGCTATTCCAAGTTTTCTAAGATATTGCCATATTGATTTCCATAGTGGTTGTACAAGCTTGCACTCCCACCAGCAATGGACGAGTGTTCCCCTTTCTGCACACCCTCGCCAACATGTGCTGTTATTTGAGCTTTTGATCTTAGCCATTCTGACAGGTGTGAGATGGAATCTCAGAGTCGTCTTGAGTTGTATTTCTCTGATGATTAAGGATGCTGAGTATTTCTTCACGTGTCTCTCAGCCATTAGGGATTCCTCCTTTGTGAATTCTGTTTAGCTCTGTTCCCATTTTTTGATTGGATTATTTGGTTTCTTGGCATTTAATTTCTTGAGTTCTTTTAAAATTTTGGATATTAGCCCTCTGTCAGATGTGGGCTTGGTGAAGATTTTTTTTTCCAGTCCGTAGGCTGCCATTTCTTCGAATGACACTGTCTTTTGCCTTACAGAAGCTTTTCAGTTTCATGAGGTCCCATTTATTAATTGTTGGTCTTAGATCCTGAGCTGTTGGTGTTCTGTTGAGGAAGTTGTCATCTGTGCCGATGAGTTCAAGGGTTTTCCCCACTTTCTCTTCTAATAAATTTAGTGTGCCCAGCCTTATGTTAAGGTCTTTGATCTACTTGGGCTTAAGTTTTGCACAAGGTGATAAGTATGGACCATACCTAGAAATAACAAATGCCATATACAGCAAGCCAGTAGCCAACATCAATTAAATGGAGAGAATCTTGAAGCATTTCCTCTAAACTCAGGGACATGACAAGGATGTCCACTTTCGCCATATCTTTTTAACATAGTAGTTGAAGTTCTTACTACAGCAATAAGACAGCTAAAGGAGATCAAGGGTATACAAATTGGAAAAGAAGAAATCAAATTATCCCTATTTGCAGATGGCATGATAGTGTACATTAACAACCCCAAAAATTCCACCAGAGAACTCTTACAGCTGATAAACACCTTCAGCAAGGTAGCTGGATACAAAATTAATTCAAAAAAATCAGAAGCCCTTCTTTATACAAAAATAAATGGGCTGTGAAAGAAATTAAGGAAACAACACCCTTCACAATAGCCACAAACAATATAAAATACCTGGGGGTAACTCTAACCAAGCAAGTGAAAAACCTGTATGACAAGAACTTCAAGTCCTTGAAGAAAGAAATTGAAGAGGTCATCAGAAGATGGAAAGATCTCCCATGCTCATGCATAGGTAGGATCAACATAATAAAAATGGCCATCCTGCCAAAAGCAATATACAAATTCAATGCAATTCCTATCAAAATACCACCACAATTTTTTATAGACCTGAAAAAGGCAATTCTCAACTTCATATGGAATGACAAAAAACCCAAAATAGCTAACAAACCTGTCCAATAAAAAAAAAAAAAAACATCTGGAGGTATCACCATCCCAGATTTCAAGCTGTATGACAGAGAAATAATAATAAAAACAGCATGATACTGGTATAGAAAAAGACCAGTGGATCAATGGAACAGAACTGAAGACCCAGAAATGAACCCATACACCTATGATCGCTTATTTTTTTGACAAAGTAGTAAAAATATATCTTAATAAATATTGGTAAAGTGGAAAAATTACACATAAGATTTAATTGAAAATTAGGAAATACGTCATGAGTTAGATATAACAACAGATTAAGAATATTGTCTCAGTTTCTATGCCTTTATTACAACTCAAAAATGATATACACTGAGGCTATTCTCAGAGAGATACCACTGAGTGGGTCGGGTGTCAGATATCTGGTAGAGATAGACATTTCCTTTTTGATATCTTTTAAATTCCATTTTCTTTTTGAAATTTTGAAACCATTTCTCTTAACATTTACATGTTCCTACATGATTCTGTTAATCCTTTCCTGAGAGGTCTTCATGAAACCTTAAGTTTTCAAAAATAAGATTGCAATATTTTCTCTCATTAGCCTTTGAAATAGGCCTACAAACACTCTATGACTCCCTCCACATGGGTGAAAATCCAGTGTTCCTTCCTACACCAGAGTAAATCTTAGCTTTAATTTAAACAAATTCAACAGGAGAGTTCTTAAAATGACATAGATGTGGGACCCAAGCTGGCATATTCCACAATAAACATAAACACAGATTAACTTTAATAATGCCTAAATCTCAATGTTATATATTTAACTTGTTATGTTTATAGTGAGATGATAAAGTGAAAATTTACATAAATTACCTAGCTCAGGATGAACTGGCATTAAAAAAAAACAAAACAAAACAAAACAAAAAACAAAAAAACATGATCAGAGCTGAGGATATAGATTAGTGGCCAACATATTTCACTGAGGACCTGAGTTTAATCTCTAAAACCTATGCATTGAAGATTATACACTGGCCTGAACTTCTAATCTCAGTGCTGGAGGAAGGAGGATCTCTGAGGCTTATTGGTCTGGAAAAATAAGTGAGCTATGGTTTCAATGAGAGGCAATAGCTAAAAAAATAATGTGGAGTGTGACTGAGGAAGACACTAGGCCTCCAACTATGGATTCCACCTATAGTTTTCACACACACACACACACACACACACACACACACACACACACACACACGAGGAAGGAAAGAGAGGGAGAAGAGGGAGGGGGAGGGGTAACAATAATTTTATTTGTAGTTTAGAAGGATAATCTTAGTACTTATTTCATTAAATTGTGAGAACTAAGTCAGTTAACTCATAAATTATTTACAATGAGTTGTACTATATGTTGGTTCTACTCTTAAATTAACAAATTAAATTAGCTATGTCATCAATTATAGTTAATATATTAGACTATTATAATTTAATAAGACCAGTGAATTTTAAAATCTGGCTAGTACAATGAAAAATTACTTAAAAAATCAATCTAAGTATTTGTAGCTACAAATAAATGTAGAAATAATTAAATTATTAAACTGTATTCATATTATTGTTAATTGAGTGGGCAGTTGTTTAACCTTAACCAGCCATTATAAATGAGCACACAGACACCAGGTGGATTTTAACACGCTTTGGCCTGAATTGAGCAATCTTGGCCCACCTAAGCTAGCTCTTAATTCTATTACCCAAATATGACCCGACTTATACATATGTCCCCTTGGACTGCTATTCTCCACCCTATGCCAATGTTCCTGGCCATGTGGAATGAGATTCTTTTTTCTAACCCATGGAGTGTGTCCTCCTTCTTCCTGCTCCTGGATTGAATGAATTAATCCTCTGTGTAAAATGCAGGGTTCTTATTCTAATCTCAGGGAGTCCCCCCTTTCTCTGTCTTTTCCCAATCTCGGCCTCAAATTTTATTTAACCAATCAGAGACAATGTTAGTAACAGACAGCAAGCAGGACCAATTAATTAACATTTATAATGCTTAACACCACCCCATCACATAAATGAAAAATCTCAATCAGTAATTCCCATTTTAAAGACATAGTTACTCCATAGGAAAGTAATAGCTTAGTAGGCCATAATATTTTTGTAATAGATTCTCCAGAGAAATAGAATAATTTGAACATTCGTTTGTATACTACATATGTATACATATTTGTACACTATATATAGCACAAAATCATTATACATGATTGTTTCTAAATATATATAAGAAGTAATCTCATATGATTAGCAGAGGAACTATCCCAAGCTCTGGAGGTTGATTTGGCAAGCTGGAATCTATATTCTATGATTTTCAATCCAAATCAGAAGGCCTGAAACTGAGTAGGACCCACAATATAATTGGTGGTGTGTTCAGTTTGAGCCCCTAGAAATAACAAATGCTTGTTTGAGTCAAGAGGTAGGAAAAAGATAATACCACAGTTTTTATAAAGGTATACAAAAGGGTTCTCCATAATTATTGAAGAGTCAGCCTTGTGTTCTATTTAGGTCTTTGTCTAATTTAACTACGCTATCCTATAACACATACTTGACTCACTCAATCCACCTTCTTTAATTCTAATCTCATCTAAAATTAGTCATAAGGACAAAGTCAAAATGCTTATAACCAAATATATGAACTTAATGCCATGTTCCCAACCCAGTAAATATCCCAAATGTATCACCACATCTTTGAAGTTCCTATCTACTAAGATAAACAGGAATACATCTTTCAAGGTTTATATAACACTAGAGTATTAACTCATTCAAGTCCTAGAGATAACTCTGTGCAAGTGCTTCCTGAATGTGCACCATATTTCAGAACCTGAACATAAAAATAGTCTGCAGATACAGATATGAGCCAGGTGTGACACTTATCTCTCATTTCATCATAGAGATTGTGGACTCTATCTTATAAAATTCATGTAATTAGAAAGTTGAAATAGGTAAATTGACTAAAATGGTCACTTAAAAACTAAAATTTAGGGTAAACAGTAATATTTTACCTGCCATTCTTCATCATCAAACTTCTAAATATGGTATGACTGCAGGAACTACTACTCGTGTTTTATGCTATTTCTATTTGTTCTCCCTCCTTAAGTGATAGTTTCAGTTATTGGGGTATATTTGCAACAGGTGCAATACAGGAAATTTTCCTATTAGCGTGCCAGAAGAGAAGAACAGTTAGAACAATAGTATACAACTGTAAGAGGGTTCCAGAAAACTTTACCCTGCTATCTCAATAGCAGGCCTTCAGTAGTGTGATCAAAGGGATATTGAACAAAAAAATAATAATAAAAGGAAAGAATCCTACAACTCCAACAGTTAGGGTAGCATTTATATGAACTATCGCATAGACAAATAACTATGACATACAAAAAGAAAATTAGTCCTAGACCCAGATCACTCAAATTGCATATAAAAAGATGAAACCCTCTCTACAATATACAGGGTAATGAAACAGTAAAACCAAAGCAGAGAGTACGAGAATATGAAACATCTGATCATATGTGTGTTGGCCTTTAATATATCTCTTGCTTCATCATCTATGTTTGATCATTTATATTATCATTTGACATCCTCCTCTTTCTCTTTCTGATTTAGTTGCTGGTAAAACAAAGTAGGAGAGTATTTAAAATAATTTACACTCTGGAAATTCTATGGTAAGATATTTATCTCTACCAAGGCTCACTGCAAGTCAAATATTGCTTTTGAAAAAGAAAACATATATTGACTAAAAATACTGCTGCTGTTCTTCATAACTCTAGACATCTGTAATGATGAGCATATTTTTTACTCATAACAAGCTTTCTACCATAGATATTTTCTTCATCATAGCTTCTACTCAATTGCAAGTCATAGAGATAAGGACATAATAGGAATGAATGGCTATGTGCTTCAAAGCAATTATTCTGCTCCAAACGAACTTTGATCTAAGAGCCCTAAAAATTAATAATATCTAAGCAAAAACAACACAAATGAACTATGCTATTTGCAGTGAATGGTATACAAAAAGTGCACTTCTTAACAATAGTAAGGTGGGACTATAGAGATGGCTCAGCTGTTAAGAGCACTTGCTGCTTTTGCAGTGGATCAGAATTTGATTCTCAACACCCACATCAGAAGGCACATAGCCACCTGCCACTCATAATCCACTATATCTAATACTCTTTTTTTCCTTTATTTTTTATTTCTTCAAGTTACATCTCAATCGCAGTCCCCTCCCCATTTCCCCTCCAGTCCCACCCTCCCTCCCTCAACCCCCCATCCTCTTCCCCTTTTTTTTCTTTTAAGTTTAAGGTATATCTTATTTCCCCCTACAGTTTCCCCTTTCAGTCCAACAAATGGCTCTTTCTCTTATAATAATAAATGCAATACAGTACAACAGAGGTAATTAGGCTATATCTAATACTCTTTCTGGCCTCCGCAAGCTCCTTCTTACATACGCATTCTCACCATGACATAAACATATACAAATAAAAATGATCTTTAATTTAAGAGTTGTAAGAATCAATGAAGGATGAATATTACTTGTACTAACATTCCTTAGACTCTGTTCCATTTTCTGAGTCTAACTGGATTTCTAATAAACACTGGTCACTCATTCCACAGGACACATTTCTAGATGTAGATATATTGGGGTAGAAATACTCATACTTGTTATAGTAGAAGGTATCACCTTGTCACTAAGAGATACTTGAAAATATGTCACTTTTTACCATGAGACAATCCCTCCTACTTCGATTTCATATTCCCCTGACTGCGGTTACATCTTAAACAATTTCCCATCACTTTTTCTTTCTATAAATAGAAATTTTAGTATCATTCACTTTAAAGATTTTGATTGAGCAACAGCATAAGACAAATAAATGCTTACGAGTAGAGAGCAGCAGTAGGACTGATCAGAAATAGAAAAGAGTTTTTGAATAATCCAGCTATATATCCTACCAATAGTAGACTCTGGTGGCATGTGACTATCATATAATGCTGTCTTCCTGTATGTAACTGAATCATTTATAAAATATCTCTGACCATTAGTATCTATCTTTTTGTGTTTCCTTTCCAAAGAGTCTAAGTCAGAGTATTATTTTTTAAAGAACGTTTTTATGAAACGTAGTATGAAGTCATTAATGTAGTTGTTATGTACCAGACACTACATATAAAACAAACACTACAAACACTGTTAAATGTACAAGCATATGTATAGAAAATATGATTCTCTGCAAATATTATGTATACTAATCTGCAACATGGGTTTATAGCTTTCTCATATCCTCTGCTCCCTCCCATCCATTTCTAATTATTAGAATTATGCTTCTGTGATAAAAAGTATGAATATGAATGTGATGCACTTTCTCCTGATAGCATGGACATAAGACAATTATCATTTTGAATGATGTTATTTGATTACAGGGTGACTTCCATATGAGAATAATAGAGCTCAATGAAAGTCAGATAGCAAACAATGTATCATTTACAAAACCAGTGTGAGCTTGCCTCTGTCTTGTCACAAGTCAAGGAAGTGAAGTGTATTTCAAATTAAAAGGCAACAGTTATAAAGCAGATAGAACAAACTTACTTAATAGTTTTCTAGGCTAATAGAATCTTTCTGCTAAAGAATTTTGCAATAAATAATTTACATTTCCATAGTACTCTTTTTGTGATATTTTTTCCAAAACCTACTGCATTAATATGAATTCAGAGACATATCCTCCAAGAGGGATTTATTCATCATATTCCTGCTTCACAGGCAAGCACATTAAGTGTCTTATTGAAAGGGATGCAACAACCAATAAGTCAGTTAGGAAATTGATCTGAGAAATCCTCACTTCCGATTCCTTGTTCCGGTACTTTAACAAAACTGTTTTCCAAATAGAGAAATATATTACTATGCAGTTAAACAGCAAATTAAAGTCATGCTGTCTCATGTAATCTTGTAAATATGCTTTAAAAGCCACCGGTACCCCTCAGAGGTTTGCCATCTGGTTCTCATGGTGCAAAATGAAAGGAGCCAAGTATGGAAGATGGATGGATATCAGGTTGGAGGACTTCCTGGAACTTATGAAATTTTTAAGAGGTTGCAGAGATTGTTAAATTGGGGGGAAACTATTTGCTATGTAATACTGGTGATCTGAATTTGTTTCACCAGAGCCTATATAAGATCAAGACACAGTAGCACATGGGGCTGGACTGCAACTTTACTGTCTGCCTACAGGAAGAAGGGAAGCAGAGTAAGAATTTTCAGAACTAGGTGCCAGCTAACCTAGCTTACATAGCATCAAAGTGACCCCACTTCAAACAAGACACAAAGACAAGAACCAATGTACAAAGGTTATCCTTTGATCTACACATTTGTGTTGTGGTGTGTTCATCTCTGTCCCCATATATAAACAAACATTCACATATCACATAGAAATATACATATAAATAAAACAAAATAACAAAATGTTCAAGATAAATTGGTATTCATAGATGTGGACCAGATCAAAAGGACGCATCTCCTTCTGGAAGACTAGGATAGAACTAAGCATTGTTAAACTGTATTAAATAATGTCAAGTAGTGTAAAATGCTATTGCAATGTCATTAAACCTTTTTCTGTAAATAACCATGTGTTGCTTTCTTGAGCAATTAAATTGTCACAGTATTAAAAGCAAACCCAGTGGTATGACTGGCCCCTCTCTCAAACCCCAAGTACTGTGTTTTCAGCCTTTTACATCATGCCAAGCTCTTTATACACTTATCTCCAATAGTCATTGGGAATAGAAGGAATTCAGCTACATCTCTCTTTATCTCTCTTTACCTTAATCAGTTACTTTGGTCTTCTTTCCATGGTTGGTTTCCAGTTTCAGCTTCAAAACTTCTTCCATTAAATATATGTACATTCTTAAGGAATCTTATAAACTGTTACACTTTTCATACTTATGTATCCACTTAGATACCTCTACAAAATTAGCAACCTGGTTCTTTTATTTGTTCCTCTAAATCACTAATTTAATTCCTAAGATTAAATAAGCAGCCATTTTTACTAATGGTCTTTTATGCACATTGGCTAGCACTGTGCCTTCATATATTAGGTGTTTAATAGAAGTGGAGAGAAGGTGGGAGGATGGGACTGGGAGGGATGGAGAGAGGGGACTGTGATGGTAATGTAACTTGAAGTAATAAACAAACTAGAAATGTTTTAAAAAAGATAATTGTTGAATAAATAATTTGAAAATCCAAATAATGAATAACCATTACAGTAGTTGAAAATCTGGCTACCTAATAATCATTTTAGGTTGTCTTCTTGGAAGAGTGATATTTAAGTGAGTCTTGATAGCTACTTTAAGAATCAGAAATCGGGCTGGTGAGATCCTGAGTTGAAGAAGTGACTTCCTTAAGTTGCCCTCTAACCTCTACATGTGCTCCATAGCACATACATAGACACACACACACACACACACACACACACACAAATGTAAAAAAAGACAAAGAAAAAATAATCAGAGATCTAATGATCTAATATTTGACCATTGGTGAAAAGATGACAATGTTGACTACTGTTGAGCACCTGTTGAATAGATTTCTCTAAGCAGAGCACATAAGGACGGGACTTGAATATTAAGTAGTAACCAATTAAGGAAGCATATATTATACTTCACTGAAATCTAAGATGCTTTAGGGAGACCTAGAATCACTGCTGCTTTTTATTTACAACATGTTACTATGCATGAGTGAATTCCCTCTCCCGAGGGTGTTAGAGACTTACACACCTGCTACCAAGAGGTGATTGAAACTTTAGTAGGTCATGCCAAATGTGGTGAAGTTAGGAGAATGGGCGAGTCCTATTAGAATTTCAGACCCTTCTTCCTCCTTTTTTGTTTCCAGGTTGCAAAAAAAAAAAAATGTTCTTGCCCTCATGTCTGCATTTCCATGGGTCCACAAAAACTATGAGATTAAACCTCTTCAATCATTAACCAAAATCAACCTTTCTTCTTTATAAGTGGATCAACTCCACTATATTTTTCTTGTAACAAAATGGTAACTAACCCACAACAAAAGTTTTTTTTTTTTCCTATATGTGTGGTTTAATCAAATATCTGGGTGGGGGGGGAGCTCTTGTCCACACATGCAAAATGGCAAGCTCATAAAAAGCAAACAGATTAACTGAAGAAGAAATACTAAAAGTAATAAACATGGTTTAAATAACAATAGGTCATATAGGCTCATACCTTTGAATGCATGGTCAGCAGTTTCTGGAATAGTTTTGGAAGGATTATGAAGTGTAGCCATGGTGGAGGTGTAACACCAGGGTAGGCTCTGAAGTTTCAAAATGCCCTCACCATCCTCAGTTAGTTCTCTCTGCCTAGGGATTGTGGATAAGACATAAAGTAACAGCTGCTGCTGCTGCAGTGCCATGCCTGCCTGCCTCCTGCCACGCTTCTGCGATAATGGTCGTAGAAGTGCACAGTGTTAGGTGATAATTGAAAAAATTTTTATCATTATTATCCCACTGAATTACTAAAGCTCCTACAAGAGACTCTAAGTCAACTGTTCTATAACTTGATGGACATATTCTTACACACAATATCACTACACTGAGATTAGAAAGAATTTTATTTGCAAGACATTCCCAGGATAGCTGATAAAATGATTGAAAGTACAAATGATTCTGTATTTTCCCTGAACTAATATGTAAAATCTGCTGTGTCATTCTTGGAGGAGATTGTTGTCTCAATTCTTCATCTCCTGAACCTATCCAGATCCTCTAAATGCCTCAGACAAAAAGTTTTACAGAAGTTTTCAAATGAATAATGCCTAGGACAAGGTCCTAAAATGCAAGAAAGCATCATCTGGTTCTTTCTGTCTCTCTGAAGATATCTTATGCTTCCCATTTTATTTTCCTTTTCTTTTAGCAAGTTTTAATTGAATTAATATCAAATGATGACATTTTGCTTTCATTTAATTATGATCTTAGGATTTTCCTACTGTTTTTGGCGTGGGGGATAATGGCTCTCATGTGAATGCATGTGCATATAGAGGCCACAGGACAAACTGGATGTATCATTATGAACTAGCCTTCTACTTTGTACCTAATTTGTTTAATTTGTTGATATTGTTGATGTTTACTCATTTGCGTTTTGGGGTAAGGTCTATAGACAACACTGGTTGCTCAGGGAGCCCTACGAATCATCCTTCTCCCATATGCCATGTCCTGCATCATGATTTTAAGTGCATGTCATCATGCCTGGAAAATTTTAATATATGGGTCCTGGGGACTAAAACAGAGGTTCTCATTCTTGCAAGGGAAGCAGTACACTCACATAGACATCTCCACAACTCCCTAGTCATATTTTTTACATGTGATCATTCTATTAGCACATTGCCATTTTTAAAACAAACTTTAGACAACTCAAAGGGGTCAGCCTCTTTACTTGTGTATATTTTCATCCCTAGATTTTTCTAGTGAAATGAATATGGTACTGTCTATTCCTATGGTGCTACCTTTTCCTTTGGACTGTCATTGTCATCATTCTAAGCACACTCTGGAAAGAATTCTTTCTTTCGACTGTCCTCAGATCAGCCTTTCTAAGAATTGTCTGATCTCTTTGCCTTTATTAATTCATCTCAGAGCCAGGATGTGTTTTATCGGTTTCTCAGTCTACAACCCCTATGAAGAGATCAAAGTCTTCCTATAGTGTGATATTCTTCAGAATGTTCTATAGTGACCTCTGTGCTCTAGGTTTGTAAAAATACTGTCTTTATGAGATTACATCATGCAGAACCAGACAATAGCTTTGACCTTTGTTATAAACTTATTTTGTTGTACACCATTTGTTAACTTACATTGTAATGATAGTATTTCATAATATTAAGTTGCAGTTTATTAAAATTTACCCACTACAAAATTCTTTACTGTTCTTTGATTTTAATAGACTGTAGAATTTATTGATATGGCAGATTGCTTTTTCTTTTTTTTAAATACTTTATTTTTTTTTCTTCAAGTTACATCTCAGTCACAAACCCTTCCCTATTCCCCCTTCCTATCCCGCCCTTCCACCCTCTTCCCCCCAGAAGTTTCCCCTTTCAGTCCAACAGATGGTTCCTTCTCTTATAAAAGTAAATACTATACAAAACAACAGATATAAATATGCCACATTTATGAGAGTTAAATGGCCCAGTATACCTTCCCAATGTCCAGTTTATACATATTTGGCCCCTGATTTAACATTCTACTATCTAACCATCTCCATGAGTTTAAAGGTCTATATCTGACTCAACATTCATACTAACTTGAAACACAATTTTAAGAGTATCTTCTTAGATCTATAACACCCTCTTGATTCCTAAACAACTCAAACTTTAACTATGAGACTCTAGCTGTCTATTCTTCAACCACCTCAGAGACCTGAGAGGGATAAATATATCTGCTTATATAGGAAGTGCTTTTTCTAAAGATGACAACAAAAGAATACAGTTCTTTACAGGTACACTTCTTAGAAACCAATGGCATTCTTCCCAATCAAATATATTATTTGATTCTCTCCTTTTATTTGGGCCTTTTTTTTACATGTTTCACAACTCAGTGAGTCTTACAGAAGTAGCAATAGCTTGTCTAAACTGGATTATAAAGATAAATACATTCCTACCTGGTTTACATTTTTACATACAGATCGTATAACTTAGGAGTCCAGAATTCAACTTGATGAAGGAAATATAATAAGAAATTTTAAGGATACAAAACACTGAAAATAGAGAGAAAATTAGGGACTATAACTTTTTTAGTGCCCCAACTGGTGAGCCTTCTCAGGATACAAAAATATAATCAAACCAGAAATCTGCAAGATAATACCTTCAAACAAATAAGGGGCATTTATCACCCAGATGTGGTAGCCTGCCCTCCACATAGGGCTGCAAGAAACAAGAAAAAAAAATGCTACCATCTCAGGCTACCAAGTTTGGGATGGTGTGTTACACAGAAATCAAAAACGTAATAGACTTGTAATTTTTTGTGTGTGAGGATTTCCTATATGCATATAAAATATTTTATCAATACTACCCCATTCTCAATTTATTTGTTTAATTATATTGGAGAGGTAACACATTTCCAAATACTTGCATAGAGATCAAAGAACCACCTCTGTGACTTTGTTCTCGGCTGCCACTGTATGTGTCTTGGGAATCAAATTCATATATTCAGGCATGGTAGCAAGTGCTTTTACCAACAGTAACATCTCACAAGCCCCATGGCATGGTTCTTAACTTTTATATTTATAAAGTAGCTTAATATCATAATTTTAACATTATAATAGTATATATATGTTTTAAATTTTATTTTGAAATTAATTTATTCTTATTCACAATGTTTCTCAGTTTCCCCAATATTTTCTTCCTACCAGCCTTCCTTTCTTCCTTCCTCTTCTTCTTTCTTTATTTCTCTTTTGGTTAGAATGATTGCATTCATGGTATCACTGACAGAAGATAAGTACTACACTAAGTCTCCAGCTTTTCTCCACTTCTTGATTTTTTTTTTTACAATAAGAATTCTTCATGATTTACTTATGTCTCCCAGATCTGTACTATAAGCTCAATGAGTGAAGAATTTTGATGTTTCATTCACATTAGCATTTCCAGTAGATAATAACAGCTATTATTCCCTTGGCTTAAAGATCATTGGAGAATTAGATTTGTATTTAGTGGCTATTGGAAATACCAACAAATGTAAGCGTACATATAATGAATGATATACACACAAATAATCCTGAAGCTTTTATTTGAGGTTACTGAACAGGGGGATAAATTTGGGTCATGTCTTTCTTCTACAAAAATGCCCACATTCTTAAATGTATGTATTAGAATCAGCAAATCCATTTGTCTTTGTATTTTCACCCTTCGATCATATTTAAGTTCCATTAATTTTTCTTCTTATTATAAGTCTGAAGTATCATTCAATAGTTTTAATGAACAGTATACTCTTTTCATTAAATCGTGGTTCTCAATGCTACCTTTTCAATGCTGTGGTAGTCTTCGTTTTTCAAATTCAATCCCCCGCCCCCATCAAATTCTATATTTTATGAGCATTTAAATATTTTTCCTGACCTTGCTGGGGTTTTCAAAAGCTATTGAATTAATAACATCCAAATTTAATGTGCTGTTTGCTCCCTTTCGATCATTAATGAAGATGTAAAACAAGAGCACTTTTGTAGCCTTTTGTCATATTTCTTGATTTGCCATCCTCAGCCAGCCATCATGGCTGTTAATAGAGCTCCTATCAAGTCCAACTTGGAAAGATGCCCTTTAAAAATACCTAATTTCAAGTTTGCTATTCCCAACGCACATTTTCTGTGTACCTCAGTGTTAATGTAAAATCTCAGAGTGTTTTCCTGAGAAATAAGATAGAAACTCAGAAAGATATAGAACAGTATAAAGCCCGGTTGCACCTGCTCCTAACAGCATTATTTTCTATGAAATAAAGAAATTTGATCTGACTGGAGTCAGGCAATTCTCTCCTTGACACATAGCTTCTTAAAAGAAAAAAAAAAGAAATAAACTAGGCAGGCAGTATTAATATAGATAAAATCAATTTGGAGGAAGATCGAGGTGGCTTGGATTTAACTCTGTGTATTCTTCCTCCGCTGTTACTGTTGTGGGTCTCAGATCTACAGGAAAGTTGTGATATACAGACTCTCTGCTCTTGAAGGTTTAGTGTTTTGTGACATTTGTTCTAATCAGCCTCCAGAACACATCATAGACTCTTTCTTTCCTTTCATTTGAATTTCTTACTCTTATAATGCAGTGGTACATTTGGGGCATGGAGACTCTGCCTCTGGAAGGTATTTTGGATTATATAAGAAAGACAATCCAATTCTGGAAACAGACATTTGATTAAAAAAAAAAAAGGTGGGAACACTATCGCATAATTACATGCCACCCTTTGTCTTGCTGAACTTCAGTAAAATGTGATGTACAGTCACATCTTCAATCTGGGGGCACTAAAGGATCCTAAATCTCTTTGTGTCAATTTGTCATGAATCCAAATTGACAGATCTTTCATTGTCTTTCTTTCACACACCAAGGAGTGTGAATAATAAAGAAAACATTATTTTTTTATTTTTTATTTCTTTATTATTCCAATCAATTTGTAATTTCAAATATTTAAAATATCCAGTTTTAGTAATAATGGAACATTTTGTCCAAGTAAGAAAGAGCAATAAACTAATGAGTCATGTGCTCTACTGACACTGGCGCAGTCCCAGAAAGATAAACATGGTATGTACTCTCTTATAAATGGATATTAACCCTACATCACAGGATAGTTATTCTACAACCCACACACCCAAATAGATAGGAACCTAGCATCTCTATCCTAAGAAAAATTTTACCCACCAGTGAGACATGGAATCTGTTGCATGTGCTACATTTTATGAGCACTTAAATATTTTTTTTCTCAGGCTACCAAGTTTGGGACTGTGTGCCTTATCAAGATCCAGTACAAGTGGAAGCTCTTGGCCCTCACATGATGCAAGATCTGAGGGAGTATGATATGTGAGGGCCCACCTCATCTGAGGAGAAGCAGAGTACCAAGTAGAGGAATAAGGAGGAAGGGAGGGAGGAAGGGAGGAATGAAGGGAGGGAGGGAGCTGCCAGGAGGGGAGGAGAGAGGAAACTATGTTCTAGAAGTAAATAATACTTTTTTAAGAAAAGAGTTAATAAGCTTAAAATATATAATAAAAATACAACATAAAATTTTCAAACTATAATTTACCAAAGGTATACTTGCCTTACTGGCATGAAAGGAAAATGGCCTTAATTTCAGATTAGAATGTTAGACTGCAGGTGGCCACATAGATTACACAAACTTGATAGCAGCTTAAAAGTTTTTTGTTTTTTTTTTTTGTTTTGTTTTGTTTTTTTGTAGATGTATAGGATATTTTCATGGTTTGGCATTTGTGACCTCTTTTTCTATTACCCCTGTTACCATAATTTAAGCTGATAGCTATTCAAATAAGTCTCACATCAAGAATCAGAAATAGCCAGGAGAGAAAAATAAATAAAAGCACCACAGTGAATTTTTCCAATCATATCCATATCTCAGCTATTTCAGGCACTCCCTCCTCTTCCCCTAGCACATCCATTGGGTTGTGATTCTTTGAGTCATCCTTGGAGGAAACTGTAAGCTCTGATGTAGCCCTAATTGGGCAGTAAGAGGAAGTACTGTTTTCCTGTATAGCTCACTATCATGTAGTCCCATTCCCAGAATTGTTCTGGCAGGGTCCTTTTCTGAAATTTCTTGTAGGAATCCTTCAGGCATGTCCTCCTTCTGCCACTTGGATGCTCCAATCAGAGGCACACAGGGCAGCTGTGTGTGGTTCTTCCCAGGTAAGTAAACCATCCACATCCAGGCCTGAAACTTTTCATTTCATTCAGTTCCTAGTGACAATCCCATCCTTTTACAAAGAACCACATAGTTTCCCAAGTTGAAGATTCACTCTATACACTGAATTCCTTCTCAGAAAGTTGCACAGTAAACCCAAACTGCCCTGCAGTGGAGAATATCTAATTCCTGAACATTCTTAAAGCTTCTTATGACTAAGTTCCTAGTCCACATTCAATTTGTTCATGAATGGAAGTTCAGTTGGTGCATTCACTTACTGACAGATAGTAATTGAGGACTACAACTGGACACTACATGCACCAAATTTGTATGTTACTGTCTTAACCTCTAACTCCTCAGAATGTGAACAGATTTAAGAGTTCCATTAAGATAAATAAGTTAAATCAAGACCATTAGATTTGGATGCATTTCTGTATGACCAGGGTCTTTGTAAGAAGAATGATTTGGGGAAGATATATGCACAGACAGAAGATCATTTGAAGGGAAAAGATCACATGTAACCAAAGAGTGAAACCTCAGGAGACAGTAATCTGTTAACCTCTGGACCTCAGAATTCTAATACCAAATGCAGTTGATTGTTGTCACCTAGCCTGTATAACTTTTTTATTGTAGCCCAAGGAAATATTTAAAAGAATATCTGTCCATGTGAAAATAAGAGAGACACTAAGTAACAATATAAATGATTGCTCTCTTCAATGAAACTAAAGATCACCAGATTGTAGAAATATTTGAAAACTACTGGACATTTTTGTGTGTTCTGTTACATACTCATCACAGAGTCTAACACACATTACATTATGCAACATTGACACTAAAAGTAACAGGAATTCTAAAGGACTCATTCCTGGATGCAAATTTCTTAAAGACTAAAGACCCTTGTAGTGAAAACACTAACAAAAATATGACCAAATTTCATAGCTGTATTACTTAGTTTTCTGTTGCTGAGATAGACTGCCATCAGGTAGGGAATACAAGACGGCAGGAGAATGAGGCCAGCCTGATGGTTAGGAGGCAATAGATCGCATTTCATCTGTACACAGGAAGCAGATGGGGAGATCACAGGAAGGGAGCCCAGGTTATAAAACCTCAAATCCTAACCTCAGTGATATACTTTCTCCAGCAAAGTTCTATCTCCTGAAGGTTCCACAACCATTCCTAACAGTTTTACCAACTGGGTGTTTAAGTATCAAAGCTGAAACTGGCATTTCCCATTCAAACTTCCTTAGCAGTTAATAAACACCAGCATATGTACACAACATCATTGATAGTCTGTACTTTATAAATTCCTGATTCCTGCTTTAAGAGGAAGCCATGAAGTTCAATATCCTAGTGGCCAGCTTATTAATGTTTGAAAATTGTATCCAAAGCAGACCATTTGGATCTTTAACATTTTTTTTACTTAAAAAAAGTAAACATAGTTTACTGATCCAGCATAGTAAATACAGCAGTGATTTCTAAAATCACCCAAATAGCCACTGGGCATAGTACATGTACATACTTCTGCCAGTTTTAATATTTGGTTCTTTAACCACTTTACAATTGCCCAGGCTTCTCTTTAATCTGATTGCTTGAAAACATTAATGTCTTGAGGGAAAATGAATATAAACCACTTTTCCAGTATCTAAGCTAAACTGACATCATTCTCTATTTTCAAACTATTTAGAAGGTGATTAGCATAAACTACTCTCTCCACCCATTGTCCATCTACCTACAGAGGAATGGTGAGAGGTTGTCTGACCTTTAGCAGAGGGCTCAGGTTACACAATAAGTTGTTTCAAATATAAATGTAATGTTAATAGCAGCAAGATACACAATCTGTGAGAAAAAAAAGTCCATTTAATTATATAAACCCATGTGGCTGCAGAGCCTGCATTATCCTATGAATATATTACAATTTCTGTTAATATCTGCAAGCAGCAAATGATATTTCACTGTATGCGTTTATTTAGTGAGCAACCATTTAAATAAGTAATTTCTTGTATACTCTTCAATTTTGGCAAAGCGTTTTATTATGCTTCAAGCCTCATAAAATGAAGAGACTTGAATCTCTCCACCTCTGAGAAGCTCAGCTTAAGTATACTGTTCCTGAGTTAAGTATATCTTAATGTCCTGGTTCATTTAACCATAAATAATCCACCAATGACCAATAATTTTGTAGGAGGTATTCCTAATTTGCTTTCAAATATCCTAAACTATAATTTTAGGCCAAAATGTCTCTTTGATATATTTGAGAAATAAAATGCCTGACATGATGGATGAACATATAGATAACAAATGGAAAGAAAAGATTAACTCCATGTCTTCTTTATTCAAATCAGGAGACATACCTGACAAAGACCTCTGCCTCCAGGATCTCTATTTCCTAAGTTATTCCTATTTCCTAATCTATGACAGGAAAGGAAGCATATGTAACTTAATATTGGAGGTGTATAATGGGATCATTTTTAGGGGTCAACATATGTATACCATCAATAGCTGTTTGCTCTTTGGTTTTTCTTTTGTTTTGTTTTTTCTATAGAAAATGATGCAAATCCTGTATAGACACTCATTGTTTGAAGGATGAATCATTTCTACGCAAGGAATCCAAGTAGACATGTCAACAAATCTCAGGTTTCCATTGTTTATGCATTGGAAATATCTCCACAGATGAGAGTTACCTTAACTTATAGTAGAAATGAAATGAAGATGAACCATTTTAGATGATACTCACATGTGTAAGGGTTCATGGAAAGTGTAACATAAGGAGCAGTCATTTGATAAAACTAAGATTTCAAGGTGTAGAATTCTAAATTTCTGAAAATATTGGTTAAATTTAAATGCACAAAGCATGAAAATTTCAGAAATTTGCTGATAAACACACACATACACAAAAAGAAAAAATCATCATGAGTAAAAGTAAGAATGAATGTTGTGAGCTTTTCTTCAACTTTTTAAAAAAATATTTATTTATTACTTCAGGTTACATCTCCATCACAGTGTCCTCTTTCCACCCCTCCTAGTCCCTTCCTTCCACCCTCTACCCCCTATCCCTTCCATCCCACTCATCTGGAGTACAATGTCCCTACATAACAGTCTCCCCACCCCAGATCACAGTCATATGAGGGCCAAGAGCCTCCTCATACACTGGGGGCCTACAAGGCAGCGCTGTTGGGGTAGTGTTAAGCATTCTAAAAGTTAATTAATTGGTCCTGCTTGCTGTCTGTTACTTACATTGAATCTGATTGGTTAAATAAAATGCCGAGGCCTGAGATTGGGCAAAGACAGAGAAAGGTGGGACTTCCTGGGATTAGAGCAGGAAGCCTGCACTTTAGACAGAGGATTAATTGATTCCAGCCAGGAGCAGAGGAAGGAGGCACACACCATGGGTTAGAAAACGGAACCTCATTCCACATGGCCAGGAACATCAGAATATTGTGGAGAATGGAAGTCCAAGGGGACATATGTATATATGGGGTCATATTTGGGTAATAGAATTAAGAGCTATCTTAGTTGGGCTAGGATTGCACAACTCAGGCCAAGGTATGTTAAAATCCATATGGTCTCTGTGTGCTCATTTATAATGAATGGTTAAGGATTAGCCACTGAACCAATTAAATATAATATAAATACTAATTAAATAGTTTAATTAGCCATATATATATTTTTTTACAAATGGCGCCCAACATGGGACACCACCTGAAAACTGCAAATTAATTATTTAATGTAGTTATTAGTAAGTATAAACTGTAATATTAGGCTGGCAGTGTAGCCGGTGGAATAGCCACCAGCTTGGCAGAGGAGCAGGTGGCCTGGCCTGAGTGCCTTAACTGGTTGCCTAACTTATCCTGGAGAAAGAGCCCCTCCCCCCCCCCCGGGACCAAAGGTGGCCTACACCAACTATAACCTAAACTCTGTTAATTAATATAAGTTATTATATTAGGCTGGTAGAATTACCAGAGGCTTGGCGGGAGACTCGCCTGGACTCAAGTGGAGTCTGGGAATCCGACAGCCTGGGACTGCTTGGACTGAGGCCCTATAAGCCACCGCAGTCTTTTCCCCAATAATTAAACACACCAAGACCTTTTAATATTTTAATGCTTAGCCCTTAGCTGGGCAGACTCTCAATTAGCTACTCTAAGTTAACCCCAAACCAACATGTGCCTGTGAATACCTTCCAGACTTCTCCAGACATCTGTCTCCTTCTGTGTCTCCCTGCGGAAAAGAGGAGAGAGTCTCTGTGTGTGAGGTATTCCTGCTGATCTGAGGAAGTCCTGCCTTCCTATACTCTTTCTGCCCAGCTAATTGGCCATAAGCAACTTTTATTAACCAATCAAGAGAATGCCTCAGAAGGGGCGGTAGCCAGATCTCAGCATTGAATTCAATGTATCAGAAACAATATTAGACCTTCTCTCAACACAGTACCACTAGGACAAAGTGTCTCATTGACAGGAAACAAAGTCTATGTCCATGTTCCCTTAGGTGCATTAGTTGTAGTATAGTTATCCTGTACTATATGGCTAAAATACGATTATAAGTGAATAGATGCCATGTGCATCCTTCTGAGTCTGGGTTAGCTCACTCAGGATGAGCTTCTCTAGTCCCATCCATTTGGCTGCAAATTTCATGAATTCGTTGTTTCTGATGGCTGAGTAGTATTCCATTGTGTAGTTGTACCACAGTTTTTTAACCATTCTTTGGTAACTTTTTAATCATTTTTCCCACACAGATATGAGTGCTCCAGACTGACTTACTGTTCCAAAGAGTCTGATTCCTACTATCAGAAAATCTAAGCATGAAATTAACATGTTTTAAGTCATACCTTATGTGGGAATATTTCCCTGTCATATTATGTTTCACTAACCACAATCTGCACATTTTAAGTTCATAACGTGCTTCAGGAAGCACTCAAAACCTCCATGATTCATTCAGTGCAATATGTGTGTTACAGGATGAACATGAGCTGTGTTTCTGTTATTTGTTCCGAATTGCATCTAAACCTAGTATCTCAAGTCTAAGGCAGTTTTTAGCTATGAGAATTTCTACCAGATAAGGGTAGAATCAATGTGGTCGATTGCCTTAAACAATCTTTTGCTCTGAATTGAAAGAGGACAACTACTAAGAATCAATAATTGTCAATATGCTAGATTTCATTTGGGGATAGAAAAAACAATTCCTTTTTCCTTCAAAGAAGAACAATTTTATGTTAGGTACACAGTCACCCTTCTTATACAAAATACAGGACAAAATTAATAAGCCAAGGTAACCTCATTATTCTAAACTTTCAGCTTGTCATTTGTATTGCACGCTCCTCCCATCCCCTACCCCCCCTCACTCCTTTTATGCCTCTACTTTCATTCCCCCACTTTCTGTGCAAATCCTTCAAGATCACATGCATGTATTTGAACAAAGGGACCCTCTAGTGGCTGTTTTCCAACAAAACGCCACAATTACCTTCACAGAATGCAACACCACCTTTTATCTTGAAATTAAGGGACAGGGCTGCTGTTCGTTTTCTTGTAAGTAAGGAATGAACTGAAGTGAGTTCTGCTGCTCCCTGCCTGGTAATGTGTTTATCTCTTATCTTCATCAGACAACATGGAGATGCTCTTTAGTGTGCTGTCTGTCTTTTTACTGGGGTGATATGGCAAATTCGGCTTTGGAGAAATAAACACAGATATCACCACCTACTCTGAAAAGTGTCTCGCTGTATTTCATGCTGCCCCCAGAGAACAGATAGTGTCAGAGTAATAAATGAAGTAGGCGATTTCATTATTGAACCTGAGGAAAACCTCATGGTGTGAATCCTTACCCTTGAGAGAATTTGCTGAGTAGCATTAGGCAAGCTTTTTTCTGACAACTTGTAGCTAAAGCTCAAATGGAAATTAAGTGTTTCAGAACCATTCAGGTAGATGACTCATGTTGAAGCAAGTATTCTGCTGTGAAATAGAGGTTTCAGTGGAGGCCTTTGTTCAGAATTGAAAATGTAAGCAGGTGAGATCCCAGCATTGTGGAGTGGCCTCATTTCAAACTGGCTGCTCTTTGGAGCTAGCTGCCTAAGGAGATTGCATCTCAGATTTTAATGAGTTAATTAATTCCAGGCTGTACTAATCCCTTTTTAGAAAAATGCTTGACCAAATATCTAAGCCCCAGTATTATAAAGAATCGCATTAGTATAGGTAGGGGTTTGAGCATGGAAACTAAGGGAGAGGGGAAAATCCACCTCAAACTCAGCTAAAACTTGAAAAGGAACATACTATTTCATATAACATACTTTATAATGAGGCATCCTGATACTTCACACTTAAAGTTCAAGTGTTAGCACAGCTCTGGGCAATTCTGACTAAAGATACACAGGTCAAGGTGTCTCTCCATCTCCTCTTGAATCTGGTGGTTTTATACACATGGGACACAATATTACAAGAGTTTGGTCAATTCTGACACACCTCCAATCAAGGCAAAGGAGGTTTCACGGGCATGCAGGGCTGAATGAAAAGGCTGTGATAAAAACCAAGTGCAAATTGAAGCAATCATCTCCACAGGGTAGAGCAGAGGCAAGTCAAGCAAGTAGAGTGGAAGGAAGCAGGGCTATAGACTACATTCCCAACTAGTTATCCAAGAATTCTTTTGGTCACATTCAGATATCAGTATTTTCATATCTCCCCAGCTGTTTCTAATGTGCAACCACTCTTAGGAAGTCCTAAGACACAGGCATGATGAAGTCCTTCTTCCTCAGAAGTCCTCTGTTAATGATAGATGCCCATGCCTTGCCTTCCTTCATTCCACTGGACAGTCTTTGGATAAGTGATTGTTCTACTTAATGAGTCAGTTAATATTCTCAACAATGCCAAGGCATTTCTACCTTTGTTTTGTTTTTTGTTTTTGTTTTGTTTTCTTGTTTTTCACTATCCAAGTCAGATAACTAAGTTTCAGGTTGGCATGTTTGTGGAACACTTCACAACTATTCAGTGGTTTAGACAGAACTTAAAACCATCTATGATTGACTAAGGAGCTATTTGTTTTAATAGTTATGTTCACCACTGAAGTTTTCATGTATCTAAGACCCAGATCTAGTGGACACACATGCAAACAAAGTGTCATATCCCCATATCCCATCTGCATTTGCTGTTTTCTCCTTTTTCCTCATCGCTGTCACTTCTTTTTCTGCATCCTGCTTTTCATGCTGATCTGTGTTTACTGCCTTCACAGATTGCATTCTTTTTTTTTCTTTTTTTTAAATAATTTATTTTTTATTTCTTCAAGTTACATCTCAATCACAATCCCCTCCCTACTCCCCTCTCCAGTCTCACCCTTCCACCCTCCTCCCCCTCAACCTCCCCATCCTCTTCCCTTCTTTTTTTTTTTTTTTAGTTTAAGGTATTTCTTTTTCCCCCCCAACAGCTCTCCCTTTCAGTCCAAAAATGGTTCTTTTTCTTATAACTATAAATACAATACAAAACAACAGAAATAAATAGGCCACAAGTATAAGAGTTATATGGCTTAGCATACATTCCCAATGTCCAGTCCATATGTATTTGATTGCATTCTAATAAGTCCTATGAGCTGTTGATCTCACTGAGGACCACTTCGAAGCTCTACCTTCATCTTCTATATTCTTCCTACCTTCTCACTTATTCCTTCATTTTAAAGCTCATATATCTCCACATTTTGTGTGTCTGTATTTGTGTGTAGGTGGGCATGTATACATGCATGCTGGTGTATGTGGATGGGAACATGTATGTGGATAGCACAAGTCAACTTCAGGTGTTTCTCAGGAAAACTCCACCCTTTTTTGAGATAGGATCTCACACTGAGATCTGGGTCTCACCAATTCAGACAGAGCTGGCCAGTGAGCCCACAGAGATCCACTTGTCTCTACCACCCAGTTCTTGATTAAAAGCAAAATTTGTACCACTACACAAAGAAGGTTATATGCATGGTAGGAGATTTATCTCAATTTGTCATAATTGTACAGGAAACATTTTGACAACTGAGCCTTCTACTCAGTCTTAATATCCACATTTTAAATTTCCTGAAATCACTTGTCTCCAGACTGTACATTTGTTGAAAAATTACCTTCACTAGAGAAAGTTTTTTTCCAAGATCTCTGAGATGTAGTTTCACACATAAATCTATACATTGGCTTATTTTGTAATTCTGAACATTACCATGGATACAGGCTAGAGTTGAGAGTCATAATAGTAACCAAGAGTATTTATCTGTACACCCAAAACTCCTTAACTCTTATTTTGTTAATTCATAGTTCCATTCATGGAAGGCTTGAACAAAACAGACTCAGAAGGATGCACATGACATCTATTCACTTATAATCAGATTTTAGCCATATAGTACAGGATAACTGTACTACAACCAATGCACCAAAGGGAACAGGAACAGAGACTTTGTTACCTCTCAATGAGACACTTTGCCCTAGTGGTGATGTCTTGTAGGCACCCAGTGTATGAGGAGGCTCTTGGCCCTCATATGACTGCTGAACTGAAGTGGGGGACTGATATGTAGGGACACTCCACTTCAGAGGAGTGGGATGGAAGTGATAGGGGGTAGAGGGTGGGATGGCAGCACTGGGAGGGGGGAAAAGAGGGTACAGTGATGGAGATGTAACCTGAAGTAATAAATAAACATAAAAAATTAAAGGTGAATTATTTAACATATATATATATATATATATACATAGTTTTTTAAAGAAAGATGGTACTTTTGGCAAGGCATGGGAAATACTTACACTTTCTCAGGATGTGAAAATCCTAAATTATGATGTCCTTTGACTTGTGTGCAACAAGAGTTTTTTAGAAATCATCCTACAAATTTGAGACTTTATTGATATCAACAATACTTCTTAGTATGATTTTTTTAAATGACACATTTTCCTTGGGTGATGACAATATAGTCTTCTATGATTGAAATTATGTTTTTCTATCTATTCATCCAATTCTACTTTATTGAAAAGCCTAACAAAGGGACCTATACATATCTAAAAGCAGTAGGGAATCACTGATTTGCTATTATTAAGTATATTGCTTCAAATTAGTGAGGCTGAGTTCATAAACTACAGAATTTGAAATATATAATCTCTCACGAATAAAGTCTTTTTAAACAATTAATGCTTTTAATTTTAACATTAACAAGTCCCATAAATCTCACAATCAATATTTAATTTTGTATATGTATTTCATTTAATTGTGATGCATGCATAAGATGTATCCAATCAGCTCTACGTGCTAGACAAGTCATATACCATGGGGTTACATTCTCAGACAATTATTTATTTCAAGGAAACATACTGTGCAGCAAAATAATGCAAAAAATACAGTCTTCAATGGGACATCTCTTAGACAAATTATAAACATAATGTCTATTCGATGTAAACCAATTGTAAATTGTTCTATTATATTTGAACAAGATTTATGTTTCAACCCCATAAAAGACACTCCCAAACATACAAAACATATACCTATGTGAAACTTCTTCCTGTGTGTTGAAGTTATCTACTTTATTAGAGGGTGAGCATGCAAACTTGGTCCTATACTCTATTCAACTGGACAAGCATTGCTCTCTTTGATTAGTTTGCTTTCTGTTGCTATGATAACGACCCACACCTAAAGCAACCTGGAGTGGGGAGGGTTTGTTTGACTTACGTATATGTCACAGTCAATCACTGAGAGAAGTCAAGGCAGGAACTCAAACTAGGAACTTACAACAGGAATACAAACAAAGACCATGGGAGAATGCTACTCCTTTACTCCACACTACTTGCTCAGCCTGCTTTTTATATGTCCCAAGATTATCTTCCCAGGGATGACACTACCCATAATAAGCTATGCCCTCCCACATTAGCCATAAATCAAGAAAATACCCCACAGACTTCTCCTGTAGGCAGATTTGATAGGGGATTTCATTATTTGAGGTAATCCTGTCAGAACACAGTCCAAGATGGAGTTACGTGAGTAGAATTCTTAGTGCCTGTGAAAAAAATTAAGAAAACAAGAGTCTTGTAACATCAAAAAAAAAAAAAAAGTTTCTTCAAAAAAAAAAAAAACAAAACAAAACAAAAAAAACCCTCA
>CAJQZJ010001511.1:861417-894500 GCA_907164525.1 Lophiomys imhausi | reverse complement strand
GCAGGCTTCACTGAGGTTCCGGCCGGGGCATTGTGTAGAGCTGAACGTTCCCAGCGACACTGGATTGCAGTGGTGGTTGCAGGCCCCCGATGGAGACAGCTATTGAGGAAGTCTGCCAGGCAGAATCAACTGGGTCACTCATCCTCCTTGGTGCCTAATTCTGCTCTCTGCTGAGGATTCCGCTGTCCGCCGTCCCCAGGCTCCCCTAATGGACACTTCGATTCTCCTGGAACGATAAGAACAGAGCCCTGCCCCAATCCCAACCCTAGGACAATTGCCCTCTTTTTTTTTTTTTTCTGGGGGGGGATGGGGGGTGCTAGGTAGTACTTCTCCTGAAGCAAATTTGGCCTTCTGACAACATACAAAGCGTTATCTTTCAATCCGGGTTAAAGAAGAAATCATTCTGTCATCTTGGAGCTAAACCAGCTCTAGTGTATATATTTTGAGATCCCAAAGGACAATCTGCCTGCATCGAGAAGGCCTTTTGTAAGTAGCCTCCAAACCTAGGTCCCTCCAAATCCCATGTGTGTGTCTCTGAACTCTAATTATTGGGAACAGGAACCTGTGTTTCTCATCTGAAGGGATCAAAGATGTGTTCCACCACTCCTGGATCGAAGTCTTTCTCTATTTAGAGTTTGCCCTGCATCAGGCTGACCCTGAGCTCCGGGATCTGCCTGTTTCTGTCTCCAGTGTGTTGGGAGCTGGGATCAAGGGTGTACTCTTCTTGAATGGTGGGACCAAGAGTATGCACCCTCACCACCCCGCTCCGTATGACTCCAGAGTACATAAGACCACCAACACTAAAGGTGCCCCCTCCCCCCACACCCCCCACCCCACCACACCCAGATCTTGAGGTGAGAAGACACAGTTTTAATCTGTGCCACGCCTTCTGCTAAAAACCTAATAAGGACAGTGGAAGAAGGAAAGTTTTGTTCTTTGCCTCATTTCACTGTCTTGCTAGCACATCCATTCCTTCAGTTGTGTTGGTCCTATTTCTTCAGGATTCCAGCTGATAGTGAATGAAGATCAGCTGAGATATCAGGCTTGTGTAACTGAGCTACTACTAGATTCTTGGACTTTCCATTCAAATATAGCCATTATTGGGTTAGTTGGACTGTTAAGTCATTCCAATAAACTTCCAAGGAATAATTTTTAAATAGAGTTTTGAGATAGCTCAGTTGGTAGACTAATGGGTTTACAGGTATAAAAATAAATTCAATTCCCACAACTAATATATTAAATCCTAACAGCCTAACATGCTAACACATGCTTATAGTGCCAATTTTGGGGATCAGAGAGAGCAGATCTTAGGAGCTCATTGGCTAGCCAACCTGTCCAGAACAGTGAGCTTCAGGTTCAGTGACAGATTCTCTCATGCAAAGTAAGTTGGAAAGTAATACAGGAAAACATTGCATATTCTCCTCTGGCATCTACATGTATGAATTTACTCACATATATATGTGTGCACATATATCATACTACTCCATATACACACTGTAAATTCATTAAGATAATTGAAATAGGAACTATGTTTCCTATGGAGTTGCTAAGCTGATTTCATTTATTTTTCATTTCTAGTGCTAGGACACTGCATTTCACATTCTCTCTTCTGAACTATAAAGTCATCAAATACAAAAGCAAACAGTGAAGATACAAAAAGCTTCTACAAAACATTCTTTCAGCACTTGGTTCCAGGTCTACCTGACTATCTAATACCTGCATTTGACTACTTTGAGTACTCAAAGCCACTCATTTCCTTCTTTTTTATTTTTATCCTAAAAGAAAATTGAAGTGAATGTGTATCCCTTTCCACAAGAAGAGTATGTTTACAACTAAGAGCAATGTTCATCAAGATATTCCCCACATTCACATTGTGAGTCAATGTTGTTCTGTGTTGCATAGAACACACTGTTATTTAGTGCTCAACTGCTGTAGACTTAATGAATCAGGGTAGCTATGAATTCTAGACTAATAGGATTCACGTGTGAACATTCAAATGTCTAATAATTACTAACCTGGAATATGTTGCCCTTTGCAGAGATATGAATGGGTTGTGGATCGCATATAATACTGTTACTAGGGATTCACAGGCATCTTTCTGCCCCCAGGCAGGAGAATTCTAAGGTTCCAGAAAGCATCCCAGAGCTGGAGCAGCAATATACAATTCAGATTGATTGTGGACTCTTTCAACTGACAGAAAAAAAAAAAGGAAAATAATAAACGTTCAGGTTTGGGGGTTGTAGTGAAATAGTAGATGTAATTAAAATACAAGCAGCTAGGCTACCCAGACAGTCTGGATTCAAAGTTGTAGTAGGATGTAATTTAGTAGTCTCAGCATTGGTGTCCAGTGACTTTTCCAGGCTGTGTTTGTGATATGTGTGAATATCGTCCTGACGGTGCCCTGGTGGTCTGTTTGTTGGAGGTCTTTTTGTTTCTGCTAAGTATGCATTTTAGCTTGCTCTTTACCTCCCTGGTTGGTTCATTCGCACTAATTATGATCACCTGATAAAAAGTGGAGGTGACACTTCCAAACCTCTAGTCCAAACAGCCCTAATAGCCAGGAAGCCCTGCCGTTTGTCTAATTTAAATAAGAAGGCACTTTTACACAGAGGAAACCAAAACAGCATGCCACAGAAATTCCTTCCATTCAATCTCTATTCCTCCTCGGTATTCTGCATGATCTTTTAAGTAATAGGCAGTTATAAAAAGAGTTAAGCGATCCTCTACTTTTTCAAAAAAAGTCAAATTTAGAAGGTGTTAGGTTCTTATAGAACTGTTAAATTCCTAAGCTTAAACACTTCAATGCTTAATCATGAAATAGCTCAAAATGTACTTAGCTTTGGAAATATTAAACAAAAATCTTCAGAGGGTGTTTTGTTATTTTAAAATGACTTAGAAAAGACAGCATAGACAATAGCTAATACATTCAACTCTGTCACTTTTTCAGGAAGATAGTTTAATAATTGTATAATATTGTCAAAAATAAGCAATATAGAATAATTGTGAATGCCTGTGATCCAGCAAAGACTCACTATTGGCACTGAGATGAAAGGCTGAGAAGACAGCCTAAGAAATATACTGGAAACAGCAAAACCTGATAGTCCACTGTGGATTCAATATTTTTTTCTTTTGCAGGGAATCCATAAGGCTTTATTTAAAACACTGCGCTAAGCAGATGCTAATAAACTATGGAGTAGCATTGCTTTTAGATCAGATCTCAGTTTGTCCTACTTGAAAACAAAACAAAAAGATGGATAGGTGGATAGATTAAGGATGCTCTTGAAGTTAAGGAAGTGTCAAATTGCAGAAGTATGGATTCTGCTGCACTGTGATCTTGACACAGAGAATGGTCTGTGTTCACTCTGGCTACCAATATTGTAGGGCAGATTGATTTTGGTAGTAATGCTTAATACCCTGCCTCAGGGGTTCTTAGTTTTAAATTAGCCAGATACCCTTATTTACACCAATTGCACTTGAATTCTATAGTTCATATTGTGAAACTATAAAAGGGTGAAACTATAAACTTGTGAAAGGGTGAAAGGGTGTGAAAGGGTGAGAGCTTGCACAGCAGTGGTGAGGAAACACACAGAACAGAGCTCTAGGCTCTAGCTGCACTTTAAGAGACAAATTCCAAATCTTTTCAAGTTCCTCATATTGAAGAGTTAAACAAACAAAACCACAACAAAGCAAACAAACAAACATGAACCCAAAAGTAGAGGAGTCATTACTTCCAAGTAGATGACACTAGCTTTTGAAAAAGATGAAAACAGAACTGGCAGAGATAAAAACAGATAATTACCTTTTCCTGGGCACATGCATCTTATCAAATGGCTATGTGGAGCAGTTACTCTTCTAATCACAAGTATAGAATTGTTTATGTCACATGCTTGTTTGTGTCCACTTCTGAGACCTTTGAAATTAAATGCTTGTCTTCCTCATAAATGGTGTGAGGTTTCAACAACTGGAGCAATCCTGCAGTCTGAAGTGAAATTATTTTTTCAAATGTATTTTCATATGAGACTCTGTATTTGCATAAAGTGTTTCATGATCCTACATGATTCAAGGGAGAATAGCCATTGTCTTTTTCCATTTAAAGTTTTTTTGTCTTCTCCTTGAATTAAAAATGATATTTTTTTTCTTATATATAATATATTCTTATTAGTTTCCCACCCCTGTACTCCTCCCAGTTCCTTCCCACCTCCTCTGCCCTATGGATCTACTCTCTTTCTGTTCCCCACTAGAAAAGAACAGGTTTCTAAGAGAGGGTAACAAAACAAAACAAATAATAAGATAAACCAAAACCATCACATCAAAGTTGGACAAAGCAAACCATCAGAAAGAAAAGAGTTCCAAGAAAAGGAAGAAGAATCAGAGACCTGTTTGCTCACACACTCAAGAGTTCCATAAAATACTAAACTGAAAGCTATAATATATATGTATAGGACCTGGTGCAGACCTCCATGCAGGCTCTATGCTTCCTTCTTTATTCTCTGTAAGTTCAAATGTGTTTTTCTCGATTGATATAGAAAACCATGTTCTCCTGATGTCCTTCATCCCCTCTGGCTCTTCTTACACTCTTTCTTCCTCCTCTAGCATAGGTTGCCAAAACTCTGAGGGAAGGGATTTTAAGGAGACATCTCATTTAAAGCTCTGTGTTCCAATGTCTCTCTCTCTCTCTGACTGTCCGTGTAATGTCTAGATGTCAATCTCTCCATCTGCTCACATCTGCTGCAGTAAGAAGTTTCTGTGGTGATGACAAAATAAGGAACTTATCTATGAGTATAGCAGAATATCATTAGGATGAATTTTATTCTTACTTTTTTTAGAGTAGTAATATTTTTATAAGTAAATCTCTTTTTTAAGACTTATTTATTTTTATGAATATGAATATTCTGTCTGCATGTACACCTGCTTTCCAGAAGAGGGCATCCGGTCACATTATAAATGGTTGAGAGCCACCATGTGGTTGCTGGGAGTTGAACTCAAGACCGTTGGAAGAATAGTCAGTGCTCTTAACTGCTGAGCCATCTCTCCAGCCCTAGAGCAGTGATATTTTGTTTTACCCTGCATCTCTGGACTGTCTAGGCTATCTAGTCACTGGTTGTTTATCACACAGGCAATATTGGGTATGGGTTTTATCCAGTGGGTGGGCGTTAAGACAAATCAGACATTGATCAATTACTCCCACAAGCTTTATGCCATCATTACATCAACATAACTTCCAGGCAGGACAGATCATACATCAAAGTTTTTATGGCTGGGTTGGTGTTTACCTTTGTTTTTTGTTAACTTGTAGAGTACCTTCCCAAATTAAAGACACTAGAATGTAGCTGTATAGGCACCAGCTCTAGATCTCCATGTTCAATGAGTTATGTGGGTGCTGTCTTCAGCAATGGGACTTGCTATCAGTTTGGAGAAAGTAACCAATTGATTGGCTGCACATGGGCTGTCTGAGGATTTCCATAGGACCCATTTGACCAACTCAGTGAATGTAACCCAGTCCAGATACTGGAAATTTCATTTAAAGGATGCCAGGACCTCAGCTGTGGACATTGACTGATATTAATAACACATAAATTAAAAAATACTTTTTGAATTAATAATAAAGAACAGTATGTGCACATTCTTCCACCCTAGATCACATTGGCTTGGCTTTCTCACAGTTGTTGATGCTAAAATATAAATTCCATCCTAAATCATGTGAATCCTATAGGGACTTAAAATTATTTTTCTCTCTGATGTAACTAGATACTCTTCCAAATGGAGAAATTACAAGTAAGTTGTGTGTGTATGTGTGTGTTTGTGTGTGTGTGTGTGTATACAAAAAATAGCTAATTAAACTATTTAACCAGTATTTATATTATATTTAATTGGTTGGCAGTGTAAATCCTTAACCCTACATTATAAATGAATACACACAGACACCAGGTGGATCTTAACAAGCCTAGGCCTGGGTTGTGCAATCCTAGCCCATCTTAGCTAGCTCATAATTCTTGCCCAAATATAACCCCATATATATATACATCCCTTTGGACTATTATTCTCCATGCTAAGCAGATATTCCAGGCCACGTAGAAGGATCTTCTTTAATCTACCCCATGGCGTGTCTTCCTTGTTTACTCCTGGCTTCTTCTCTGGCAACCCCTTCCTAAGATGCTCTATATCTCTCTAAAAGCCCACGAACCTTAGTCCTGCCTACCTCTGTCTTTGCCCAATCTCCAGGCCTCAGCATTTATTTAACCAATCAGAGCCAATCAGAGTCAATTAAGTAACAGACAATAAACAGGACCAATTAACATTTAGAATGCTTAACACCACCCCCATCATGTGTGTGTGTGTGTGTGTGTGTGTGTGTGTCTTCATATGTGTGTGAACAAGTAAAAATCAACATGAGCCATCATTCATATGTTCCCACCCAGTTTTCCCCCTGAGATGGTCTTTTCATTGACCTGAAACTTGACCATTAATTAGAATGGCTGATCAGTGACCTGCAGGGATCCATGTGTCTGTGGCCTCCCTAGTTTGGTGATTACTAATGCATGACACCAATCATCATTTTTTTTTCAAACACTGGTGCTAGGGATTACATGCCAACCCTCAAATTTGCTTGCTGAATACTAACTCACTGAGTGATCTCCCCTGCCCCAATAGTTGTATATTTGTGTTCCAAGTACACAATTTCATCAGTGGCAGACATTGACTGATCTTAATGACACATTAACTTAAAAAACACTTTTGGAATTAATAATAAAGAACATTATGTGGTTATTACATAACAACAACACTCTTTATATCCAATTTTTAAATGGATAAAATGACCATATAGCTTTATTTAAACTATGGAATCAGCTTTATTTATGATACACTGAGCTGAATGTTAACTTCCTAGTCTTTTAGTAGTATGGTGATCATGTGATAAAAGATAGCCCTGAGAAATTTAATTTTTCCCAGGCCTTCTGCTTTGATTTTCCTGTGGCATTAAGTCAGGGCTCCTCAGATCTTAATTTTGAGGAGGCTGAGACTTCCTTCATTATGTTACCCATGGGAAGACACACGTAGTTAAAGCTCCTTGGAAATATATCCTAATGGCATTTGTTTTTAAAGTTTTTATCTCTCCAGATTTCCCAATATTTAAATCAAGATGGTTGATTTCTCTGTTCCCTTAATCCAAATTTAAATTCAATTCAATGTCCTTCATCTAATAGAGGTAAGGTAGGTTATGCTATTCAGTAAGAAGTGCATTTGAGTAGCTCTTATACAAGGGGACTAAAATTGGAAAGATTGCAAGCATATGTTAAAACTCCCTTTGGAAATAATTTCTCTTGCAGTTCCTTTCCTGGTTATGTACATTGTAGATTCCTCTTAGCTTGGCAGCTTTTGTCCAAATGTATCAAAGGATGAAAGGAAGCCTACAAAAGAGAATAACCTTTTCTTTACCTCAGAAAACTTAAAAGAAAAAAAAAAGACCACAAATGATAGTTATAATTCCACCAGGTTCAACTAGAATTTTCACTGTCACCACAAAATCCACCATTCCTCGATTTACATTGTTAATATGTAGTTAGTAGTTGAAGTCACCCCAGTTGTAATACACCAAGGAATTCATAGACATGTTCTTTTGTAGTCAGTCTTAAAGGTGATCAAAGGTAATAAGCACAGATATGAGAAAACCCACTATGTGCTCTCTAATGGTGTACACTAATAGGGATATAACACATTGGTTATATTCCTGTACAAAATGCAAATGTGAATTTAATGATGAGGGCACATCAAGCAAACACTAAACAAAATGACCTTTACAGTGCAAGCTTTTTTTAGTCCGTCTTCTAAAGGATATTGTCATGAAAAATGAAAAGCCTACCCAGATGTCAGGAGACAAAGGAGGCTTGACAAATAAATGCAATGTGGGATCACGGACTTCTCTGAACCACAGGAAAACACAACACATTAGTAGAGAATTAGCTAATGTAGCACAGCTCTTTATGACTTAATTCTATTATGTACTTGCAACTTTCTTAGATTTGACCATTATAAATGTAGCTGTAAAAACATTTCACCATTTGGACTGCTGAAAAATAGGTATTAAGGAGTTCTTTGCATATTATTTGCAACCTGAAATTATTTTTAAATGAAAGTTGTAAATTTTGCTAGATTTAATAAAGGCTAATGATCAGAACAATCATATGAAAGTAGATTGCACCAAATTTAGGAAATAATTCATGTGATTTAGCTGGCTATCCTATTAAGTAGAGGATTATAGCATTAAATAAAATTCAACAAAGAAACTTTGAGAAGTTGTGGAACACAATGTTCTGCTATAGAGTCAAGTTGAGGAAAATATAATTTCCCACGTTTAAAAGGAAAAGAGTACAAAAGATATATCAAATCTTCAAGCCTTTGTTTTAAGGAAAAGGTGGATAAAAAGTGTTTATTCATATCACTACAACCAAAGCAGTATAATTTACATATCTTCCCTTATATGAAAAACACCTCATAGTCAGTGAGATGACTCAGCAGGTATAAAGGGACTTTCCACCAAGCCCCAGCAGTTGATTTTCACCAATCCCTGAGACCTACATGGTGAAAATAAAGAATCAGCTTCTTCAAGTTGTCCTATGACCTCCACAGATGTACCTTAGCATGCGCATACCCACATACATACCCACTCATATACACAAACAAATAAAGAAATGTAATTTAAATTCATAAAGAAACCTTTAGAATATTATAATGTATCAAGATTATTTTAAAAACTTTCTTTTATGTTGTAGACAGAGAAAGCTGATGGTTAAATAAATATGCTTTTATATGAATGGGCACTATGAAATATTCTCATATGATATTCTATAAGATACTCATATGAACCTCAGAATAGAGAGTCTGATCCTAAGGTTACTTATATACTCTAAGATTCATACTACGGGAAATTCTTCCCATGTATTTATTGATAAAAGAAATGTTACTATTTTCTTCTATTTTATAGCATTTCAGGAGGTGCACTTAAGTAGGTATAAAGTGAAATAGTCTATGAGGTTACCCAATTTGCGTGGACCATTTGATCAATATTACTTCTGCTGGAGAATAACTTAATGTATATTATGTGTGCAAAAAAAGAAAAATTCTACTTCCTCAGCAATCTATCTTATTGTCCTAGGAGTCATAACCTCTCAGTGCTCCGGGCAGTCAGAGGACGCGTTCTCCTATAAATGTGGGTGTTTCTGTACTACACATATTATCATTTTGTATGATTGTTCCTTTTAATTGTCAACTTGAAACAACATTGATTCACTGGAATAGAGGCAGAGTGATGGATTGTCTACATTGTTTAAGCCTATAAAGCATGCCTGCAAGAGGTTGTCTTAATTAAGTTAATTGACCTGGGAAGACACAGCCCACTGTGGGAGGTACCCTCCCTAGATAGGGGGTCTTGACCTATGAAAGTAGAAAAATGGAGCTGATCACAAACAAACAAGCAAGCTTGAATGCATTTGTTTCTCTCTACTCTTAACTGGATGAGAATGGACTAGCTGTTTTGAGTTCTTGCAGCCTTGAATCCCCTCCTGTGATGAACTATAGCATGGAATTATAAGCTAAATTTCATTTTTTTCAGGATGTTTTATCACAAAAGAGAAATGTCTTCTATTCATTTTACTTCTTTGCCAGATAGCAACTGTTAACCCTGATGCCATCTTCCACTTTTTAGTAGACATGTAAATAAATAATTTCATCTATAAATTTATATGAAATTGACAATTCAGAATAACTGGCCTGAGATATCTAAACTGAAAAGACAAGTCACCTAAAGTGAGTTCATGATAAATGTTTATTTATAGATGGTCTATGATAAAACAGCTTAGGCACGGAGCTCTTGATCGTCTAGATTTCTTAATTGGCCATGATGACAGCATGTGCCTACAAATTTGTTCTTCCTGCCTTCCACCCCAGCATCTAAAACTCTAAACTTCTCTGGTAGTCTCCCAACAGAGAATTCTTTCCATAGATATTTCAAAAATGCTCAGCCTTGCTCTCCCACTGCAAACCTTCGAGTTACTTAGAGATCATCACCATCTCTTAAATACTAGTGCTCCCCGTGTCACTTAACAATCCAGTGAGGTTGGCATGGGGAAGTTCTGCACTATAAGTTACTAAAGTATACCTCTTTAATTGTGTGTCTGTTGTCTGTCCTGAAAACCAGATGAGATCCTCTCTTGCTTTGCTTGGGGCAATCACATCTATCCCTCATCACTCAACTTTCCCAGCCCTGACATTCAGTCTTGCTTTACCCTGATATTTGATATTACAGATTGTGTTAGATAATTTCCCCCAAGCAAAATAAGAGGTGTAGAAACATCAGGGATTTCTGGGTTTCCTTCTATTCGCATGTCATAAAAGATTTCCTGTTCTGGATTAACAGCCCAGAGGAAGAAGTTAGGAGGCCTGGAGCCCCTACAAATAGCAGAATCTTCAGGCTGCAGAAGGGAAAAAGCTTGGTTTTCATTAGTAGAATTATTACCTTCACACTCTATAACTAACTTTAGTTAGCCAACTCCATCTTAATAAGCTATGATTGCTCTCAGCCGTCTGGCTTTACAGAATTATTTCATTAAAAGAAAGTTAGTTGGAATTTATAATCCTAATTTTTATGGTACAGAAATGTTTTAATGGTTAAGGTTTTGTTTTCTGAGATTATAATTACATCATTTCCCCTTCCCTCTCCTCCCTACCAACACTTACATGGAACTCTACCCTTGTTCTCTTTCAATGTTATGTCTTCTTTTTTCTTGTTTGACACATGTATGTATGTGTGTGTGTGTGTGTGTGTGTGTGTTCCTACATACATGCATAAAAGCTACTCAGTCTTCATAATGTTACTTGTATGTACATTTTCAGAGTTGATCACTTAGTATTGGATAACCAATTGGTAAGCTCTTCCATGGAGAAGACTTTTTCTCTCACCCTCAGCATTCCATGGTTGTCCATAGCTACTTCTCTATGGTTGAACCCTAATGCTGCTTCCACATTAGCAGGCCTATTGGTGCCATCCTTTTTCAGAGCATGTCAGGCACTCATATTGGAAAGACATCATGAGTGTAGATTCTGCTACTCCAAGGAGACACAATCTTATAGTAAACTTCTTGTTTTTTTGGCTCTTGAAGTATTTCCATCCTCTTCCTTCCAGAATTATCCCTGAGCCTTAGTTATAGGAATTGTGTTGTGAATGTATCAGTTGGGACTGGGTCCCACATCTTTGCGTTTGATAGGTTTTAGTTTTCTGTAATAGTCTATCATTATTGCAAAGAAAGGCATCAAAGAAAAATTTTTCCTCCAAAGTTAAAGTGTGGTAGAAGTTAGGTCCCTTTAGTGAATGCAGTTCACCTTAGCATCTGGAAGCACATAAGGAAGGCTTGGTGTCCCTTAAACTTGCAGAAATGGACAGAGCCCAAAAGCCATAGCTCTGTGAGACGCGTGAATTGTTCTGTTGAAGGTGTATGGCTAAGAAACAGTACAAGTCGCAGATGACATTGGTTGCCATGAGAAGTTATGGGACCGCTGGGTATCTGGAGAAATCTTGTGAACCCTCAAGTGGGCTAAGGATCAAGACATGATGCAATGTATAAACCAGATAACTCCATGAAGCCTCTCTCTCTTTCTCTTGTCCTCATGAGATGAGAAGACATGCTGGAGAAGTGCATAGAAAGGTATGGCATACTCAAATCATAAAGCCATAATGGTCATGAACTGAAAGGCAGAGTCCAAGAGAGAAAGACTTTTAACTGCAAGTTAGCCTGAGCAAGACCCTTTGCCATAATTCAGCCTATTAAGGCTGACTGCAAAGGGAGACAGAGTTCGGAAGCTGCTTGGAGAAGCTTTATACCTTGATGCCTACACGGGCTGATGGAAGAAGCTGACCTCAAGCTAGCGGCTGGAAGGAACTCAACTTTATAAGCTGGTCACAATCTGGCAGTTAAGGTAAACTAGCCTTACGAACTGGCAGAGTTAGGTCCAACGAATACTAAGCTTGAAAGGGACTGCCTGCTGGGACTGTGTCATAAACCAGGTTACCCTGCACAGATCTATGCTAAGAATATTAATATCCTTTTAACAAGGTTAAAATAGGGTTAGTTAGGTGTTCTTAGATAGGTATTAGGGTGTTCTTAGGTATAGAGTGTTTTTAGATAATTATTAGGTTTTAGGTATTAGGTTATAGGATATAGGTGTTTGAGATGTATTTGTTAAGTTCTAATAAATATGTGTCTTAAATAAAATTTTTCAGTTATTTTAAAGCATAGCTGAGAATTAGCTGAATAGAGAATTAAGCCACAGTGAAAAAAAATTACATTCCTATGTAGAGAAACTTTCAGGATCATTTGTTCTAATCTGAGACCAGCTTTCCCCTGTGTTCTTTTCAAATAGAAACCAAACTCTCCACTGGGATTCAAGCCCAAGACATGAGATCGTCCTCTGAGCTGTGACACTTGGAAGTGTCATTACCATTGGAAGGAGCTCAACTCTTTGAGACTCCATGTTCTTATTGGAAAATTGGAGTAACACTTAGCCCAAAAGCTTCTAGCTAACCTCAAATGAGGCAATATAAAAGAAAGTCACTTAAAATGCATATAGTGTCACACTTCTGTCACTTACAAGTGCAATTTCAAAGCCTTTGAGAATCTTCCTGTCTCCGTATTTCAGGATAGATAGGGTGTTATAAAATTAACTCAAAGATCTGAGATGCAGCTCAGTAATACAGCAGATGCTGGATGGATGTGTGAAGACAACTGGATTCCATCTGAACACACACAAACACAAAAAGTAACTTTGTGTGTGTGTGTAGGTGTGTGTGTGTGTGTGTGTGTGTGTGTGATAGAGAGAGTGTGTGTGGGGAATACATGTGTTAAAGCTTCAAACTATTAGATTGAGTTAATTCAATAGGATTAATACTAAAAAAATAATATTTCTATATCAAAATAAAGATACCCATTAAGTGGCATAAATAATAATCATGAACCTTCATAATTATTTCAGATTGGATTCACTTTCTTTTTTTTTTTGCTTTTGGTCCAGTATTTATTATTATTATTATTATTATCATTATTATTACAGCAATATAAAGGAAACTGGAACATTTGTATAAATATAGTCTGCAAATTTTGTGTGTATATGTTAATCTTTTTTTTGTTATTTAAATACTTTATTTTTTTTCTTCAAGTTACATCTCAGTAACAAACCCCTCCCTATTCCCCGTTCCTAACCCGCCCTTCCACCCTCTTCGCCCCAGAAGTTTCCCCTTTCAGTCCAACAGATGGTTCCTTCTCTTATAACAGTAAGTATTATACAAAACAATAGATATAAATATGCCACATTTATGAGAGTAAATTGGCCCAGTATACCTTCCCAATGTCCAGTTTATACATATTTGGCCCCTGACTTTAACATTCTACTATCTAACCAACTCCATGAGTTTAAAGGTCTATATATGACTCAACATTCATACTATCTTGCAACACACTTTTAAGAGTATCTTCTTAGATCTATAACACCCTCTTGATTCCTAAACAACTCAAAATTTAACTATGAGACTCTAGCTGTCTGTTCTTCAACCACCTCAGAGACCTGAGAGGGATAAATATATCTGCTTATATAGGAAGTGCAGGGCCTGCAGCTTCCAAAAGTAAGAAAGAACATACCAATGACTGCCTGGACAGTTCCCATTTTCTCTCCATACATTCCAGCATCAATCTTCAGCCTTTGGGTCCTGTTTCTCTGACAGACATTTGTTGTAGAGCAGGGATTATGAAGGACTTACTTACCCTGTCTTGGCAGAGTTAGGCTGTCGACTTCCCTGCTACCAAGTTTTGTCCTTTTTGGACAGCAGTCTGTCTGCAGTTGGTGCAAGGGGTTTTTTCATGCCAAGAGAAAGGCTTGCCACTAATTCAACCATCTTACAGTGGAGGTTCTTCGATGCTTATCTTCTACTTGGAGTAGAATAGGGGGTGCTGTCAGGCGCTGATATGTCTCGATATCAAAAAAAAATCTTGATTTAAGATAACATCTTTGAATGCCATATTCTGCAGATCTCTAGGGGTTTTTGAAGATGCCCTATCCATCTCTTGTATTTATATAAGCAAATGTTGCTTGTGTCTTAGCAACTTGATTACTGGGTAGTTTAGAGAACATCTGTGATAGACTGTCATAGTAGCTAACAAAGTGACATGTTTGCATGACTAGGAGTTTGTTTTAACTATCCTAGACTGTTTTAGAAGGTCAGAGCTTCACATTTTATTTTTAAGTATCTCTAGGTATGATACCAGTAGGAAGCATTACCTTTAAATTTGTATCAATATACAAAGATCTATTCAATTGTGGTTAAATATACTCTTAATTATGTGTCAATATACCAAGATCAATGCCTATGTAGCCCAATATAATCTTAATATTACGTCCATATGCAAGGGTCAATACCATTGTGGCCAACTATAATCTTAATTTTGTATCAATATACAAAGATCAATACCTATGTAATCCAATACAATCTTATTTTTGCACAATAAACAATGGTCAATACCACTTTAGCCAAATAACCTACTAATTTTGTATCAATATACAAAGGTATAAGGGCATATTCAATAATCTGCCCCTTCTTCTTGGACCTTCCTGTGCTATGACTATATCTCATTTTTCTCAAGCCCATGCACTCCTACATAGGAGAGGAAGAAGGATACAGAGAAGGAAAAGTAGGAATTCCCTGGGGCTAATCTCCAAAACCCATTAAGACAGGATCATTTATCAGCTTGTAGTCTCTTCCCCTACATAACAGAGTTTTCAGTTAACCTTCAAATAACCAAAAAGAAGGGCGGAGAAACACCCTCCCCCACCCTCTGGGCATGGGACGTCGCTCTCTTAAAGTGACTTCCTGCTGATTTGGGTCGTAGTAGACCTGTTTGGGGCCCCAACCCAAATGGGAAAAATGATTAAAAATGTTAGTACAATCCTTTTATGTTCAGTCCTTCTGTTCTCAGCTGTTTAGATGACCTAAGGGGTTTGTAGGCAGAAGCTGATCTTGCAGGTTTCACTGAGGTTCCCGCCGGGGCATTGTGTAGAGCTGAGCAGTCCCAGTGACACTGGATTGCTGTGGTGGTTGCAGGCCCCCGATGGAGACAGCTATTGAGGAAGTCTGCCAGGCAGAATCAACTGGGTCACTCATCCTCCTTGGTGCCTGATTCTGCTCTCGGCTGAGAATTCCGCTGTCCAGCCGTCCCCGGGCTCCGCTAATGGACGCCTCGATTTTCCTGGAACGATAAGAACAGAGCCCGGCCCGAATCCCAACCCTAGGACAATTGCCCTCTTTTTTTTGGGGGGGGGGGATGAGGGGGCTAGGTAGTACTTCTCCTGAAGCTAATTTGGCCTTCTGACAACATACAAAGCGTTATCTTTCAATCCGGGTTAAAGAAGAAATCATTGTGTCACCTTGGAGCTAAACCAGCTCTGGTGTATATATTTTGAGATCCCAAAGGACAATCTGCCTGCATCGAGAAGGCCTTTTGTAGGTAGCCTCCAAACCTAGGTCCCTCCAAATCCCATGTGTGTGCCTCTGAACTCTAATTATTGGAATCAGAGACCTGTGTTTCCCATCTGAAGGGATCAAAGATGTGTTCCACCACTCCTGGATCAAAGTCTTTTTCTATTTAGAGTTTGCCCTGCATCAGGCTGACCCTGAGCTCCGGGATCTGCCTGTTTCTGTCTCCAGTGTGCTGGGAGCTGGGACCAAGGGTGTACTCTTCTTGAATGGTGGGACCAAGAGTATGCACCCTCACCACTCTGCTCCGTATGACTCCAGAATACATAAGACCACCAACTCTACGGTGCTTCCCCCCCCTTCCCCCCGTCTCTGCTGAAGTCAAAGGCATGGGCCAATACCACAATTCTCTTGTATTTTACCTTAGCTCCACGTCTTCTCTACACCTGGTGGTCTGCAAAACCAGGCCGAATGGCTGTATCCTCTGTTCCATTCACAGTGTTTCAGCCCTGCCCCCTGCCTTTTTTTTTTTTTTTTTTTTTTAGTTAATAAATTTATTTGTTTGTTGCTTCAGGTTACATCCTCATCATATTGTCCTCTTTTCCCGCTTCCCAGCCCCACCCTCCCATGCTCTACCCCCTGACCCTTCCGTCTTGTTCCTCTGGGGTGGAGAGTCCCTGCCTAACATTCTCTCACCACAGATCAGGAGTCATATGAGGGCCAAGAGCCTCTTCATTCACTAGGGGGCTACGAGGCAGTACTGACAGTGAATGGTGTCTCATTGCTACTGGGGGAATACTAAAAAAAAAGACCAACAAACACTCAAACCCACAAAAACAAAGAATATCAACAAAAAAATGAGAGGAAAAAGAGAAGGGAAAAGGAAAAAGAAAAAAGAAAAAAGAAGGAAAAAGAAAAAGATAAAAAAAAATTATGCCCTTGTTCCTTTTGATGTGTTGGTTGTCCTACAGATATCCTGTAAGATATAGTTAAAATCCTACTATAAGAGAATAGATGCCATGTGCATCCTTCTGTGACTGGGTTAGCTCACCCGGGATGAGCTCCTCTAGATCCATCCATTTGGTTGCAAATTGCATGATTTCATTGTTTCTCATAGCTGAGTAATATTCCATTGTATAGATGTACCGCAGTTTTTTTAATCCATTCTTCAGTTGAGAGACATCTGGGTTGTTTCCAATTTCTAGCTATTACAAATAAGACTGCTATGAACATAGATGAGGATACTTCCCTATGTCTCCATGAGAGGTCCTTTGGGTGTATACCCAGAAGTGGTATGGCTGGGTCCTGAGGCAAGGTTATTCCTAGATTTCTAAGATATCACCAGATAGACCTCTATAGTGGTTGCACAAGCCTGCACTCCCACCAGCAATGGAGTAGGGTTCCCCTTTCTCCACACCCTCGCCAGCATGAGCTATCATTTGAGCTCTTTATCTTAGCCTTTCTAACAGGTGTTAGGTGGAATCTCAGGGTCGTCTTGAGTTGCATTTCTCTGATGATTAAGGATGTTGAACATTTCTTCAGGTGTCTCTCAGCCATTAGGGATTCCTCCTTTGTGAATTCTCTATTTAGCTCCATCTCCCATTTTTTGATTGGATTATTTGGTTTCTTGGCATTTAGTTTCTTGAGTACTTTGTAGATTTTAGATAATAGCCCTCTATCAGATGTGGGGTTGGTGAAGATTTTCTCCCAGTCTGTTGGTTGCCGTTTTGTTCGAATGACAGTGTCCTTTGCTTTACAGAAGCTTTTCAGTTTCATGAGGTCCCATTTATTGATTGTTGATCTCAGGTCCTGAGCTGTTGGTGTTCTGTTCAGTAAGTTGTCACCTGTGCCAATGAGTTCGAGGGTTTCTCCTACTTTTTCTTCTAGTATCTTTAGTGTGGCTGGCCTTATGTTAAGGTCTTTGATCCACTTGTATTTGAGGTTGGTACAAGGTGATAGGTATGGGTCTAATTTCATTCTTTTGCAAGTGGACATCCAGTTGGACCAGCACCATTTGTTGAAGATGCTGTCCTTCTTCCATTGTGCGTTTTTGGCTTCTTTGTCAAAGATTAGTTGGCCATAGGTGTGTGGATTCATGTTTGGGGTTTCAATTCGATTCCATTGATCCACTGGTCTGTTTCTATACCAGTACCATGCTGTTTTTATTACTGTTGCTCTGTAGTACAGTTTGAAATCTGAGATGGTGATACCTCCAGATGTTTTTTCATTGTACAGGATTGATTTAGCTATTCTGGGCTTTTTGTTGTTCCATATGAAGTTGAGAATAGCTTTTTCCAGGTCTATAAAGAATTGCGTTGGTATTTTGATAGGAATTGCATTAAATCTATATATTGCTTTTGGTAGGATAGCCATTTTTATTATGTTGATTTTACCTATCCATGAGCATGGGAGATCTTTCCATCTTCTAAAGGCCTCTTCCATTTCTTTCTTCAGGGGCTTGAAGTTCTTGTTATATAGGTCCTTCACATGCTTGGTTAGAGTTACCCCCAGGTATTTTATGTTGTTTGTGGCTATTGTGAAGGGGGTTGTTTCCCTTATTTCTTTCTCGGTATATTTGTTTGTTGTATAAAGAAGGTCTTCTGATTTTTTTGAGTTAATTTTGTATCCAGCCACCTTGCTGAAGTTGTTTATCAGCTGTAAGAGTTCTTTGGTGGAGTTTTTGGGGTCGCTTATGTATACTAACATATCATCTGTGAATAGGGATAATTTGACTTCTTCATTTCCAATTTTTTTCCCTTTGATCTCCTTTAGTTGTCTTATTGCTCTAGCAAGGACTTCAAGTATTATATTGAAGAGATATGGTGAAAGTGGACATCCTTGTCTTGTCCCTGAGTTTAGAGGAAATGCTTCAAGCTTCTCTCCATTTAATTTGATGTTGGCTACTGGCTTGCTGTATATTGCCTTTATTATTTCTAGGTATGGTCCTTGTATGCCCGTTCTCTCCTGAACTTTTAGCATGAAGGGGTGTTGGATTTTGTCAAATGCTTTTTCTGCATCTAGCGAGATTATCATGTGGTTTTTTTCTTTCACCTTGTTTATGTGGTGAATTACTTTGATAGACTTTCGTATATTGAACCATCCCTGCATTCCAGGGATGAAGCCTACTTGATCATGGTGTATGATACTTTTGATGTGTTCTTGAATTTGGTTTGCTAGTATTTTATTAAGTATTTTTGCATCTATGTTCATGAGGGAGATTGGTCTGAAGTGCTCTTTTTTTGTTGGGTCTTTGTGTGGTTTAGGAATCAGAATGACAGTGACCTCATAGAATGAGTTTGGCAGTGATCTTTCTGTTTCTATGTGGTGGAAGAGTTTGAAAAGTAATGGTGTTAGTTCCTCTTTGAAGGTCCAGTGGAATTCCGTGCTAAAGCCATCTGGCCCTGGGCGTTTTTTGGTTGGGAGATTATTAATGACTGTTTCTATTTCCTTAGGTGTTATTGGGCTGTTTAAGCTGTTAATCTGATTTTGATTTAGTTTTGGTAGGTGGAATTTATTGAGGAAATTGTCCATTTTGCTTAGGTTTTCAAATTTAGTGGAATATAGATTTTTAAAGTAATACCCGAATATTTTCTGGATCTCCTCAATGTCTGTTGTTATTTCTCCCTTTTCATTTCTGATTTTGTTGATTTGGGTTCTTTCCCTTTGCTTTTTAGTTAATTTGGCTAGGGGTCTGTCTATTTTGTTGATTTTCTCAAAGAACCAACTCTTGGTTTCATTGATTCTTTGTATAGTTCTTTTTGATTCTAAGTTGTTGATTTCAGCTCTAAGCTTGATGATTTCCTGCCTTCTGCTCTTCTTGGGAGTGTTTGTTTCTTTTTTTTCCAATTCACCCAGCTTAGCTGTTAGTTCACTAATATGAGCTGTCACAATTTTCTTATTGAAAGCATTTAGTGCTATGAACTTTCCTCGTAGCACAGCTTTCAATGTATCCCATAGGTTTGGGTATGTTGTGTCTTCATTGTCGTTGGATTTTAAGAAGTCTTTGATTTCCTTCTTTATTTCTTCCCTGACCCAGTGGTCATCCAAGTAAGGAGCTGTTCAATTTCCATGTGTGTGTAGGCTTTCTGTTGATTCTTTTACTGTTGAAGACCAGCTTTATTCCGTGGTGGTCTGATAAGATACAAGGTGTTATTTCAATTTTCTTGTATCTATTGAGACTGTCCTTGTGACCAATTATGTGGTCGATTTTGGAGAATGTTCCTTTTGGTGCTGAGAGAAAGGTGTATTCCTTTGTGTTTGGGTGAAACGTTCTCTCGATATCTGTTAGGTCCATTTGTTTCATGATCTCTGTTAGACTCAATATTTCTCTGCTTGTCTTCTGTCTTGATGATCTGTCCTTTGCTGTGAGTGGGGTGTTGAAGTCTCCCACTACTAATGTGTTGTGATCGAGGTGCGCTTTAAGTTTTAGAAGTGTTTCTTTTGTGAAAGTAGGTGCCTTTGTATTTGGGGCATAGATGTTCAGTATTGAAATTTCCTCTTGATGAATATTCCCTTTAATGAGTATATAGTGCCCTTCTTTTTCTTTCTTCATCAACTTCAGTTGGAAGTCTGTTTTGTTTGATATTAGGATGGCTACTCCAGCTTGCTTCCTGGGTCCATTTGCTTGGAAAACCTTTTCCCAGCCCTTTACTCTGAGGCAGTGTCTATCTTTCGTAGTTAGATGTGTCTCTTGTATACAGAATAAGGAAGGGTCTTGCTTGCGGTTCCACTCTGTAAACCTGTGTCTTTTTATTGGGGAGTTGAGTCCATTGATGTTGATGGATATTAGTGACCTGGGGTTGTTATTTCCCATTAGTTTGGTATAGGTGGTGGTCCTGTGCCTCTTTTGGTTTAGTTGCTGAGGGGTTTTCTATTCCCTTTGTTTTCTTGGGTGGAGTTTTCTTCTCTGGGTTGAGATTTTCCTTCTAGGATTTTCTGTAGGGCTGGGTTTGTGGGTAGATATTATTTAAATTTGATTTTGTCATGGAATATCTTGTTTTCTCCATCTATGTTGATAGAGAGTTTTTCAGGGTAAAGTAGTCTGGCTGGGCACCTATGATCTCTCAGGACTTGTAGTATATCTGACCAGGCCCTTCTAGCTTTTAACGTTTCTGGGGAGAAGTCAGGTGTAATTCTGATGGGTCTGCCATTGTATGTGACTTGACCTTTTTCTCTTACAGCTTTTAATATTCTTTCTTTGTTCTATACATTTGGGGTTTCAATTATTATGTGGCGAGAGGAGTTTCTTTTCTGGTCTAATCTGTTTGGTGTTCTGTAAGCCTCTTGGATTTTTATTGGCATCTCTTTTTTCAGGTTTGGGAAGTTTTCCTCTATGATTTTGTTGAAGATATTTCCTGGACCTTGGAGTCTGGAATCCTCTCTTTCCTCTATACCTATAATTCTTAGGTTCCGTCTTTTCATTGAGTCCCTGATTTCTTGGATGTTGTGGGTGAGAGATTTTTTAGCCTTCTCATTTTCTTTGGATGTTGTACTGATTTCTTCCACTGAATCTTCCATACCTGAGAACCTGCCTTCCATCTCTTGCATCCTATTGTTGATACTCACATCCGTAGTTCCTGTTCTCTTCCCTTGGTTCTCCACTTCCTCTTTTAACTCTGACTGTGTTTTCTTTATTGTTTCTATTTCTATTTTCATGTCTTGTATGGTTTTGTTCGTTTTGTACATTTCCTTCTCCAGCTTGCTTTTTTTGGTATGAAAATCTTTCATGGCTTTTTCCTTTTCCTGTTCAAGCTCTGTCACCTTGGCTTGGAACTCTTTAATGGTGTTGTTCCTTGTTTTGATTTGTAGAATTGTTGCTTCTTTGAATTCCTTCATAGATTTAAGTTCTTCTTGCAGGGACTCTATCACTTTCCATATTGCAGAATTGTCAATGTTTTCATGTGTTTCTGTTGGTGTGTGGTCATCCGAATTGGATGAGCTAGGATGATTCTGCTTTGTTGGAGTCATAATTCCTTGAATTCTATTTTTTTTTTGACCTTTCGCCATTGGATGCATTTAGCTGTCTTGTTTTCTGTGCTGGAACCACAGTGGATGATTTTTGCAGGGGATGAGTTACTTGGCTATCTGTCCTTGCTTACAGGGGGATTTCAAGGTCACTGTGGTTTTAATCGCCTGAGGCACTGTGAGCTGGTGCAGCCTATTCCCAGGTTGTGAGTAATGGACCAGGATTGTTTCACTGCTCCCAATTCAGACTTCCCTATGTCGCACTCTGAGTTATCAGCCTGTAATATTTCTGATAGTATGGGCCTGTTTGCCCAGGCACAGATTCTGTGGGCTTTGTTTGTCATCACGGAGGCTGACAGGGTCTGGCTCCACACCTAATATGTCTGGATTTTCCAGGATACAGCTATGGACCCGATTTCTGGTTTCTCTGTAGGCTTCTCGCCACAGGGCTGGACTCTGTGCCTGATTCCCTTCCTGTCTGCGCCGCCACTGGTCCCGTGGGTACCCCAAGCCCCGGATCCTCCGGCTGCCTGAGTGGACCTCTCGTCCCAGCAGCTCAGCCTTGGGTGCATGGATCCCTGGCCCCGCCCATGCCTGTCTCTCTCCCCAGATGACCTGCCGTGGGTTTGCGTGGATTTGGCCCTACCAGCCGTGCTCCCTACCCAGCTGCGCTACCGTGAGTGTGTGGGATTCAGCCCCTCTCTCCCACCTTTGTGTTCCCAGCTTCCTGCGCTCTCTTGGAACCTCCTGCCCTCCGCTTCACGAGTGGCTGCGGACCACCCGTTGAGCCCCCTGTTTGTTCCTTGCTAAGCCTTCCACTATCTCGCAAAGTTTTTTAAGTGGGTATAAGTTCAACCTGATGTGTGGGGAGCCCAATAGGCCAGCGATCTATGGCCAAGTGGACCCTGATTCTGCCTGCTGTATGTTGGGATCGATCTTACCAGGCGCCTCTCCAAATGGGAGTTCCCGAATCCCGGGTTTAGTGGCTGTGAGAGATGGGGAGAGCCTTGCCCTGGGACTTTTAACAGTCCCTTGGGAGCTGTGAGTGTTCCCGGGGGGGGGGGGTCTAGCCCCTCTGGTTTTTGCACAGTGCCCAATAACTCTGTTTTTTTTATGGCTCTTTTTTCCCCGCGTTCAAAATGCGTCAGTGTAGGTTGCCACCATCTTGGCCCGCCCCTTGGATTCACTTTCAATAAGAATACCTGTATATTTCAGTACAATATTTATTCACATTTTGGAGTTAGCAATAAGAAATTGCCGTTAATTCTCATTGCCTCAACACAAAACAACATCCCTCTTTTGAGGAAGTGCATACAAATTGCATTTTAAAAGAATTTCTATTGAATGTTCTGATCAGACATGCTGTCTGTAGAAGATATATAGTGGAAGCAAAGAGTGGAAGAGCAAAAAAAAAAAAAAAAAAGAAAGAAGAAAGAGGAGGAGGAAAACAAATGGGCAAAGAAGAAGACAAAGAAAGGGAAAGAAAAGGAGAAAGAATAGAAGAGGAACAAGGGAAGCAGAGGGAAAGGAGGAGAGAGAGAGAGAAAAAGAGGAAGATCTGGATGAGCTGTATCGATACTTTTTAAAATCACTCAACAAAGAGAGTTATTGATTATAAAGTAACCCAAATAATGGGAGGAAATGTATACATAACTCATTAAGTTTATTATCAAGAATGCATAGAGTGCACATTCAAAATCAGAAGACATCCGGAAAATGATGCTTGGGCTCATAAAAACTGCAAGTACCATTTTGAAGTTGTGATTAAAGTCAGTAAAAAATAAAAACAAAATAACAAAAAAGAGAAATAATAAAAGTCGCAGAAAAACATCCTCTTAGTCCCCTGCCTAGAAATTTCCATTGCCACTCTGTCCAGTCCTTTTCCATTCAGCAATACAGGTATCCATCAGCAACATCACAGGCACTAAAATGCTTGCAGCTTGCATGTCTGCTGTTCCTTTAAAGCATCACTTCTTGTTCTGCTTGGGGTTTTTGCCTCTATAGTCTATCACACATATAAAGCATTTCCAAATTGCCTTTAAAGGAAGCAGTTTGACATGCTAAATTAAACGGAGCTCCAGAGACATTTGTTTTCAGCAGCAAAAACAAACACAACTAGACAAAAAGGAAAGAAAGGCGGAAAAATGCATACCCCATCAGATCTTAAACCATATTTCTTTTTCGTCTCTGTGTTAAACAGCAATAATGTAAATGAGTGTGAACTGCTTGGCGAGTTATGAGAAATTAAGCTGCAAATTACAAAGCTGGTGAGTGAATGCTGGCCTGGGTGGGATGTGACGATAACACAGTGGGTGGGGACCTGTGCCTTCATTAGGAATTCTCATTTCTCAGTCATTTCATTCCCAGTTATAAAGTCCAGTGAAATGGATCTCAGTAATTGCAAAGTTGATGGCTCCATTGGTTTAGGGGAAATGAGTAGAGCCATTACTTTTTCGTGTTCTCTTTTCTTTCTCTCCTGCATTTTTGTTTCATCCACAGGATTTTTGGAAAGCTTATCTGAACTATCAAAAGGGTAAAACTCCAAGTAGCTTTGACTTTTCTATGACCTACATCCTCTAGAGCACTTTTGTTTTTTAAAACTGATGTGTGATACCAGCAACAGAAGATAAGCCAGAAGCAAAGTGGATATGAAACTCCTCCCACTGCCAAGGAAAATAAGGCCCTAGAAGGAATAGAAGCAGGCAGAACATTTATTACAATTAGCAATGACAGGACATAGACTACAAATCTATGACAACACGGATGCCTGTTAAACTGTATTCAAGGCTCTTCAGAAATTAAATGTACTATGATTTAGTAACAACTTTAAGTATATATGAGATTGGTCTAGTGGTCAGTTTTTCATATTAAAGTAAAAGAAACATTATGTTAGGCACTGACACTCATTTCCTGTCCTGCATAAAAAGCATATTATGAATTGACTGGCTCCGGAAACCCAAAGTGCCAATAATGTTACCTGTAACCACAAGAATGACTAAATTTCTAAACAACTATTCCAGACCATTTATGCTGTAGTCAAAGATGAAGGAAGAATGTAAATATGATAAAAGAGTTGGGTTGCAATTAGGAGTGATGTTGACATAGTTTGTAATTATAGTAGAAATTGAACATAATGTGGAAAACTTCTAGTTAAGGCAATCACATGTGCCTATGCCTGAATATCACTTTTATTATATACCTTGATCGAAGTTTCAAGTGATGCCTCTCTGTTTTTGTCAGGAAGAGACATCTATTTGTAAAAATTGGGTACTGAAGTCACCTACTATTAATATGCTTGGATAATCTATGACTTTGCTTCCAGCATTAGTTTTGTGAAATTGAGTGCACCCATATACAATCTGTGTATGTTTGGAACTGCAATGCATGCTTGATGTTCCTTTAATAAGTATGAAGTGACCTGTTGTATATAAGCAAAATTTAAATTTTCAGCTATATAAAGAATGAAATTATGCCATTTAGAGGAAAATGAATATGACTGGTCATAACAATATTATTTAAATTAATCCAATCTTAGAGAGCCAAACATTGCATGTTTTCTCTCCTGTGTGGCTCCTAGGTTTTATACAGATATATATCATGGAATAGAAGTAAAATTCTCTAGAGCAGTGGTTCTCAACCTTCTTAATGCTGCAACACTTTAATACAGTTTCTCATGTTATGGTGAACACAATCATAAAATTATTGTTGTTGCTACTTCATAAGTATAATTTTGACAATATTATGAATCATAATGTAAATACCTGAAAAGTAGGATATCTGATATGTGACCCTCAATGTGGTAATGATCCACAGGTTGAGAACTGGTGCTGTAGAGTAACAGAGGGTAGTAATACAAGAGTTGAGAAAAGGGATGGTCAGAGGATGCAGGAATAATGAGGTCAATGTACAGTATATACTTGTGTGTAAACTTAAAAATAAGTTCACTTAAAAAAATTTGTCATCGGGGCTGGAGAGATGGCTCAGTGGTTAAGAGCACTGATTGCTCTTCTAAAGGACCCAGGTTCAAATCCCAGCACCCACATGGCAGTTCACAGCTGTATGTAATTGCTGGACATGGTGGTATGCACCTTTAATCCCAGCATTCAGGAGGCCGAGGCAGGCTGATCTCTGTGAGTTTAAGGCCAACCTGGTCGACAGTCAAGGATACATAGTGAAACCCTGTTTCAAAAAACCTAAACAAGAAAACAAACAACAACAACAACAAAAAACTGTCATCAACATGGCAAAACATAGCTGAAATGTTTTGATATATGACCACAGTTTTAATGCCACAAAAAATTTAAAAGAATACAAAGAAAATGTAATCATCTCTATGTAAATGCTCTGAAAGAAAACAAGAGCAGCCTCAGGTAGATGGGGCAGGAATACTGACACGTTGAACAGTGTCAGTTTCAGGGTCAGTGTGCAGCTGCTCTATAGTGTCTGAGTTCACAATAACAGGGATCTTTCTTTTCTACTTGACTCTTGTAAAGCCCATGACTATGTCCTCTGCAACTTTTATCTGTCTATTCTTGGAATGGCCTTTTACCTTAGGCATACATTTATACTATATATCCATGGTTTACTTAATGCCTCTACCTCCCTTCCAACGCATTGCTCCAAGGTAGGGGCGAAAGAAGGTGAGTAGGGACAAGGAGTGTAGACCTCTTTAGATTCAGTGCCTTGGGATGATTCTACCCTTCTTCGTCTGGATTCCAGTAGTCCAGCCAAGCAGCAAACACAGGAGCAGGAACCAGCAATATTGGCAGTGTTGGTGGCAATGTTTCTTGTACCTCAACTTGAGGAGTCTGCTCTCTCAGCCCAGCCAGGGCTGTGATCAGCGACAACAAACTTGAGGCTTTCTCTGGCATATTTCTTGCTAGGAGCATCTCAAAGCAAAGTAGTGAGAAGCAAAGCTGAGCAAAAGTGATTCCTCTCTTTTTGTGGGCTCCGATTATACCTTTTAAGTGTCCACATAAGTATGTTTTCCAGCTGGCAAAAACCATGCCCCCCCACACTAAGCAGTTTCCAGCCAATAAACATCACATGTTTATTGTGTTCTCTCAAGAGTCTGTTTTTCATCTGACAAATATCATGTCCCTATCATGAGACTTTTTTCAGTGGTGGATGAAGCATTTCCTCATCCCACATGTAGGACCAAAACAAAACAAACAAAACACATTCACAAAACAATCGTGTTTTTAAAGAAATAAAAACATGCCGGTTGTGGTGGCGCACGCCGGTAGGATTTGCTGAAGGAGGCAGAGGCAGGAGGATCAAGAAATAAAAACTTCTTCTACATTTTACTATAAAAAAATAAGTCACAGAGAAAACCTGATTTTATGTTTAAGTAAATTTTGAGCCCTTCAATTCCAAGATGTGATGGTTTATCTGTAAACTTAACTCTACAAACAAATGGTCAGATATTTGGACAAAACTTCCGAGGGGCTCCACTGATAATTCTAGATGAAATAAGCGTTTTAATTGAAAGATTGGGAAATCAAAGTGCACTACCCTATTTATCAGTAGGATAGGTGTATTGGAAAACTAAAGGTTGGATGTAAGAGAAATGTTTTTCCTTAGTTGCTTGAGGTAAGCCATTGTCCTTTTCTGGCTTTCATACTGAAAATCAGCCGTTGGGTTCTAGAACATATAATATTGGCTATTCTGTTTCTCATCCACTCAGACTAGAATTTGAACTACCCCACTGATTCTCTTGGTATTCAACTTCCTGACTGGATGTTAAGATAGTTCAGACTTTGCATACACATGAGCTAATTCCTTGTAATGAAACTATTTAGTATTACTTACCCACATGAAGGACATATTATATGAAGATAAATAATGTGAGTGAGATAAGATGTGAATATAGATGTAGATACTGATATGAAGATAAAAATGTTTTGGATTTTTAAAAATATTGTCCTATCTGGAGAACACTAATGGACTTGGTTATAAGAGAATGTATAACACCAAGGTTTGCAAGTATAACTCCAGTAGGACTAGGTTGTAGGTGTGCACTTAAACACAGCATAAGTGTATGACTCTGTTACAGTTTAAACCTGAACTATACAAAGGCTCCTACCATCAACTGATAATGCTTCTTGAAGAACTTGTAGAATCTCTGGGACTGTGACCTAGTTTATTTTGAAATAGTTTGCTGGAAGTGGATGTTGATGGCACTAATCTACTTTTTGTCTCACTCTCTGTTTTATGGTCCACCAAGACAAATAGCTGTACTATAAACTCCTTTAACCATAGAAAAACCTGTTTCATATCACAGGCCTTACCTACAAGAGAGTATGGGCATCCCCCAAACCATGAGCCAGTGTAGACCCATTCTCTCCAAAGCTGTTTCTCTCAGATGTTCTGCTGTAGGCTGGTCAACTAATATAAGCACCTAGAGGATGCTTCTCTTCAAATATTTTCAAAGTGGTTAAGTATAAATATCTGATTTGATTCAATACTACACTATCTGTAGAAACATTACTTAAGGGAATGTTTTCATACGTTATCATACTAAATATCTGCATTGCTAAGTACTTGTTATGTAGAAGAATTGTATCACGACTTTTAACTGCTTTTTTAAATTGCCAGAAATGTTGCAAATGATGAGGAAATGAGGTACAGAGTCTTTAAGTTTCCTGTAGTCATCATCCCTTCACTGATTTGAAAAATGAGCAAATGATTCGTCTTAGTCACTTTTTTATTCCTATGATAAGACACCCACCATAGCCAAGAAAACTAATTGAAGAATTTATTGGAGACTTTCAATTTCAGGGGTAAATGTCTGTGACCATCCTGCTGGGGAGTATGGCAGCAGGCAGGCAGACATGGTGCTGGAGCACTAGCTGAGAACTCACATCTTTATCCACAAGTAGGAGACAAAGAAAGCTAACTGCGAATAATATGGGATTTTGAAATGTCAAAGCCCACGCCCATTAACACACCTCCTCCGCATACAAGGCCAAACCACCAATTTCTCTCAAACAGTTGCAGTGACTGGGGATCAAACATTCAAATATATGAGCCTATGGGGGCCAGTCTCTTTCAAGCTATCATCTTTTACTCCTGGCCCTTATAGATTCCTATCACAATGCAAAATGTATTTAGTTCAACTTCAAAAGTCCCACAGTCTTTCCCAGTCTCAACGCATCTTAAAATTTCAAAACGTCTTCTAAAATTTGAAGTAAACGTTCAACTGTAACACCCTGTAAAATAAAATTTAAAAACCAATTTCGTACTTCCAAAATATAATGGCATAGAATATACATCACCATTTCAAAAGAGGTAAATAGAGACAGTGAAGAAATGGTGGACCACAGCAAGACTAAAACTCAACAGGGTGAAATTTGTATCTTGAAGCACTGTGTCTCATGTGAAGTTTTAGGTCTTCTATCCTTCTAGCTCTGATGGTGACATGTTTTTCTCTCTTGTACTAGCTTAATCCCCTTCATACATCTCTCCCTGACTGACATCCTAGGGCTCTGTACCTCCAGCACCCTGGAGTCTCTCATGCAATCCAGATTTTACTTTCACAACTTTACACAATGGTTTCTCAGGGTCTCCACGGAGGGAATCTCTTGCTATACACTCTGCCTCACTCAACAGGTCTCTTTAACCTTGGAGGAAGACTTCACAATCCCTTCCCTCTCTTTTTACCCATCTTTCATGACATTAAAGTCGGAAACAACTGGCAGATACTATCAAGTTTAACTGCCTACTTGTTATGGAGCATAGCCCCCTCCATGAATTACATTTGCATTAGCTTTGATTTGTTGAATACATTTTTTTCTCTTGTAGTTTCACTCAGGCACAGACAAGTTCCTTAAGCGTGTCCTTTTCTTAAGTTGAAAGTTTAGCTGGAAGTTTAGTCTTGCCCTAAGAGCACCCTTCCCTTCATTCCATTCAGGATCATGCTTTTCTTTTCCTCTTTCAGTACATGGCTTGGCTTCAACATTAAATCACCTGGTGTTCTTTTACTCTTTTGAAACTGCAATTTAATTATCAATTGTAGTTATTAGTAAGTATAAACTGTAAGATTAAGCTGGCGGTGCAGCTGACCAGCTTGACAGAGCAGTGGGTAGCCTGGCAGGATATCAGCCGACGGGCCTGGCCCACCTTAACTGGCAGCCTGATTTGTCCTGGGGAAAGAGCCCAAGACCAATGGTGGCCTACACCACCTGTAACCTAAACTCTGTTAAGTAATATAAGTTGTTATATTGGGCTGGTAGAATTACCAGTGGCTTGGCGGAGATTCGCCAGAGTTCAAAGGGAGTCCAGGAGTCTGGGAGTCCTAAGGCCCTGGATTGCTTGGACTGAGGGCCTATAACCTGCCACAGCCCTTTCCACAGTAATTAAATACACCAAGATCTTTTAATGTTTTAACCCTTAGCCCTTAGCTGGGCAGACTCTCGATTATCTACTGTAAGTTAACCTGGATCACGTAATCCCAAACACCATGTGCCTGTGATTACCTTCCAGCATTCTCAAACACGTCTATCTACTTCCAGGTCACCTGGCAGAATGAATGAATCCTCCATGTAAAAAGCATGGTTCCTTTTCTAATCTCAGGAAGTCCCGCCTTCCTATACTCTTTCTCCACAACTAATTAGCCATCAGCGACTTTTATTAACCAATCAAGAGAATATCTCAGAAGGGGCGGTAACCAGATCACAACATTTAAATCAGCTTATCAGAAGCAATATTATCAGACCTTCCCCAACACTCTTTAGATTATACATTTTTTTATTTCATCATGCTCTGCTTGCTCTTTTTCAGTGTAGACCTGCATAAGAGTCCTTGCTAATAAACATGTGATAGATTCTCAAGACAGTATTAGTCTGTCTTGACATTGTTTCTATCAGTGAAATTAGTCCAAAACTTTACAATTTAGCCTCAGGCTGATTTTTAGGACAAGGGAAGAGAACAGCCACAGTTTTTGTGAAAATAGCAAAATAATGTTCTGTATGTAGTTTCATTGCTAATATTATTATCCTCTGAAATCTCTTGAGTAGGGTCTTTTTATTCTATATTGCCTGGAGAAATTTTGTCTTCCAATTTCCTAAGAGGATGACCTATTAAGTTTTATTTACATTGTCCAACCACCTTCCTAATCCAAAGTCCCCAAATCTTCCACATTCCTCCAAAAAAACACCATGGTCTGACTGTCACAGCAATAGCTCACTTGCTGGCACCAATTACTCCTTTAGTAACTTTTTGGGTGCTGTTATAAAATACCATGACCAATTCAACTTATAAAATAAAGAGTTTATTGAGGACTTAAAGTTTCAAAGGGTGAGGTTCCATGATTATCAAGCTAGGGAGCCTGACAACAAACAGGAAGGCATGGCTTCAGAGCAGTAGCTGAAAGAAAACATTGCATTGAAAAAACATTTTTTTTAATGTTTATTTATTACTTCAAGTTACATCTCCATTACAGCCCTCTCCCTCCACCCCTCCCAGCCCCACCCTCCTACCCTCTCACTCTTCCCCCCAAATGCATAATTCTTTTTTTGTTTTTTTTTGTTTTTTTGGGTCCAACAAATGGTTCTTTCTCTTATAACAATAAATACAGTACAAAACAACTGAAATAAATAGGCCACAATTCTGAGAGTTACATGGCTTAGCATACATTCTCAATGTCCAGTCCATATGTATTTGGTCCCTGACTTTAACATTCTACTATCTAACAAGCTCCATGAGTTTAAAGTTCTCTATCTAACTCAGCTTTCATAATAACTTGCATCACAATTTTAAAAAACATCTTCTTAGATCCAGAACGCCCTCTTGATTCCTAAACAACTCAAAATTTAACTATGAGACTCTAGCTATCTATTCTTCAACCACCTCAGAGACTTGAGAGGGATAAATATATCTGATTATATAGGAAGTGCAGGGCCCGCAGCTTCCAAAACTAAGAAATGACATACCCGTGGCTGCCTCGACAGTTCCCATTTTCTCTCCATACATTACATCATCAATCTTCAGCTGTTTGGCCCCATTTCTCTGACAGACATTGATTGTTGAGCAGGAATTATGAAGGACTTACCTACCCTGTCTTGGCAGAGCTAGGCTGTCAACTTACCTGCTTCCAAGTTTTGTCCTTTTTGGACAGCAGTCTGTCTACAGTTGAAGCAAGGGTTTTTTGTTTTTTGTTTTTGTTTTTTTTTGTTTTTTGTTTTTGTTTTTTTTGCCAAGAGAGGCTTGCCACTAATTCAACCATCTCACACAGGAGATTCTTTGATACTCATCTTCTACTTGGAGTGGAATAGTGGATGCTGTCAGGAGCTGGCATGTCTCGATATCAAAAAAATCTTAATTTAAGAAAACATCTTTGAATGCCATACTCTGCAGATCTCTTGGGGTTTTTGAAGACGCCCTATCTATCTCTTATGTTTAGATAAGTGAATGTTGATGTCTCTTAACAACTTGATTTCTGAGTAGCTTAGAAAATAACTGTGATAGACTGTCATAGTAACTAACAAAATGACACGCTTGCATGACTGTTAGTTTGCATTTCTTAATTATCCTAAACAGTTTATGATGGTTGGTAGCAAAAGGCCAAAACTTCACATTTCCTTTTTAAGCATTACTAGGTACAATACCTTTAAGAAGTGTTACCCTTAATTTTGTAACAATATACAAAGATCAATACCAATGTGGCCAAATATATTCTTAATTTCATATCAATATAGTAAGATCAGTACTGATGTAGTCCAATACAATCTTAATTTTGCATTAATATACAATGTTCAATACCAATTTAGCCAAATATAGTATTAAAGTTGTATCAATATACAAAGGTATAAGGGCTTATTCAATAATCTGTCCTTTTTTTTTATCTTTTCTATACTATGTCTATGTCCCATTTTTTCTCAAGTCTATTCATTCCTACATAGGAGAGAAAGAAGGATACAGAAAAGAAACAGAAGTCCCTAGGTCTAATCCAGCTTTCATTGACACACTTCCCCCAACCAACCCATACCCCTCAATCCTTCCCAAACAATTGCACCACCTGGAAACCAAGTATTTAAATATACAAGCATAAGCTAGCCATTTCATTTAAAGCACCACATGGGTCCAAGTGACACTTGCCAGTTTCTGGAGCTGATAGTAGAGTGGTACAAGGGAACAAGAAGTAATAAAAACATCTATTTGCATAACAAGACATGAGTAAGAATAACGGCTTGTTACCTAACTTAGTCATTAGCTTGCTTATCTTCTCACTTTCTTTTTTTTTCTACTCTTAGAGCAAGATGTAGTTTTGTTCTCTCATTTCTTCTACAAACCCTTGAGCAAACAGATGCAGAAATACAAGGCAAAGTAGGCCTGTGGTCTCTCAGGGCTGTGGTTTTGCTATGGCTCTACTGACACCACAAAAGAGTGAGAATTCTAAGCAAACATTTAAAAATGTATATTGTATCTAGAAATAACAATTTTCTCTCCCTTAGACTATGTTGGAGGAAAAAGCAAATGATGCATAAGAAAAAATTATATTTCTTGATATCAAAGTCAGTTTTCTGGTTTGTGGATAACTTTTTGTTTGTATAATATTATTTTCAATGTTTTCCTAGATTAACATGGCTTGGTTACATGTTATATA
>CAJQZJ010001511.1:841293-861317 GCA_907164525.1 Lophiomys imhausi | reverse complement strand
ATACATGTTATATATATATATATATATATATATATATATATATATATATATATATATATATATATATATATATATATATATATATAATCCATGTACATCTAATTCATCATTGTCTCAGATTTCTCTTCTATAATCACTCATTATATTTCTTGTCTCTAATCCTCAATAGTCATCATTTATAAAATCCTTTATCCTGTCACATTCAAAGGAACTTATTCAATCTTTTCTTCAGTTTCATGCACCATTTGATGTTATGTGTGTCTTTTCTGAGGGATATCCTTTGATACACAAATGTAATATCCAAAAAAGATTCCACAGTTTTCTTTCAGAGCACATATACAGAGTCATTAGACCTAAATCTATACACAAAAAAACAAAACAAAACAAAACAAAAGCAAACTTAGTTGATTGTTTTTGTACATCCACACATGAGAAACAATAGTAATCAATGAAAAGGACTGTCAGCTAGAGTTGGAGGACATGGCAGAGGTTCAAATGAGTGTTTCCAGGAGTCCTGGAAGGAGAAAAAAATATTATATGATTTTATTTCAATGAAAAATATTAAAATAGTCTAGAGCATAATAAAATATTATTCCCTTGATATCATAATTAGAAATAGATAAATATGAGATAAATATCATTGGATACTAGTGTGAAAGTAGTTCTGTGAAGTGTGTAGGATTTTTTAAAAAAATTATTACAAAAGTGAGTTTTGAAAAAGAAAAAACAACAATAAAGTAGGAACATGAGATACAACCTATATTCTTCAAAGGGTGTTTTTTCTTCTTTTTATGTGTATACATGCCTTTGATGTATATACATATATGTGTGCTTGCATGAGAGTGAGTATAAAAACATATGAACCTCCTCTGTGTTTTAAGGCCCAGTTGATGTTGTGTGGCTCCCTCCTCTGCTCTTCACTTTCATTACTGATACAGGGTCACATACTGAACTCAAACCTCACAGATTCTGGTTCATCCAGCTACCCAGCTTATCATGATGAGTCCCTGTCTCTGCATCAACAATGTGGTATTACAATGAGTCACCATGAGTGTTCAACTTTTATGTCTGGATTGTAGATCGAACTTTAGTCCTTACATCTTTAAGGAAGTGTTTATTGACTAAGTCATCTCCCTGGTGTCATGTCTCTGCTTTTCAATACCTTAATATTGTCTGTAGCAATAAATTCAACAGTAACATTCAGAGAAGTGGCACAACATACAATAGTCATCCATCCATTGCCTCTATTTGGAAGTGTTTAAACTTGTTCATCCATGTCCATTGTGAGTTGGAGGACAGCATAGTCTATAACTTCAGCTTCATGACTCTCTCAAAGCCTCGATTAGTTCTGAAGTTATTTTATTTCTTAATAGTTGATGCAGGCATTTTCTTGCTTTTCTTTCAAAATCTGGATGGTTAGAAGAATTAATTTTAAAATTCCAGCATGGTATGCTTAATTAGAAAATAAGCTTGACTCATGATGCCTACAACTGAATCCAGTTTCATTAGATTTTGCATCTTCAGTGACTTCCTTTGGAAATTGGAGCCAATACTGCATGCATCATATGGTGATTATAATGTGATAATGACTGTAAAACACTTTATGAGGAGCCTTTCCCCAGAAAGATGTCTGTGAATATTTGAGAAATTGTTCTACACCTTGCAGTTTTGTGCGATTTTATTTTTAGGAATGATGGCTTTGAGTTTGCAACACAGGTGGTTGAAACCAGGCATCACCTTTTTCTAGCTGTGAAATTACAGGCACAATAATGATAAGAAAATGACACTCCATATAGCATAAATAGGTATATGAATTCTGAGGTTTTCCATCTCTACCACCATGTTCACTATAACAAAAGTCTTGTTGTTACTTGAAGTTACTATGCTATTCTAAATATAATCTATTTCCCCTTTTATCTAGAATTGATTTACATGTCATATCCTCTCCTTCTAAACCATTGTAAGTAATGGTAGCTTTGGCAAAAACAAAGGCTCCTATTTACAAGCAGCAAAATTGACTTACCCTTTGAGAGTAAGATTTTTGTAAACAAAGAAACAGTTTTGAAAATGTCTCACAGTAATAGATTCCAAGAGAGCTAAACCACATGGAAGTACAGAGATGAATGAGGGATGAGCCTTGTGTGGTGTTTTGCAAGAGAATAGCTTCCATAGGTTCAAATATTTAAGTACTGGGTTGCCAGTTGGTAGAATTGTTTGGGAAGGATTAGGAGGTATGTCCTTCTAGGAATAGGTACATTACTGGATTACTGGAGGCTGGCTTTGAGACTTCAAAAGCCCATTCAATTTCAGGTTAGTTCTCTGCCTCCTATGGGCACATCATGATGTAAGGTCTCAGGTACTGCTCCAAGGCCATGCCTACCTGCCATGCTCTCTGATACAATGATCATGGACTTTAACCTTCTTAAACTATAAGTTCCCAAAAATCTTTTTCTTCTCTAAGTTTTTCTGACCATGGTATGTTATCAGAACAACCAAAAAATATCTAAGAGCCCTACTACTAAGGAATAGAAAGAATTCTGGTAACATAGATACCTTCTCTAATAACATTAATACATTTTTCCTAGCAAAGATTTTGTTTCATTACAGAAATGATGAAAATATCATTATTGTGGACTAGAAGTCATATGTGTCTAGAAATATTCCATGTGATCTTTGAAATTCTCATAGCATCTTCTATGTTTTTAGAAAAGAACTTACAAAAAGTTATAATCATTCCCTATAGGTTTTTGGGAAAGAAATACATTGAAACTATTGAATAAATTATAAATTATAAATAAATACATAAAATATTGAAAGTTCCCCTCATCTAGTCAAACAGAGTTAGCTATCATGCTCATAAAAACTATACTTTAAAAATACATTGGTACACATATAGATTATCAGAATGAGTTATCCTGTAGGATATATTTTATTAGGAATCCATTTTGCAGATGAGAATAAAAAATGATAAGGAATTTGTTAATACCAGCAAGTGGCAGAGCCAGCCTTTGGTCCCTAGTACTACCTGTAGCCTCCAGAGGCCAGACATGTTTATCTTTGTACTGCATTGCACTGTAATACCCAGGAAATTATTATCAACTAACTTTTATTCACGTTCACTAATTTCTGCTACACATTCCAAAAGGATTAGTATATTTCTTTCTCTGGGTCAAAAAATTTCTTTTGAATTCTGTTGGGGTAGTGTTAAGCATTCTAAATGTTAATTAATTGGTCCTGCTTGCTGTCTGTTACTTACATTGAATCTGATTGGTTAAATAAAATGCAGAGGCCTGAGATTGGGCAAAGACAGAGAAAGGTGGGACTTCCTGGGATTAGAGCAGGAAGCCTGCACTTTAGACAGAGGATTGATTCCAGCCAGGAGCAGCAAGAAGGAGGCACACACCATGGGTTAGAAAAAGGAACCTCATTCCACATGACCTGGAACATCGGCATATCGTGGAGAATGGCAGTCCAAGGGGACGTATGTATATATGGGGTCATATTTGGGTAATAAAATTAAGAGCTAGCTTAGATGGGCTAGGATTGCACAATTCAGGCCAAGGCTTGTTAAAATCCACGTGGTCTCTGTGTGTATTCATTTATAATGGCTGCTTAAAGATTAACGGCTGCCAAACCAATTAACAATAATATAAATACTGGTTAAATAGTTTAATTAGCCATATATTTTTTACAGAATTCCTGTACATAAGAATGAGATAATCCACCTATTGAAAATGCTATTCAAATTCCCTATTGTCTCCTTATTTTCATTTGGAAAACATATTCATATTTGATGACTACAAAATTACTCAAATAGCAAAAGAAACCAAAATACTAAATTAGAAAAAACACAAACAAATAAAAAAACAAAACTATGCTTATAGGCACTTTTTTCTTTAAAAATTGAGACAAATTATTTCGAGTTCATTTTCTATACTTGAGAACTAAGCTTCTTTGTCAGTCAAAACTTCATCATCTAGTAAAACTACAGCAGTTTCACCCTAGAGGACTTCATTACCTCTTTTTCTTTGGCATACCAAGAGAGAGCTTGGCTCACAAAATGCCAGCTGTTTCAGAAGCCTTGGAGCCTGCTTCACCTCTAGGAACATTAGTTTTAACCTTTTAATCTCTTTGATTTAATCATATACCCGTGTAATTAAAATCTAATAGTCAAGTTTCAGGGGCAGAAAAGAAGCAAGGGCTGGGCTACTGTCATTTAGCTTAAGCAGATGGCAGGCACTGTTTCCTAATCAACATGTTCAGATTGCATGGCAGGCAGTATCTCTTAAGTATGTGCAACAAAAAGTAAGAGGCACTCTGTTCAAACAATGAGCGCCTCCTCACCTGCTTCCACGAGATAAGGTGCAATGCATTTTTAATGTACACCTTTATCTGTCTTTGACAGTCAAAAGGATTTCCATGTGCCACCAAACCATAAGGTAAGCAAAGCTAATGGGTTTGATTTGTAGACAGCATATGGACCCCTGGGTACAAATTAATGCATTCTTTTTATTTTGTTGCCTAAAGCTTCTCTAGTCTTGAGAAAGTTTTCATGATTGGGTTTAAAGATGCTTCTTCAATTTGTTTAAGGGTTGTTAATAGCCAGATGTTATTTCAACATCTGGTTGTAGTCTCTTTCATGATTTTACCAAGCCAACCTCAGCAGCATATCCTGCCTTGTTGTAATGTGTGTTGTTCAAGATATGATAAAACCACTGTTTCCATGCACTACATTTTAACTGTAAATTACAACAAAATATGTTCAAAACTCTGAAATATGTATGAAAGTGTTAAATATACATTCAATTGTCCAGTTTTACCATTTGTGTGAAATGAATAAAGATATGTACATATTGATTTGCATGTAGCACTATGAAACACCTATATGTTCTTCTCCCAATGAATGATTAATTGTAATGTCAAGATGATGTGGTATTGTGTTTGAAATATTATTTATATTCCATAAATAAATTATTTAAATAGGGTATGTATATACTAATATATGATAACATTAATATTTGAATATGACTAGAGAGAACAGATGTAATTGTTATTTTGTGCATCGTGGGTACTTATTTTTATATTTTCAACATAAGAACATTTCACAATTACATAGAGAAAGTCATGTGTAAATCAAATATATGAGACTATTTTTTATTGAAATAGATTTTTTTCCATACAATTTATTCTGATTTCTATCTGTTCTTCTTCTATTCCTCCCATTTCTTTTCCATCTTACCCCCATCTGGACCCAATACCTTTCTGTCTCCTGTTAGAAAGCAAACAAGCATTTAAGGAATAATAATTAAATAAAGTATGATCAGTAAGAGTAAACAAACAAACATTGTTTAATCTTGGAATTAAAGCATATTGGAATGGACCAAATAAACAGAAGGAAAAAAAACATGACAAACAGATATAGATGCAGAAATCCACTCATACCCACACTCAATAATACCACAAAAGGGGAGGGGAGGATGGCAGCGATCAAGTAGGACGCATTTTGATAGTCAGGAAGACAGATTGGACAACAGCAAAGATATAGGGATGCTGAAAGGCAGTTTGTGAAGTGCAAGCCTATCTGGGCTTGCCCAGCAAAGGAAGGGACAACAAAGAACTCGGTATTGGGAATATAGACACTGAAGGATTGGGGTCACCAGACACGGATAAGGAGCGCTTCCCGCTGGTACACTGCACTCCCTTCCTGTTGGATCCTTTCAGGACTCCAGCTGGCAGATTCAACCCCCAAATATAGGACCTCCAGAGTCAGCAACATCTGTGCAAGGGCTAGGCTTTGACAACCAGGAACATACCAGCAGAGCCGCTACAAGGTAAGACTGAGGGACTCTCCCTGAGATATTCAGTATAGCAGGTTCTGCCTGATAAGTAACAGCTGGATCTAGCTGGCAGGCTGAAGAGTATCCCTGAGCCCAAGCCCACTGTGGGCAGGATACAGAACACAATTTGGAACTCCCTGCCTCCTGTCTACAGGGGGTCTGGTGGAAGACCCTTCCAGGCAGAAGGCTTTGGAACACTGTGATGCAAGCAGGGACTTAGTGAATGATCTCCATATTGGATCTCCCTGCTTCATCCCCTCTGTCTGGATGCTAAGCTGCCCCTCCCCCCACTGTGCAGCAGGGCACAGAAACAGTGACAACACTGGTTCATAGAGTTTCAATCTGAGAGGTACAAACTGGCTCTAAGATTCCTCTGAGAGTTGATTGATTGGGAGGACCATAGCCCCAGCCCTGACACTGTAGCTACAGGGGGTCTGGTGGAAGAACTTGCATACATAGGCAGGCTGCTCCAGAGCACTACAATTCACGTAGGAAAATTGTGCTGAGATTCGATGAGTGAATTCCATACTGGAACTCTGCCTGTGCTCACTTCAGCAGGGCACTCAGTCTACAGCCTCAGTCTAGTACATTCAGTTCTCCATCCAGAGCAGGGAAACGTTCCTGGACTGGGGCTTGCTACCGGATGGGGTGGAGAGTAGCCGACCACAGAGCTTCTGACAGAGAGCTCCCTTCTCTCCCTCCCAGTCCAAGTACTGGAGGTGCTTTGTGAACTCACTGTCCACACCCACTTTGGGAGGGCTCTCAGTCTACTGCCTCAGTTTACAGCATCTAGACCTTGGTCTGGAGCAATAAAGCAGTTCTGAACTATTTTGTGCAGGCTGAGCAGGTGGATTGCTCCAACCCAAAGAACTTCTCACTAAGAGGCACAGGATGATCCTGAACACCCCCAGAGAAGACTGTGGAAGGACCACAACCACAGTCTTGATACCCTTGCTACAGGGAAACTGCCAGAAGTCTTGTAGGTGCAGGCTAGCTACACTGGAGCACAGTGATTCTGGCAGGGAAAAGGCAGCTTAGCATCCCCTAATCCAAACACTGTGGACAGGGTATGAATTCCACATCAGATCTCCCTGAATGCACCTGCCTTGCCCCTCAGATGAATACCTAGGCTACAGCACAGAAAAGTAGACTCGGGAGCAGTGAAACAATCCTGGACCATTGCTCATTGCCTGCGTGATGTGGGCTGTATGTACCAGTTCACAGTGCTTCTGGCTATTAGACACACATTGAACCTGAGAATGCCCTGAGAGCAGCGTGGGAGGACTATGATCATGGTCCCCAACATGTAAGCAGCAGGGGAGCTCCAGCTCCAGCCAACAATCTGTGGCCTGTTAACCTGCAGCATCATTGCTATGAAGACCAGTTGGCTCTCAGGAACCTGCAGGAACACATCCTACCACAACTTCTGATCCTAGTCCCCAATTGGGACACAACAGGAAGGGGTGAGCTCTGGGAGACACACTGAGAACCAACCTCCACACAAGGCCCTATCCAGCCTGTGGAGAGCTACAGATAACCAAGCTATATAACTTCTACACCAAAGTGCCCTTCTTGGCACCAAGCCCAGAAGGCACCAGGAACAAACAGCTAAGAATAACCAGATGGTAAAGGTCGAAGAAAAAACAGATCTGAGAAAAGTCAGGGAAATACGGCTCCAAAATTCAGCTATGCTAGTACAGTAAGCTCTGACCACTCCACCAGAGCTGAATCACATGAAAATGATGACAAATCTACACTTTGGAAAGTGATAGAGTCCTTACAAGAAGAAATTAAGTCTCTGAATAAATTCAAAGATTCCTCAATTTTACAAATGAAAGCAATGGAGAATACCATTAGATATTCCCAAGCCAAAGTGGATCAACATGAACAGGAATGAGACAAGGCAATGAAAGATTCAAAACATTTGAAAGATTTGTAGGCAAAGACAAGAAAATTGGAGCAGGAATCATCAAAAAACAAATAAAATTGTTCAATATTTGAAATTGGAAATGGAAGCAACAAAGAAGACACAATCAGTGGTAATTCTGGAGGTAGAAAATCAAGGGAAGAGAATAGGAACTACAGACATGAGTATCAAAATAGGATAAAAGAGATGGAAGATAGAATCTCAGGCATGGAAGATTCGATTGAAAAAATCAGACAACAACCAAAGAAAATGATAAATCTCAACAAGTTCTCAGCCACTACATCCATGAACTGAAGAACTCAATAAAGATGGAACCTAAGAATTATTGGCATAGAAGAAAGAGAAGACTCCCAACTTCTAGGTCCTGGAAATATCTTCAACAAAATCATAGAAGAAAACTTCCCAAACCTAAAGAAAGAAATGTCAATAAAATTCCAAGAGGCACACAGAACACCAAACAGAATAGACCAGAAAAGAAATTCCTTGCACCACATAAAATTAAAACTCCAAATGTACAGAACAAAGAAAGAATATGAAAAGCTGTAAGAGAAAAATGTCAAGTAACATATAATGGCAGACCCATCAGAATTATATCTGACTTCTTCTCAGAAACTTTAAAAGCCAGAAAGGCCTGGACAGATGTCCAACAAGCCCTGAGAGAACATAGATGCCTGGCCAGGCTACTTTATCCAGCAAAACTTTTTATCAACATAGATGGAGAAAACAAGATATTCCATGAAAAAATTAATTTTAAACAGTATCTACACACAAATCCAGCCCAGTGAAGATAACTACACCCAAGAAAACAGAGGAAGCAAAAGACTTCACCGCAGCTAAACCAAAAGAAACACACAACCACCACCTACATCAAAATAACATGAAACAAAAACCTTTGGTTATTAATAATCAACAACATCAATGGACTCAACTCACCTGTAAAATGACACAGGCTCACAAAATGGATCCATAAAAAAGACCCAACATTTTGCTGCATAAAAGAAACACATCTCACTAACAAAGATAGATGCTACCTCAGAGTGAAGGGCTGGGAAAAGGTTTTCCAAGCAAATGGGCCCAGGAATCAAGCTGGAGTAGCCATCCTAATATCTAATAAAATAGACTTTCAACTGAAGTTAATTAAAAAGATAGGGAAGGGCACTACATACTCCTTAAAGGAAAAATTTATCAAGACTCATCTCAATACTCAACATCTATGCCCCAAATACAAGGGTACCCACATTTGTAAAAGAAACTCTTCTAAAGCTTAAAACTCACATTGATCCCCACATGTTACAAGTGGGAGACTTCAACACCCCACTCACAACAATGGACAGAACATTGAAACAGAAACCAAATAGAGAAATAATGAGCCAAACAGAAGTCAGGAACCAAATGGACCTAACAGATATCTACAGAACGTTTCACCCAAGCGCAAAAGGATACACCTTCTTCTCAGCACTGCATGGAACTTCCTCCAAATTTGACCATATAGTTGAACATAAAGCAAGCCTCAACAGATACAAGAAAATTCAAATATCCCCTTGCATCTTGTCACACCACCATGGAACAAAGCTGGACTTTAACAAAAACAGAAATAACGGAAAGCCTACACATTCATGGAAACTGAACAAATTTACTGAATGACCACTGGTTCTGGGAAGAAATAAAGAAGAAAATCAAAGACTTCTTAAAATCCAACAACAATGAAGGCAAAACATACCCAAACCCATGGGACACAATGAAAGCAGTATGACAAGGAAAACTATTAGCACTAAGTGCCTTCAAAAAGAAAATTGTGACAGCTCACATTAGTGAGTTAATAGCAGAACTGGAAAAAAAGAAGAAGAAGAAGAAGAAGAGGCAAAAACTCCCAAGAGGAGCAGAAGCAGAAGGTACAAAATCATCAAACTTAGGGCTGAAATCAACAATTTAGAAACAAAAAGAACAATACAAGGAATCAATGAAACTAAAAGTTGATTCTTTGAGAAAATCAACAAATTAGACAAACCCTTAGCCAAATTAACTAAAAGGCACAGGGAAAAAACACAAATCAACAAAATCAGAAATGAAAAGGGAGAAATAACGACAGACATTGAGGAAATCCAGGGATTCTTTAGGTCTTACTTTAAAAATAAAATGTGAAGCTCTGACCTCTTGATACCAACCATCTAAAATGGTCTAGGATAGTTAAAACAAACTCCTAGTCATGCAAACATGTCACTTTGTTAGCTACTATGACAGTCTATCACAGATATTCTCTAAACTACCCAGTAATCAAGTTGCTAAGAGACAAGCAACATTTGCTTATCTAAATACAAGAGATGGATAGGGCATCTTCAAAAACCCCTAGAGATCTGCAGAATATGGCATTCAAAGATGTTATCTTAAATCAAGATTTTTTTAAATTTTTTTTGATATCGAGTCATATCAGCGCCTGACAGCATCCCCTATTCTACTCCAAGTAGAAGATAAGCATCGAAGAACCTCCACTGTAAGATGGCTGAATTAGTGGCAAGCCTTTCTCTTGGCATGAAAAAACCCCTTGCACCAACTGCAGACAGACTGCTGTCCAAAAAGGACAAAACTTGGTAGCAGGGAAGTCGACAGCCTAACTCTGCCAAGACAGGGTAGGTAAGTCCTTCATAATCCCTGCTCTACAACAAATGTCTGTCAGAGAAACAGGACCCAAAGGCTGAAGACTGATGCAGGAATGTATGGAGAGAAAATGGGAACTGTCCAGGCAGTCATTGGTATGTCCTTTCTTAGTTTTGGAAGCTGCAGGCCCTGCACTTCCTATATAAGCAGATATATTTACCCCTCTCAGGTCTCTGAGGTGGTTGAAGAATAGACAGCTAGAGTCTCATAGTTAAATTTTGAATTGTTTAGGAATCAAGAGGGTGTTATAGATCTAAGAAGATACTCTTAAAAGTGTGTTGCAAGTTAGTATGAATGTTGAGTCACATATAGACCTTTAAACTCATGGAGGTGGTTAGATAGTAGAATGTTAAAGACAGGGGCCAAATATGTATAAAGTGGACATTGGGAAGGTATACTGGGCCATTTAACTCTCATATATGTGGCATATTTATATCTATTGTTTTGTATAATACTTACTGTTATAAGAGAAGGAACCATCTGTTGGACTGAAAGGGGAAAGTTCTGGGGGGAAGAGGGTGGAAGGGCAGAGAATAGGGATGGGTTTGTGACTGAGATGTAACTTGAAGAAAAAAAATAAAGTATTTAATAAAAAAAAGAGTTAACATAAACAACAACAAAAAATCCATACTCCACCAAATTTGGAAACTTAAGTAAAATGAACAATTTTTTTGATAGATTCCACCTACCATAGTTAAATCAGGTTAACAGATTAAACAGCCCAATAACCCCTAAGGAAATAGACAGTCATTAAAAATCTCCCAAACAAAAAAGTCCAGGGCCAGATGGCTTCAGTACAAAATTCTAATAGACCTTCAAAGAAGAGCTAATACCAATACTCTTCATACTCTTCCACAAAATATAAACAGAAGGAACACTGCCAAACTTATTTTATGAGGCCACAGTCACCTTAATTCCTAAGCCACACAAAGACCCAAAAAAAAGAAAGAAAACTTCAGACCAGTTTCCCTCATGAACATAGATGCAAAAATGCTTAATCAAATACTGGGAAACCGGATCCAAGAACACATCAAAAGTATCATACACCATGATCAAGTAGGCTTCATCCCAGGAATGCAGGGATGGCTGAACGTATGAAAATCCATCAACGTAATTCACCACATAAAGAAGCTGAAAGAAAAAAAAAAACACATGATCATCTCATTAGATGCTGAAAAAGCATTAGACAAAATCCAACACCCCTTCATGCTAAAAGTCCTGGAGAGAATGGGCATAAAAGGACCATACCTAGAAATAATAAAGGCAATACAGCAAGCCAGTAACCAGCATCAAATTAAATGGAGAGAAACTTAAAACGTTTCCTCTAAAACCAGGGACAAGGCAAGGATGCCCACTTTTGCCATATCTCTTCAACATAGTACTTGAAGATCCTGCTAGAGCAATAACAGAGCTAAAGGAGATCAACTGATTACAAATTGGAAATGAAGAAATTAAATTATCCCTATTTGCAGATGATATGATAGTATGCATAAGTGACCCCAAAGATTCCACCAGCGAACTCTTACACCTGATAAACACCTTCATCAAGGTGGCTGAATACAAAATTAATTTAAAAAAAAAAGAAGCCCTTCTTTACACAAAAAAAATAAATGGACCGAGAAAGAAATTAGGGAAACAATACCCGTCACAATAGCCACAAACAATATGAAATAACAGGGCATAACTCTAGCCAAACAAGTGAAAGACCTGTATGACAAAACTTCAAGCCCTTGAAGAAAGAAATTGAAGAGGACATCAGAAGATGGAAAGATCTCCCATGCTCATGGATAGGTAGGATCAACATAATAAAAATGGCCATCCTACCAAAAGCAATATACAAATTCAATGCAATTCCTATCAAAATACCACCACAATTATTTATAGACCTAGAAAAAGCAATTCTCAATTTCATATTTAATTACAAAAAACCCAGATTAGCTAAATCAATCCTGTACAATAAAAAAAAAAATCTGGAGATATCAGCATCCCAGATTTCAAGCATTACTACAGAGCAATAGTAATAAAAACAGCATGGTACTGGTATAAAAACAGACCAGTGGATCAATGGAATCAAATTGAAGACCCAGAAATGAACCCACAAGCATATGGCCACTTAATTTTTAACAAAGAAGCCAACAGCATACACTGGAACAAGAACAGCATGTTCAACAAATGGTGATGGTCTAACTGGATGTCCATTTGTAAAAGAATGAAATTAGACCCATACTTATCACCTTGTACAAAACTTAAGTAAAGGTGGATTAAAGACCTTAACATAAGGCCTGACACACTAAATTAAAAGAGAAAGTGGGTAAAACCCTCAGACTCATCAGCACAGGTGACATCTTCCTGAACAGAACACCCACAGCTCAGGCTCTAAGACCATCAATCAATACATGGAACCTCACGAAACAGAAAAGCTTCTGTAAGGCAAAAGACACTGTCATTCGAACAAATGGCAGCCTACAGATTGGCAAAAGATCTTCACCAACCCCACATCTGATAGAGGGCTAATATCCAAAATTTAAAAAGATCTCCAGAATTTAAATGCCAAGAAACCAATAATCCAATGAAAAAATGGGAACAGAGCTAAACAGAGAATTCACAAAGGAGAAATCCCCAATGACTGAGAGACATAATCATCAGAGAAATGCAAGTAAAGATGATTCTGAAATTCTATCTCACACCTGTCAGAATGGCTAAGATCAAAAATTCAAATGACAGCACATTCTGGCGAGGTTGTAGAGAAAGGGGAACACTCCTCCATTGCTGGTTGGAGTGCAGGCTTGTACAATCACTATGGAAATCAGTCTGGTTATATCTTAGAAAACTTGGAATAGCTCTACCTCAAGACCCAGTCATACCACTTCTGGGTATACATACAAATGATTCCTCACCAAACCACAAGGAAGTTTCCTCATCTATGTTCATAGCAGCCTTATTTATAATAGCTAGAAACTGGAAACAACCCAGAAGTCCTTCAACCGAGGAAAGCATAAAAATACTGTGGTACATCTACACAATGGAATACTACTCAGCTATCAGAAACAATGAAATTATGCAATTTGCAGCCAAATGGATAAAACTAGAGGAGCTCATCCTGAGTGAGCTAACCCAGACTCAGAAGGATGCACATGACATCTATTCACTTATAGTCTGATTTTAGGCATATAGTACAGGATAACTATACTACAGCCAATGCACCAAAGGCAAAAGGAACATAGACTTTGCTACCTGTCAAAGAGACACTTTCGCCTAGTGGGGCTGCCTTGTAGGCCCCCAATGTATGCGGAGGCTCTTGGCCCTCATATGACTTCTGAACTGTGGTGGGGGACTGATATGTAGAGACACTCCACTTTGGAGGAATGGGATCGAAGGGATTGTAGGTAGAGTGTAGGAGGGCAGGACTGCGAGGGTTGGAAAGAGGACACTGTGATGGAGTTGTAACCTGAGGTAATAAATAAACATTAAAAAAATAATAATACCATAAAATAACAAAACAAAAACCATGATATATTTGTAAAACCTGTAAGGCAAAATAATAATAACAATAATAATAATAATACAAAATAAAATGAAAATTAAATTAAACAAAATCTTGACATGACATTATGAGACAGGGAACCTCCAAATATACCAAGAGTTCTTTCTTTTTTTTAATTGGCTGTTTACTGCTGCACATAGTGTATACCCTTAAGAGTGGTTTGTTTCCCCAAGGAGACTCTCTTGCAGAAAACCACATTTTGGGTTTCAAGTGATTATCAATTGGAAAAAAGTCCTGGGTTAGAGGTGGAGGTATGTAGCCATTTCTTTCAGCTACAGGACCCTACTTGCTTCTTCAGTAAGATTGGCAAGCAAATTGACAGAGAATGCCTACTGTAGCTTGGAAATAGGACAGAAGGATGAGTTAGAGGAAGTTTGGAGGAGGAGATTCTTTTGATATGCCTGGGATTGGAGAAGAAAGGGAGAGGAGGTCACAGCAGGTGCACTGTCACTGAGATGGGGAGGAGACTGGACTGGACTTGATTGGGAAAAGTGGATGGATAGGTGAGGATCTGCAGTAGTAGGCCTACCTGCTTCCGTAGCCAGCTGTAAGATGAAATTTTAATAATCATCATAAGCCTATTGTATTCATAGAGAGCATTAAAAACACCATTCTTTTCATTATAGTCACTTAAAAATATGTGCATATGACTCTGAGTGTGTATTGTCACACATACAGATAGAAACTGCAGAAGGCCACGATAGAGTGTTGGATCCCATAGACCTGCAGTTACAAGTGTTTGTGAACCTTCTTATATGGGTGCTGAGAAAATAACATATATATAATTTGAATGAGTCGGAAGTGTTTTAACCACTAGGCCAGCTTGCTAGCTTCCCCTCTAGTCATTTTGTCAATAACTCAAAAGGGCAAGTCTGAAAACTATATCAATATAAAAGTATTGTTTTCAGCAGTATTTTTAAAACATTCTTTATATTAAGTTAAATTGTTCTTATCACATGACATTAAAAAGCAAGATGACAGGTTTTACTAACTCAATTACTACAAAGTCACCTTGACTTGACCTAGTACTTGAGATTGAATTATGGAAACACATACTTTTAGTCCAACAATTAAAGAACAGAGTTCCTTTCTCCTTTAATTTAAAATAAAGTAAACATTTCATGTTTCCGTCACTTTTTCTTAGAAAATTTGTTAAACAACCCTGTCCCCATGTCTAACACGCAAAGGTAGACTTAGCCTCAAAACATCTCTGTAATTCAAGCAAGAAAGGGAGCTAAAAAGAGCACAGAGGTTAAGCAACTCAATCAAAGTGGCCTAGTAGCTGAGCATTTAATAAAGTCCGCAACTCTGCATCCCAGGGCAGGATCTCTCCAAGGCAGCTTTGGTGAAGGTAGCAGCATACACGTGGATCTGTGCTGCTTTTATGAGCTTCTAAGGGAAATGCAGCAAACTGGAGCAGCACTGGGGAGAATACTAATAGCGGAAGAATTTTTAGCTCATGTAGACATTTCCCTTAAAGCTCTAAATGATTCACAAAAATTGTCATTCTAGAGATCACATGCTGGGAAGTTTGGTTTAAGTGACTGTATGGAGCATCCTCAGTGATTCACCAGCTATTCTTCACCCAGACATGATTAGCCAAATGGCACTCCATTGATGCTACCAGAAGATTTGTCATCTCAAATGACCATACTGGCACCTTTCCAAGTTTCATCTGCTCCCTGGAAAAACTACTTTGCTTTCTGGGTTGTAAATTTGTTAAACATTCTATTTTAATCTGCAGACTGTGCTAGACCTTCAACTAGAACATAAGTGGAAATTATGTGTTATAAATTCAGATGCCCAGGTAAATATCTAAAACTCATCTCCTCCCTCATTTCCAGCAAATGACCTTCAAATCAATTAGTGTATATTAGCTTATGGATTTTAGAATGAGGACAAATTCATAGCCTAGCTATCATCCTTGTCATTGAAGAACAAATCCATGGGTAATATATGCAATAGGATCCAACTTACATGATTTTAGGGTGTTATTATATTGATTACTTGCCAAAGTGCTGTGATAACCTGTTATTTTCTTTGATGAAAAGAAAGGAAGTAGGTTGGCAAAGCAAAAACTTTTGAAAATAATAGAAGGTCAAATAAAAGGTAATCCCTAAATTCTTGTAAACCATTGAAAAATTTATGCCAGTTTTGTATTTATTCTAAGGAACTTAGTTAACATCAGTAAAAGTAAAATGGTTAAATCACCCAGTAAATGAAGATTAAATCGCCTCCCTCCTCACCTTCTTCCTCCTTTTCCTTCTCTTCCCCATCTTCCTTCTACACCATCTTCTCCTCCATATTTCTACTTCTAATAGCAATTTACAGCTTCCCAAATTAACATTGAGGTTCTTATTCTTTTATTAACTATAGTAAGAACCCACAAAAAGAAACTCTGAATTTTTTTCCAGTAACTCAGCCATGATGGCCTGTGTTTTATCTCTAGTTAATAAGTACATGGCACAGGCATGGTGGTGTGGACTTGTAATCCCATAGTTGGGTATGTGGAAACACAGGGCTCAGTATCTCTGGCTTGCCAGGCAGTCTAGCATAATTGATGTGCTCTAGGCCAATGAGATTCTGTCTTTTGAAAAAGACGATAGGTAGCACTTGAGGAATAACACCTGAGTTTAAAGTCTGCCATCCATACATATGCACACATAAATATGTACATATGGACCAGCACACAAGTACACACACAGACACAAAATATCAAAATCTATGTAAGCCATATAACAGTGACATTTGCATAATCTCTAAATGATATGTTATTTCAAATACTTAAAACATTACCCAAATAAACTAAAATAGAATTTGAATGGAATTTACATGCTTATGTAAGATTATTCACTATCAAATGTGCTGCAAAATATTTTGTGTTTGAGACACCTGGAGGATTGTCTGCCACCACGTAAGGCTTTGTGGCAGGCAGAGGACACACAGAGACCTGTCTGCAGCCCAGTAACCTGGCACAGAAGGAGGAAGACATCTAACGATCTGCTAGTCTGCCCTCCCGCAGCAGGAGCCACTACAATGTGCAAGTATGTGATGGACTGATAGGGAAGAAAGACAAACAGAACAGTTTGAGCATTTTGAAGAAAGGTGGAACTAGAGACATGAATGTAGAGAGAAATAGCCTGTTGTGAGTAGCCAGCCCTGCCATCTGAAATCATGGTGAAGTCCCAGACCCCATGCTACCACTTATGACCATGTTTTGGTCCATGGCTGCACAGTAATAGGGGTTGATCGGTGTCTGTGGATCATATTACCATTAAATACCACGCGGGTGTCCTTGGCATGGGGAGATGTCTAGAATCACATAGATGCCCAAGGGCTGTGAAGAACTGACCCTGCCCCTCACTGGCTGTAGCACTCTAGAAAGATGACCCCATCTGTCACCACATGCAACACTCTGGATAGTCAGCCCTGAACCTTGCCTTGGAAACACAGTAGCGCATCCCCTGGTAGAGAGGCTGTGGGGGAGCTAGGTGTGAGTATGGGAGAGTTGGCCCTGACACTCTTGTGCCACAAAATGGCATGGGTGTGGGGGTGATGTCCTCTCCCACTCATCCTCCATCACTGTGGCAATCAGGAGAGCTAGCTCCAGGGTCAAGAGAGTGGCAGAACTAGTTTTGCCTCTCACTGGCTGCAGCACTCAAGAGAGGGAGAGCAAGCCCTGCACCTTGCCTGGATAAAATGGTGATTCTGGCCTTGATAGCAAAGACATTGGTGAGCCAACCTTAAGGGTGTGAGAGAGAGAGAGAGAGAGAGAGAGAGAGAGAGAGAGGGACAAAGAGACAGAGACAGACAGAGAGAGACAGACAGACAGAGAGAGAGCTGGCCCAGCCTCTCACAGGTTGTAGCACTTGGGAGGCTGAGCCCTGTACCTCACCTGGGTAGCACAGTCTGACTGGCTTTGGTGGCTTGAGTGCTGGTGAGCTAGCCTGAGAGCATAAGAGCTGCAGAACTGACCCTACCCATTCCGGGAGGTAAGCTAGCCAGGGCAGTGCTCTAGAGCTCAGCCTCATGTGGGTTTGGGATAACTGACAGTCTGAACAGCTCACCTACCACCCAGGCCAAGATCCAGGACTTTGAGATGCTCCATCCCAAATCTTCCTCATCTGTGAACTGCTGGAAATTATAAAAGGGCTGGCCCTGATGATCCAAATTCAAATCTCTATGTCACAGGGCAACGATAGGAATTCCAGTGAGAATGCAGTTTCGATGGTGTAGCAGAAACCAGAGGCTTTGAACTAGGCCAAAGACTCATTGCAATGATATTAACAAGTAAAGATGTATAAACAAAAGGGGATACTGTGTGACACACTGTGATACAGTACAGTTTCCATGACAAGATGTTTTCTATGCTTTGTTTTGTTTATTTTTTAATATGTTTAACTTTTTAAATTTTCTTTTGGTAGGAGGTTACAGGGGCAAAGGAGGGGTAGGAAGAAATGGGGAGATAAGTGTCATGGGGGTGCATGATGTGAAACTCCCAAGGAATCTGTAAAAGAAAAAAAATAATTTGTTTCACCTCTTGTCTAAGAAATATTGTTGTTGTTCACTCATTACTTTCCTTTTTCAAAATAAAGCTGATCCCATGTGAATTAGTTGATATACATTATTCTCTTTTTTTTTTTTTTTTTTTTACTTTATTTTTTATTTCTTCAAGTTACATCTCAATTGAAAGCCCCTCCCTACCCCGCCTCCAGTCCCACCCTCCCACCCTCTTCCGCCTCAACCCACCCCTCCCCTTCCTTTTTTTTTTAAGTTTAAGATATATCTTTTCCCCCCAACAGCTCCCCCTTTCAGTCCAACAAATGGCTCTTACTCTTATAATAATAAATACAATACTAAACAACAGAGGTAATTAGGCCAAAATTATGAGAGTTATATGGCTTGGCATACAATCCCAATGTCCAGTCTATATGTATTTGGCACCTGACTTCAACATTCTACTGTCGATCTATCTCCATGAGTTTAAAGTTCTATATCCAACTCAACTTTCATTCCAATTTAAAAAGCATCTTCTTAGAACACCCTCTTGATTCCCAAACAACTCAAAATTTAACTATGAGACTCTAGCTATCTATTCTTCAACCACCTCAGAGACCTGAGAGGGACAAATATATCTGATTATATAGGAAGTGCAAGGCTGCAGCTTCCCAATCTAAGAAATGACATACCAGTGGCTGCCTGGACAGCTCCCATTTTCTCTCCATACATTACAGCATCAATCTTCAGTCATTTGGCCACATTTCTCTGACAGACATTGATTGTAGAGCAGGGGTTATGAAGGACTCTCCTACCCTGTCTTGGCAGAGCTAGGCTGTCGACTTACCTGCTTCCAAGTTTTGTCCTTTTTGGACAGCAGTCTGTCTACAGTTGAAGCAAGGGGTTTTTCCTACCCTGTCTTGGCAGAGTTAGGCTGTCGATTTCCCCGCTACCAAGTTTTGTCCTTTTTGGACAGCAGTCTGTCTGCAGTTGGTGCAAGGGGTTTTTTCATGCCAAGAGAAAGGCTTGCCACCAATTCAACCATCTTACAGTGGAGGTTCTTCGATGCTTATCCTCTACTTGGAGTAGAATAGGGTTGCCGTCAGGCGCTGATATGTCTTGATATAAAAAAAAATCTTGATTTAAGATAACATCTTTGAATGCCATATTCTGCAGATCTCAAGGGGTTTTTGAAGATGCCCTATCCATCTCTTGTATTTAGATAAGCAAATGTTGCTTGTCTCTTAGCAACTTGATTACTGGGTAGTTTAGAGAATATCTGTGATAGACTGTCATAGTAGCCAACAAAGAGACATGTTTGCATGACTAGGAGTTTGTTTTAACTATCCTAGACCGTTTTAGACGGTTGGTATCAAGAGGTCAGAGCTTCACATTTTATTTTTAAGTATCTCTAGGTATGATACCATTGGGAAGCATTACCTTTAAATTTGTATCAATATACAAAGATCTATTCAATTGTGGTTAAATATACTCTAATTATGTATCAATATACCAAGATCAATGCCTATGTAGCCCAATATAATCTTAATATTACGTCCATATG
>CAJQZJ010001511.1:800651-836293 GCA_907164525.1 Lophiomys imhausi | reverse complement strand
CAGCTTCTGCCTACAAACCCCTTAGGTCATCTAAACAGCTGAGAACAGAAGGACTGAACATAAAAGGATTGTACTAACATTTTTAATCATTTTTCCCATTTGGGTTGGGGCCCCAAACAGGTCTACTACGACCCAAATCAGCAGGAAGTCACTTTAAGAGAGCGACGTCCCATGCCCAGAGGGTGGGAAGGGTGTTTCTCCGCCCATCTTTTTGGTTATTTGAAGGATAACTGAAAACTCTGTTATGTAGGGGAAGAGTCTACAAGCTGATAAATGGTCCTGTCTTAATGGGTTTTGGAGGGTAGCCCCAGGGAATTCCTACTTTTCCTTTTCTGTATCCTTCTTCCTCTCCTATGTAGGAGTGCATGGGCTTGAGAAAAATGAGATATAGACATAGCACAGGAAGGTCCAGGAAGAAGGGGCAGATTATTGAATATGCCCTTATACCTTTGTATATTGATACAAAATTAGTAGTTTATTTGGATATACATTATTCTCTTAGTTTTGTTATTAAAGCCATGTTAAATACATAAACATTTTAAAAATATAATATTTATTGCTCAAAGCCCAGGTGAGAAAGCATATACAAATAAGCATGTGGTGACCATTAATACTGTGTCTGAAGTTACTTTTATTGTTCAAAAAATGAGAAAGTGAGAAAGTGATGATCAATGTAACTTTAAGTCAAATATGCGTGCTGAGAGTCCGAGAAAACCATTAACAGTATAAGAAACAATATATGTCTTCAAAAGGATTCAAGGAAAAAGTATAGCTGGAAGACACACAATTTAAAGACATAGAAATGCCAGATACTGAGATGGTATTTATGGATATATGCTGGTTTCATAAAATGGTAGCTATAGGTTCTCCACCAACTGTCGGATACCAAATGGTCAGCCAGAAAATATATGCATACATGTAGTCTTATAGAGATTGAGTAGGTTGCATTACATACTTATGAATACATATACACAAGTATACACACTTATGCAGGTAACAAATTTTATAAGAGGCTATATACCTGTTAAAGAGAGGAAGAAGAACATGGGAAGGTTTGGAGGGAGGAAAGGGAATAAAGAAATATTATGAATATATTGTAATTAAATACTAAATAATTACTTTTAAAATATTGAGAAATGGTATAAAAAGAATAACAATAAAGTTGCATGTAAATACATCAACAATATTCAAAGTTTAACAAATCAAAATATTTTTAAGAATGTTAGTCATGATTTAATTAAAAATAAGTTAACTTCAAAATGGATCCTAAAGTTGATTCATTTTATGACACAGAATCGAATATAAGACACAATTGACAGAAATTGGCACACACAATAAATTAATATGCCACCATGATGACTGATATATCTATCAATAATCTGCATATACTTTTAAATATTTTACAAAGAAAATATCATGGATGTGGAAAAGAGAATTTTCATGTATACAACAATTTGAAGATTTTAGGACACAAAATGGTAATTGAATTTTTCAATCCAGCAATTTAATTGTTAGACATTCATACCAGAAAATTTTCACACATAACAGAAAATATATTAATAATGTTTACTACTTAATTCTTTAAAATACTGAAATTGAAATATACATCCATAAGCTATATTAAAATTAGAATTAATTTGTACCTATGAGGTAGTATATTGGAATACCTTGTAGTCACAGCAATCCTCCTGTAACAGGGTCCTGAGATTTATGAGATTTTATAAATATATGTTATATATCTATACAACCAATAATACACTATAATTTTTAAAAAAATAATTAAAACAACATGGGAATATTACAAAGTAAGATATTGAGGACAGAAATATGATGTTTGAAAGCATTTAGTATGAATTTAAAACATATAAAATAATACCATATTGACTTTCAATTTAAACATTTACAGAAAATATTTGAGATTTAAAAACAACAATGTGGTAAATGAAAGGAAGAAGGGCATCAGACATATTTGCCATTTTTTTAATGAATAGATGTTCTGAAGCACATTTAGAAAATATTAATTCAAATACAACTACTTAGTAGATGAATAAATATTTTCTTTCTCCCTCCTTAAGTTCAGTGTGAATAAGATACTTCACGTACAAAAGAAGTTAGAAAATACCAAATAAAAGAAGAACAAACTTTGCATTAACCTATAACTAAACCAGTGTATTCTTTTTACAATGCATGCATTGTATTTGAATATAAAACACACTAATATTATGAACTTGGAATTACTTATACTCTTTGAATGAAATATTTTCTTTCTGTTGAAGTTAGTGACTCAAATCAAACAAAAATAAATGAGGAAATCATAGTTAACTATAAGGTATTAATAATATGAAGAACATTAAATTTTGTAATGAGAATACAGTTTGTATAAAATAGAATATATATTGTTTTATTGTGAATACATTCATCTCCTCATCCCTTGCTACATGCAGTATAATAAATGTACTAGCTCTGGCTATAAACTTTTTATTTGTTAGACTCATTCTAGTACCTTTATTGCATATACTTCAAAACTTTAATCTACCATAATCCATGCAGATTTCTGACAAAAAAAATGTACTTCAAGAGTTCATCTGACAACATAATTTTAACTGCTTTCAATTCTGCTTCAAGACATGCATATCCATCTAAGTTCCTGATTAGTTTCTTGTTTTTCAAATTATTAAATCTCATAAACCAAAAATCCAATGGATGCAAGTAGGAGTTATTGTTATATGGTTGAGGCAATCCCTTACAATAAGCTACTAAATCATCAAAACTTGTGTCAAGTGATTTCTTCTCAAGTAAAGTGTTACCTAGAATGAATGCGTTGGGGATATATGAAAGAAAATGTCTTGTGAAAAAGTCAAAATTAATAAGTTTCTGTACATTTAAACATTTAATATTTTAAAATATTAACTAAGTTAATAAGCTATGAGACTAAACATAACTAAGATAAATTTGTTTTACATCATTCATAGATAAGATTTTAAAGACCAAGAGACTTGTACTATCCATTGTAAACATAATCAAAATACTTTAGAAATATAGTACTCTTCATAAACTGAAAAACAAAAGCATGTGACATTTTTAAAAATGTCTGAAGTATAGATCAGCTATCCGTTTGTGGCACACATCTTAAAGGCATATGACAGTAACTAAGAGAACACGAGTCTATACTATTTGTCTGGTACTTGAAATTTTACAGTTTGGCCAGATGTTCTTTCTCAATAGAGTATGTGGGCTGTGACAACTTCTCTCTCTTACAGCAGTTCCCTATTTTTCATTTACTGTCCTCATAACCATGCTATCAGCAAGGAAAAGTGGCACAGCCATGGGCTAGAACTCACAAGTTTTCTCAGCTCCAAATTCAGGTACAACTGTCTTCTCAATTCACTTTTGATTTCCTGTGAGGATTGTGTGAATGTACTTTGTCTCACTCCATTAATGTTTCCATGTGACACGTACTACAAGAATGGGGGGGAAGACCCATTTAATACACATTACTCTATACCACATATCTTAATGACAGCACTTTCCATATCCAATCGTACTTTCAATGAAATGGTGCTGTAACTGAGTCTTCAATAGTCCATTAGCATGTTTTAAATAGTTAGCTGTTTTATGCAGCTGGTGACATATAACAGTAATGGTAGCTATTGACTCAGTCCCCTGAGTCCAATATTCAAGGTTTTGGCCTCTCCCAAACCCCATTTAAAATTCAGAATGTGGGTATGAAGAGAATATTAATCATTTAAACAACTCATGGTTTTATTTTAAAGCCCCGATATTCTAAACTATTAATATTTTTCAGGTCTGCAATATATTCTAAACTATATGGCCATATGTTTCAAACACTAGTGAATTTTCTGAATTATAGTAACTGATATAAAAAATAGTAACTTGTACCCCAACCTGTGCATGCTAGAAAGTGTCGTCTTTGAATGAGTTATTATAAATTCGCAGTCCTACAGATTAGATGCAAATACCTAAATAGCACATCCACAAAACAAGTAAGTTGATTTCAAATATTGGAGAGTGCAACAAGAGATAACTCTGTTTCTCTAGAGAAATTATTCTGATATATCCCAATGAACATATAGAAAATTTCAAAATGTGACAGGTGTGGGAGGGTTTCATGATCATTTGTTTCCTACCTTCTTGAATTCATTTAAATTTCCAAGTTATTTAGGATAGCTTTCATTTTCAGCTCTCTATCTTTAATCATATGATGTATTAAATAGGAGACAACCTCTGATATAAGAATGCCATGGTTGCTCATTTGCTCTTGTTTCACTCTGTTCCCACAAAATTAATGAACAGAAACTTAAGCTCAAACTCATATTAATGATCTTTGGAGATGCACCTTGGCATGGTAACCAACGTTAGGAAAAATCACCAATTTGAATTTCTCTGGTGTCATTACTGTTTTATAAGAAGATGAAGAAAACCTAAGCTATTATATTTTCTGTCTTGACATGTGATGACCTACATCATGTTAACAAGAAACAAGTTGGGCTTCATAAGTTGTTAAGCAGATGCCTGACTCATACAGTTGCTCGTTCCAGTTTCAATTACCAAACCAATAGTATATTTATTCTTTATAAATTATCTAGTCTTGAATGGTTTGTTATAACAATAGAAAATACTAAGACAACATTAGTAATGTTAATGAAGTTAAAACCAATCCATGAATATTCATTAGCCATTGGTTATTACAATAAGAATATATAAAGTCTTAGATTAATAAATAGCTGTGTCTGAGATGGCATATTTAGCTTAATTGATTTTGTTCTTGTATTAAATTAGTGACTGGAATTACCACTAGAATAAGCTTCTTCTTATATACCAGTTTTCAAGAAACAGACAACTGCTTCATGGCAAAGAATGAGGGTCATATGGAGATATGGGCATATACCAAGGACTCAAGGAGTACCTTCAGTCCAGAAATTCAAATGTCTATTACTCTCCCTTGTGATTTAATCATGATTCTATTTACTAAGCCTGGTCTTTTCTTTAATTGTATAATTCAGGTACAAATTAACTTATTAATTATTATATCTGTGATGTTATGCTTAAAAGTTTACTACTCATAAAGAAATGGGTTGAATCACTTTCTTTCTGTTATATGATTATTACTTACTATAGACAGCCTATCTATCTTGTGCCTTGCATTGTTTGGCCCTTTATCAGAACAGTATTATATCATCACCAATCAAAATCAGACCTCATTTCGAGGGCCACATTCATACCTTCACTATGTCAAGAAAAAAAAAAATCTGTGGGACACTTTGCCCTAGTGGAGCTGCCATGTAGGCCCCCAGTGCAAGAGGAAGCTTTTAGCCCTCATATGACTGATGAACTGAGGTTGGCTAAGATGTGGGTATACCCTGCACCAGAGGAATAGGACAGATGGGAGAAGGGATAGTGAGTGGGGGGGGTAGAGGCAGGGGGGCTGTGATGGAGGTGTAACTAGAAGTAATAAATAAACATAAAAAACTCCATGTCATGATTATTACTGATTGTGACCTTGATGAGATCTAAAATCACATAGGAAAAGAACATCTGGCTTCTGAGTGTGGCTCTGAAGGACTATGTAGTATAGCTTGAATTGAGAAGGTTGTTTTACTGTGGCTGCTGATTGGACTGAATATTGAGTAATAAGTAAGCTGATCATAGGCATTCATTTCCTTTGCTTCCTGACTATATTCACAATGTGGGTCATATGCCTAAAGCTTTTGCTTCCATGATTCCATGATATACTGTACCCTTGAACTGTGTTTTCCTTAAGTCTCTTTTTTCAGTTATATTGTTTAAGTTTTTTTTTTGGGGGGGGAGTTGGTTTGTTTATTGGTCATAGCAACAAAACAAGCAAATAATACAGAAAACTGGTACCTGCAGTGGGGTTGTTTTTTAGATAAACCTTACTACATAGTTCATAAACCTTTGGAACTGGTCTGTAGGAAGACTGGGGAAGAATTTAAAATTTTTGGGTTGAAAATCCATTAAATAATTTGAGCACAGCATGATGGTCCATGCTGGAGGAAGCTTGGAAATGAAGAAAGCTAAAAGAATTGTAAACAGTGGCATCCCATATCAAGAGGTTTCAGGGAGGAACATGGGACTGTATTAGAAGCTGACCTAGAAGATGTTCATGTAAACTATTCTGGCAAAAATTGTGGCTATATTTTACCTGTGTTCTTAGAACTTGAGTGAGATCCTGTTTAAAGATAACAGACTAACATATAAATTTCAATAAAGAAGCGTTTTCAGGATGTGGTAGGACTACTGCTCACTGTAGTGCTTTGCAAGAGTCAGATCTGCAACGAGAAAGAGAAGAAAAACTTTCAGAATGACACCAAAAATAAAACTAAAATCTGTGCAATGAATAGGGAAGGAGAAATTTTGAGTTTCAGTCAAAGAGTGTGTTGAAAAAAGGCAGTGACTGTTATGAAGAAGCCTCTTATTATATGGTGTGACAGGAAAAGAGGTAGACTGAGCTTGACTTCATGTATCAAAGGCTCAAACTATAAAAATGTAAATTTGTTTGAAAAGGAAAGGCCTGAGCTGAGAAGGTGTCTTAGGAAATTGTAGGATTTGGTACTTGCCCTTCACAGTTTTGGTATTATTTTGTTTAGTTCACTCATTCCTTGTTATGCCCCCTTCTTCTCTTTATAAATAGATTGACTGCTCTGTGTATACTATATATTTGAACTATGAAATTTGGTATTTGTTGTTAGAAAGGCTCACAGTTTAGCTTGAGTCTCAGAAAAGACTTTGATGTTTTGAACCATGGTGGAATTTTTAAATATTATCAGGATATTTTGAAGTCAGAATGAATACATTTTGAAATAGGAGCCCATGCCAACAAAGTGTGGAAGATTATAGCTTAAAAGAGACATACTACTTTGACAAGGGGTGGATATGTAATGGTTAATATAGGTTGTAAAGACAGGATCTAGAATCATCTAGGAGGCAAGTCTTTCAGAATGCTTATGGTGAATTAGCAACATTAGGTTAGCCTCTGAGAACACCTATGAAGAAATATCTGAAGTGGGTTAATTGAGATGTGAAGATGCAATTAGCTATGGGTATCACCATTCCAAAGGTTGAGGTTCTGGATTGGATAAAAAGGGTAAAACAAGCTGAACATGTGTATTCATTCTCTGTGCTTCCTGACTGAGAATTCAATATGGTTATTTGCCTCAAGCTTCTCCTGCAATGACTCCCCCCACCATGACCCTTATACTGTAAACCAAATTAAATTCATCCTTCCTTCAGTCGCTTTTGTTAGGTATTTTGTCACAGCAACCAAATAATTGATAATGAAGCCCTTACCCATGTTTCAAGAATTTACTTTTGAAGAAGTCATTACTGAACATCAAAATGGGTAAACATCATGAGTCACTTCAGTTTCTCTATTCCCCCTTTACATACTACAAATTTTAATCCACTCTAATTCCATATGTTAAAATTATAAACTATGGTAGCAAAGATTTTGGAGGTGATTGACAGGAAAATATGTCATGTGTACTGAGCCCTAATATATTGGAAGAGACAAGAGACAGTCTGTCCTTTTCTTCACAAGTAGTGCAGTGTGTGTTTGAATGTGCATATATGTGAATGGAAGTGTGACAATGTATTCCTTTATTGACACACTGAAAAACAAATCTAACTCTAAAGTTCGTGGCAGTGAGGTAATTAGAAGAGGTCATTAGTAGAAATTTTACCTCCTCATTTGCCATCTCAGTGACTTACTTCTCCAAGAATGAAATAAATAACCTACACAAAAATGAATGAGTTACTTTCATTGGCAGTGAAATTTTTTAAATCAGTATGTGTGGACTCTTCAGATTTCTGATCCCTTTCAATCAATGTACCAAATTTTACATGAGCCTACGTATGTTGGGAATCAACTTCATTTCAGTTCAACTCTGAGCACGATAAGACATTCTGTATTTTTATCAACAACAGTACTCAACTGTAAGATTTTGAGATAGCAGTCATGGATGTTACTTGTCTTACAGACTTATCTTGAACCAATATTTAAAACTATTTGCTACTCTGTTTAGTCCAGTAGGAAAGACAGTTTATTCCATAATTGCTCAACTTATATTCTCATCATGAAATTATATTGAAGTGATCACACAGTCCATGAAAGCCTTGGTTTTAATAGGCTCTGCATTACTTGTGACTTAAGTGATAATTGTAGTTACACGATATTTTATTTTGTTTTTCCTTTTCACTGTGAGAGGCACTTTGCCATAGATTAACTATTCACTAAAACAGTCTCTCTTCTTTCAAATTTAACCTGGTTAGGGAAGCAATATTAAATTACATCCTTAAGTAAACAAATCTGCTATGGTACTAGTATCAATAAAATGCAGGAAATAGAAATTATTCCACAGGCAACCCACAAGAAAGTACTTAATAGAAACCTTGCCATTTGTGGGGAAAGAGTGTAGGAACTCTGTCTTGAGCAATTGCATCCAAGGACATACTAAAGTAGCCCTTGTCAAGAAATCAGCTCTGTCTTGTTCTACTAGACTCTAGACATGAGTTTTTTTGTATGCCTTCTCTGTTTATTGCTATTGTGTCTACGTCTAAATATTGTTGTGTTGTGAAGATAAGCTCTCTCCATCTCTGCCTTCAAATTTGATACACGCATATATGTTTTACAAAGTTTAGTTCATTGTTAGAATGCAAAAGGAAAAGAATCTAGAAGTAGCTATTTTTTTTTCTTTCCAGAAACTCAAGTGGGTAGAAAGAATTGAGAATAATAAATACAAATCTCATCCAGGATTTTGCTGGGTTAGTCCTCACAGCTTGCAACCTCATCCTTCAATATAAGATTTTCTTCTGTTTCTCAGATGTTGTTTTATGTGTGAAAACTTTCTTTTTTGTTAGGTATCACTTTCAGTGTGAATTATCAGACATAAGCCATAGGTTAAATACTTTGTGTATGGTATTAGAATCATTACCACCTACATTATAAAGACATGTACTAAGTGTGATACTGGATTTATGTACATTTAAAACTATTGCTACAGTATAAGCAAATATCTCCCAATTTGTATGGCTAGTAGAAAGATGAGTCAAGATGTCCACATAGGCATCATAGCCATACTGGATCAAATCTTACTGGAAAGCTGTAGATTGCAAATACTTGTTTATACAAAGTGAGGTAAGGCATGGGTAGCAGGGACTAGGGATTCCATTTTAAAGGTGTGGTTGTCAGAATGTGCACTTCTCTATGTTGTAGTCAAGAGAGTTAAATATAGTTGCAGAAACATTTATTCAGCTCTGACCAAGTACTGAGATTACAAGTGTGTGTGTGCATGCACGCATGGGCCTGCCTGCACGTGGGTCTTTTGGAGGTGAGAGACACATGGGAGAGTGGTTTAATGACTATTTTGCTTTGATAATTGCAGAGTCAAACTTACATCGCTGTACTTTCATGTACTTTACATATGGAACTACCATCAGCTGCCTTTTTCCATCTTTAAAATAGATGATGTGTTTAAGGAAGACTAAAATGTCTATGCAAAAAAGAAAACTCAGCAGCTGTCAGTCATTCAGACTCTTGAAAAGCAAGAATCAGAAGGTAGAAACAGAGGTCACTGGATTCATACTAAGGCACTCTTTGTTGTTTTTTTTTTTTCTTTGCAAGGAAGAGAGTAAATTTGTGCCTTAAATGTTTGATGGTCTTAAGTGTCCATCTTCATTTTTTCTCATACAGATAAACCACTTTCAAGAAAAGCTGCTTATTTTAAAACCATAAACTACTTCAGAGGGAGAATTTAGTTTTCTTTTACTCCTGTCAAGACTCTGTCAACTTATCAGGAAGGTCTGCTCATAAACAACATGCCATTGAATTAACTAAATTTGTCAAGGTATGTTGTCAGTGGAAGGAAAACAGGGAGTCTCCACTTTTTCAGCTTCTAGCCAACAGCTGGGACAATCCACTCAACCCCGAAGGTATTGTTAAAATAATTGGCCCAAAGTGGCTCCAGAGTATAGGCTGCCACATCTTAAATTCCTGTTGATTTAGTTTATTTTCTTTTATCTACCCACAACAGACACTTGCCCTATCAAATCAGTAAAGCTGACCGCCACTTGTTTACAGATTTTGTGTAAAGTGATAAATAATTTCTTTTTGTTTCCTTCAAAGGCATGAGTGCTAGGTAAGTTTTGTTTGCTTTTGCTCGCCTGTTTGTTTATATCATTATGTGGTTGCATCCTTGAAATTACAGTCATCAGAGAAAGGTGCAATACAGACAACCCAAAACAGGTTTACTAAATACGGATTTGCTGCAAAATGTAGCCCTCCAATGTTCACAGATAGTCAAACTCACAGAACCATGAGAGGTTATAAAATGAAGTGCTGCTTTATTTCACTTTTGTCAATGAGACAAGCAGTCCTTTGAGATCAGACTTTCAACTTGAAATAGCAAATCGTCCTGTCTCTAATTAAATGTAGGACAGTTTTTGAAAAATTAAGGAATAGACTTTGCTGTTTGTATTTGTAGGGAAGCAGACTCAGGCAGAAATAGGCAGGCATGGTCACGAAGGGCTGGTCTTTTGGATGGACACCAGTCAAAGGCATGGAAGTGAAATGGTTGGTTAGAGGAAGAAGTAGTATCGACATTTGGAAGATTGAAATAAGCCTGCATCCCATTCAGAAATACATGACGCTGTGTAGCTAGTCTGTGTAAAAGATGTCCTGGATCCCCTTTCCTACCTGTTTTCTGTACAGAAGATCTAGCTTCTGTCAAATCTCTCTTTAGCTTGGGTGACATCAAAGGGAGGTGACAGCAGGAGGTTTTCTACTAGTAATTCTGTAGAACTTACAGGGAAAAGAAGCATAAAGGGAGAGCTGGGTTCCCTCGCTGCCTCTAAATTGAAATCTCTGGTGTCTGTCTATCCAGATGACTTGTGCTCAAATTTCTTCTATTTTCCTTTACATATACCTAGTTGTCTTTATCCCATCCTGTACCAGTTAATTGTTAAGTATTTACTGCTGTTTTTAAATAAAAGCATGAAGAAAATTTCTTCACGGGAATTCAAGAAGGGAGATTAATCAGGAAGGATGGTCCCAATGACAGGTGAACAGCAATAAGTCAGGACAAAAGACTGTGAAGGCATCAGAGACCTGGAAGATGTGGTCCTAGAGACCTATGATACTGGCACACAATGAGGATCCTGGCTCATTCCTGGGAACAACCACAGCATGGGTCCTTACCCTTGAGGTATCATAAGCTATAGTACTGCTAGAATTAAGAAGTGTCCTGACTCCAAAATTCTTTATCTGAGCTCTACAAATCCATGGATTCATAAAGCCCCAACCCCCTGCCTATACTACCAAATGGCCTTGAACCAGGGCCTCCAAGAAGTCCTCTGAGTTTGCACTGAAATGTGGTGAATACAATAGCCAGGGCAAGTGTGGCTTGAGCTTAATGGGAGATAGATGTGGTAGAGCAACCCTGGGAAGAGGGGATACATACCAGCACCCCAGGTTGCAGTGTGAGGGTGAGCTCTGGGTGAGAGTCCCAAATGGGCTCTTCAAAGCGCTACACCAAGTGACCAGCAAAACTGTAAGATGGGTGTTAGTGCAGAGCACAGCCATGTTGAAGGGAAGTTTGCCAAGGGAAAACTAGGAGCCTAGGCTTCATTGGTCCAGGTGGGTAAAGATCAAATGAGAGAAAAGAGGACCCAACACACCTTAGTGTATGTAGGAAAGGAAGAGGAAAGAAGAGAAGACAGTATCAAGGATACTATTTCATCCATTCTCAAAGACTCCTGCAATACAAACGTTGACTCATTTCTCCAACCTCTTAACTTTCAAGGAGCTATTTATTGACCCACATAACCACTCTTGTATATGCAGGTGTTGGGAGGATTTGATTGGTTTTCACGTAGACAGAAAGCTTACTCAGAGTAAGCTATAAAGACTTAGTGGTTTAGAAACAATGCTTCCAGACACTTTGATTCAAATATACAGTGAGGTCAGGCATGTCATAAACAAGTAATCCACAGATGTGTGATCTTTTTTCCTACTAATTATGATTGCTTTCAAGGAACTCTGGGAAGATCATAATTACAGGGAATTACTTTAAGTTCTGGCTTCAGTTCCTTGATGTCTGAGCTATAGCAGGTTCTACCTAGATGATTTGAAGTGACCAGAGCCTCTTTCTACAAAATACCCATGAATATTCTCTTTTGCTGTATCCTTATAAAGGTTGTGCGTCAACCAATGTAAAGCAGAATGATGTTGCTCTAGGTGAATTATGGAACTCATAAATTAAGAGTTCCATTTGTGAAAGTTCCAGGTCCAGATTAAGTTTCTGGTTCAGCCTCCTGCTTCTGCTAGAGTGTCTTCCATGATATGCTGTTCCTCTTCATGGTGTGAGTCTATGTATTACATGAACAGGCAAATGTTAGGAGGAAGCCAGCAAAGGTCCCAGGAATCCTGTGCCATGGGCATATGTGCTTGTGTCTACTAGTCTCAATGGTTCTGAGTGCTGAGTGCTGACTTTATTCTGGGTTCTTGTAGAAGCTGGATATGTATGGGCTTGTGTGGACCTGCACATCTCAGCATGAACCCTTGCCTTACACTTTCCACTCACTCCTTCATATTCTCACATCCAGAGGTCAAATTACTTAGCTAGGAGCCCTATATTAAAACATGAGAAAGAACCCAGCTATGTGTATGCATCTGGGTGATGATGCTTGGACTCAAAAGTACAAAGACTATGGTGGAGGGTTCTAGAGCAAAAAATAAAAATGGAAATTCAAACTCTCTTTGAATGACATGTTATATAGGGACATATAGTTAACTCTTCTGTGACACTGGTAAGAGATTAAAATATGAAAAGTCTGGAGAAGTCATTCCACAGGCATCCATATATAAGTGCAAAAGAAGTGATCATCTTTTACGTCTTATTTCAAGTCAAATAATATATAACCATGCAAGGTATGACAGAAATATGGAATATTTGGTACTACATCCCTGCTGCTTTATGGGAGGACATGAGACTGTGAAATGTTAATAACAGCTGTCAGCTTTGTAGTATTGAAAGCTAACTACTATAAACTGCTTGTTAGTGCTTTTGAAAACTTTGTGATATATACTTTTCCATTGTTTCCAAATTAGACTGATTTATATGCATACCCAAATCACATTTTTATGGTTATTAAATGTTTATTCATCTGCAACATATATTCTTAAATGTATGCAGTGTCACAATTTGCCCATGTTTTGTTCTTTATCTTTGACTGTAAGAATGTGATCAATTTTATATAAACACTTGATTTTTAAATAGACTTCTGTATATTAATTTGATGCATATTTTGGAGAGCACTGGCACTCGAAAACAGACTTTATACTAATGAATTTATTGATAGCAACTATAAATATTAAAGTAAATTATTGCAAAGATGTATTTCTTCAAAATTTACTTTTCTATCTCTGTGAGCAATGAACTGAAATTAAGAGGAATGTGGCATATTTTCACTCTGGTGTCACCACCTCAGATTTTCTGCCGTTAGTTAGCAGTACTGATATTCCTAAACTGCCTAGCACAAAAATTTTAATGTTTGCAGTAAAAGTGTCACTAAATACTTTTATTAAATTTTCTCTGTTAAATTCCTTTTAAAATATAATTTAGTTCTACTTAGAGGAAGCATAATATTTATGCACTTTTAAAATTATTATTTTAATAATTTGGCTATCTTTTATCCAATTTCCTTAAAGAATTAAAGTTTTAAAAATTTTTAACAAGAACTAGTAAATTAGAAATATAAATAATGGCTTGTAAAAGAATAGGTAATGATACTCCAATTTCAGTCCTAGTGATCACTTTCCAATTGTACACTTAAAAGCAATCAATTTAAAATATTAGTCATTAGACAATTATAAATTATTGGAAAGTCTACACTATATAAACATCCTTACTAAGACAATGTTTCATTATTGCTCCAGGTGTGAGATGGGATCACAAAAGGCTGTTTATAGACAACTATTTTAAGTCTAAACTTTTTGAAATTAGCATCTCATTGTTTCCTGTTCAACAGTAGTTTTATCAATATACTCAAGATGTTGGGAAAAGAATTACCTCATTATTCTGAGAACTCATCTTCTGATTTTAAAAGATGTATTGTTTCCAGGTTTAGAGGATGAAGTGGGAGAGTTGGTGTTAAAAATCTGTCCTGTTTATTTTAAACTAATGCTTATGATTTAATATTATCCTTCACATTATTCTCATAATTTCATTTCTCTAAATATGAAGCATTTTCTAGCTTCAGACATCAAAGACTTACAGAAATAGAAGACATATTCAATATTTCAAGGAACTCAAATGAAGTTCTTACTCAATGTTTTATAAATATGTTTCCTTATCTATATAATTTTTACTTGAACTAATAAGAATGTTTCCAGTTGTTTTTCTCTCTATTCATTTTCAATTTTCAGTTGTAATTCCTGCCACTAACATCTTCATACCATGGACTCTATTAAACCACCAAAAATATTACTATTTTATCTCATATACGAGGCAACCAAATCTTGGGAGCACTGAAAAATTTCACATAGATTCAAAGTTGCTGTTATTTGAGACTCTGTTACTCCTGTTGTTCATGAATATGCTTGTTCCTTCATTAACCTATTTTAAGTTCTTATTATTTTGTTCACTGTATGTATGTGTATGCCTCTATGAGTTTACATTTACCACATGTCTGCAGGTGCCCATGGGCCAGAAGAGGGAGACTAAGGCCTTCTTCAGTTATCCCCACCACCAAAACAGGGTGCAGGGGATAAATTAAACAAATTAGCAGAAGCTAAACTTCACCCAAAATAACGAGAATGAAGCAGAATTTAAACCCAACAGGGCTTCTGAGACCACAAGTTCTTATGCTTTTGGCAGTGAGTAAAGAAAGTGGCCCTTCATGGTCCAACAGGTAATTGATGAATATACAATAAATTATGGACACCAATTCCACACATTTTCCAAAGTAGCTAATATTATTGTGTATTTAGTATGTGCCAGGGATGTTACTGTGGAGGTAATTGCATTCCCAAGACTCAGATGAGAAGACTGAACTATAAATGTGTTCCTGCTTCACTGTAATACAAACTGTGGCAGAGATCTGCATCTAGTTCTACTTAGCTTTCACCTCGAAATTAAAGAGATCAGTCATGTTTGAATAGGTTAGCCTTTCATGCAGTAGTCTAAGGTCCTACAGACTGGTGCTTTTGCTCTCATGGGATTGAACTCCATTACGAAAACATTTACCACAACTTCTCCTTACTCAGAAAGACTAGTGAGATTGATAGTTCTTACTAGTGAAGGCCAGTAAAGAAGGCAATGCAATACAAAGCCCCGAGGGACCCCAATCAACACTTGTCCAAAGAGATTAGATATTCATCCTATTGAATCACATTGTGATGATGCCCTTGGGTACTTGGCAAATAATTTCCTTGAAAACAATTGTACAATGAAATTAAGGATGGGAAGAAAAAAAATACTTTCCATTTAAAATGAAATATCTTGTGTTCTCCACTTGGTTTTTTTTTTTTTTTTTAAGAAGAGAGAAAATATTGCAGAAAGGAATGCTGATACAAGCTACACTGAGAAAGCTGAATAAAGTCTATTGACATTCATTGGCAAAAAGAATGCACAGAAAAAAATATAAAGATATGACAGGGGCTGTAGAGATGGCTTATTGGTTTCTGAAAACAAATATTTGATTTCTAGCACCCAAGTGGAGTATCACAACTATGTAAGAACATTTCCTGGAATCCAAAGGCCTCTTCTGGTCCATGGGCACAAGGCATGTGTATGGTGTACAGACACACATCCAGGACAAAAATTATACTCAAAGAAATAAAAAAAAAAATAAATGATAGACCAGAAAAAGGATTCATAACTGTAAATTACTACCAGAATACAAAATTAAGACCCTTATTGATGCAAAAAGTAAATGGCAAGTGGTAAAAATGGCACCTGCATCCCAGAGTCATAGAAATGTGTTTCCTTTGGGTTGTTGCCTGCCTGGCCATTGCAATCCAAGGGTGGATTTACATATTATGGTGCTGGCATGACAGAATAAACTACCATCAAGCCATTTAAAATAGATTTGTGTGGGATTCAGAGTACAGCTTAAAGAAGGCAATAGGTTTGACTCTGAGCATGACAAATAAAAGCTAATCTTACAGATTTTAAGACAAATGCATTGCCTTTTAAATCATGGGTTGTTTTTGTTTGTTTGTTTGTTTGTTGTTGTTGTTTTTGTTTTTTCAAGTTACATCTCTATAACAGCCCCCTCCATCCTACCCTCCCGGTCTCATCCTCCAACTCTCTTCTCCCTCTCCTTTCCCTCCTTCTCCTCTGGTGAGGAGGGCCCCACATATCAATCCCCTAAGTTCATCAGGCTACTTGGTCTTCATATGGATTCCTTAGCAAGTGTGTGTGTGTGGTGGGGAAGCACCTCTGTCATGGACTCTGTTGCCTGTTAGTGGAACACCATGTCAGGTTCCAGTGCAAGAGGAAGTCCTTAGCCGTCATGTGACAGATCAAGCCATGCTTTTTTACACGCTAGTATCTTCTGTATATTCCATTTTAGGGATGCATAGTGTTTGTATCTCGAGCTGACTTTCAAAAAGAGCCACATTTATTTGTGTTCTGCACACTGGTGGAAATGCTACATTCAGAAAGCAGTGTGTTCTCCCTTCAACTCAACAGTTGTTTAGTCGTCCTCTTCTCACCAAGAAGCATTCATTTTGTATGTAGTTATGAGACAACTAATTTCCTCTCCTTTTACAAAACAGTAACAATTATAAAAATAATAGAACAATTGAAAACTGTGTGTGTTGCTGGTAGTTGTTCATAGTTAAGTTGGATTTGGAAGTCAGCTACCTTTAAATAATAATATCCACATATAATTCTCGTCAATTACTCTCAAGTTTTATTTTCATCATAAAAGTGTATGTAGATCACCTTGTATTGAAGAAAAAAAATCACAAGGCACATGGCCGGATGTAATTTATTTGGTGAATCTTCAGATCACATACTGTGCCAACTACTCTACAGGTTGACACATGCATGAAAAATTGCTATCTTCATTTATATAAGAGCTTCAAATGCAGCCTATTGCTTAGGATAGTTGGCTGGCTAAAAGCAAATTCAGTTTTCTAAAGCTAATCAGACTGATTTCAAGTCTGAGTTTTTAATTTCACCAACATGTCTTTTTGCGGGGAGCAATTATTTCTAGGAAGCATTATATATTCTCCACAAGTGAAAGTAAGATAATGTAATGTGAACTCATAAGTGATATTTGTATGTTTTCATCTGGGCTGTGGCAGTGAATAATGATGGTCTGCTATGACTTTGCTGCTCAAAATGAAAGGAATATCTACCTCTGTTTTTCAAATATGGAAAATTATTTTAACTCCCACACTGTCAGAATGTTTGACTTATATGTGAACTGGAGCTTTGTGGACTTTTCATGATCATGTCACTTTTAAAATAAGATAATTTAAAAAATATATTCCTTTATATGTCTTTATTCCCAAAACTGGCTCAGAAATTTGAATTTTTCTGTGACATAAAACAAAGTTTTTCAATTCATGCTAACTTGTTCACTCAGTTTGTCCTATGGTCATCTCATGATTCTATAAAGAATTTTCAAATCCAATATATGGCCACAAAAATTCTCTATAAAATATATACCAATGGTTAATCAAAAAAAAAATTTGGGGGGGGGTGGTTGTTTTCCTTCTTTATGCAAAGCACATTTGCAGCTGTTTGAGAGAGGCTACCCAACATGCTTAAAGCTTCCATTTGTAGGAGGCATGTTAAGACTGCTGGAGTACATGGTAATTTCAACATGCTTATGAATGTTTACGCTCTTGAAAGATGTAGAAACAGGGAGAATTTGAGTCATGTGTCAAATACTTGCAGTTTCTGGGAAACATTTTGATGTAGCCATATAACTCCCCTGGAATATTGTACTATTCAGCACCCAAACTTACCAGCACATCCACAAGGAATGGTGATAAAGATAAAGTAACAATGGATTATACTGTCAATCCATGGAGTTTAACAGACTCTAAGACTGCATTATTTATATCAGGGAAAGATGATGACTTCAGTGACTTACAAACCCCAATATGGAAGTTGGTAAGTCACTGAAGTTGTAAGAAACATTTTTCCCATTGAAATATCAATGTGTCTATTTAGACACAAGAATTAATATTGGTATCCACTGAAAGCCTGCCAAAGCTCTGTCATCAAAACTCATTAAAGATTGATTAATATTTTATCTAAGGTTCAATCTTAAGGCTAATCAACTTACTAAAGAGTCCAAGCAGTCCTTTTGGAAGCTGAATTCTGACTCTACTGTCTAAAACACTTGGGATTATGGATCAAACACTGAGTTTCTCTTGATGTTCAGCTGTAAAGTTAAAAAAAAAAATACTGAGAATGAGCCTTACATGTATATCTTAAAGACACAATAGGGGGAGGAGAGGGAGGGAGGGAGGGAGAAGGAGGAGAGAGAGATAGAGAGAGATATGTTCATGTGTTCTTTGCATTTCTCAGATGTTTGTCAAATAATTGATTCCTTTACTGGTTCTTAATATAAATTTAATAGGTTGGATGTATAATTTGTAAATGCAATTTGAATCTCTTGTTGTGAATTTAAAACCTTAATTCCAACTGAGCCCCATTTGTCAATATGCTATCACTTTGCAACAATCTATGACACTTTATGATAAATGCATCATCTTCCTTCTGAACAGGTAGATATACTTTTTTATTACTCTGGGTATACCGTTGCTGTCATAGGGAAATGATGTAGAATACACTAGAATGTCTTAGAAAAAGTACTTAGGATGTAAACCTTGAGTTCCTATACAGTAAGAACATTCTTTTTGGAATCTCAGAGAGTAGAATATCACATACTCCTTTAAAAAGTAAGTTAGGAGTAAATATGTTGGGTACACAGATTTTCAGTGGGCTAGAAAATACTTGATTTATATAGGATTTTATTTTATGCTTCTAAATTCTCTGACATCACCCTAGAGTCCAGAGCAGTGAATGAAGAACTTAATGAAGTCTACTAAATGAATGGTTCTTATTGGCTGAGAGTCTACTTACAGTAAAGTTTGTCATTCTTGTCAAAAATAACCAATGATCAATTTCAGTATTTTATGCACTCTTATCAAGGTAATATGAATTGCTGGCTAACACTTACTTTTACCATTCACTATCCAGTTGAGTCCTGGATTAATACTGTTGGTTAACTTAAAAGCCAAAATTTTATTTCCTGATTCACTCAGCCCATGTCAAATACATCAGTAATGAAATGATCAAGTGTTAGAGAAAGGACTTCTGGAAAGTTCTTTAAGACTAAAGAGAATCAAATCTGAGTTGTACAAGTAGATACGCTCTCTTGAGTATCCATCAAAAAATACAGATGAAGAAGCAGTGAGAAATACCTAAATAGAAGGGACAAGAATTATCCAAGTTAGCATTCAAAAACAATAGTGTATACTGTGAAAGAGAAAAAGTCTTCTGTGATTATGCACATATTCATTACATGTGTCTATTTGTATTTCTCAAATACAGAATCCTGTGCTTTCTGTGGTGCTGTGTATGTAAGATCATTTTCTGAAAATATTTCATTAGGGTAAAAGGAATATTAGACTACCACAATCTCTTACACAAAATTACTTCTTACACAAAAAGGACAGGGTATCTAAAAACAGAGACTATTTTGATAGTTGGAAGATATGAACACTATAACTTGCTTCATCTCTGCCATTTTTGTTGTATAAAGTTAAGTTCTCATTTTTTTCACATACATTGGGTATGTTCCCGTGAACTTATTCAGATAAACACAATAGGTTTTTCTTTTAAAATAATCCTTTACTGAATATATCAACAAGGTACTGTATAGTGTAGAGTGAAGTTTGTAGTTAACAAAGTGTGCAACATGGTAGGTCTCAGAGGATGCATGACACAGAATTTTCCAGCCCCTTGAAGTCCCTTGTCAAAGAAACACACTAAACACAAACCAGAATCAAATCAACATATGATTCGAACAGTAACAGATCATCAAAGTTAACGTTCAGTAAATATTATCCTATGAGGGCATACACAGGTGATGCCTCATTTTGTCATAACTGGTTACAAATCTCACATCCCACAGACACCTGTACAAACACCCCATGTGTGTGTATTCATGGAATTGTGTGTTTTATATTAATTTTAAAATGCCTGTTGCAATGGCCTTGGTTTGTGCTCTTCTGGTGGATATGCACCTAGAAAACCAAATGCTATAACAAAACAACCTGGTTTGCTAAAACAGTATCATACTGTGTACAAAACGTCCTCCTCACAATCAGCGAAAAGCATTCCCATTGTCAACAATTCCTTTAATTCCTCTGATGAACCTGGAAAAGGGTGCAGATACAGCTTTCTATAATTACATATTTTAACTTAAAAAAAAGCAAATTTTGACGAGGTTAAGAAATGAGAGTTGTTGTTTTGTGTGTGTATCATATTCTTGTTGGGCACTCTTCTGTTCTGCATTCCCATTCAGTTGGAAAAGCAAGTTATGAGCTGATGTGTTATCCTCAATTTCTAAAGAAATATTTAATATCTCCTTTTGATAGGTCAGAGATAGATACTATAAACAAAGACATCAATGGTAATTAACCACTTCACTGTCAAAGGCTGCAGGGGATGCTGCAGCTGAAGTTTGCTGATCCAGTGTTGGCACCTGCCTCTGAATAAAACAATGGTGCTCTGTGTTTGGAACTGATGCTCCCCTCACATGAAGAGCTAAGTGTTCTCCATGGATGAAGGAAGTTCTGGCTGTGTGGCATGACTAAGACCATTATAACCTCCATTATTAAGAAACAGAGGTGTAATATTTGCTATGCCATTAATACATTTTTATCAAAAAAGATGGCATTACAGATCTGGTTTTTACTCTTGAGAAGAAATGTCTAATATTGTATCAACAAACATCCAGAAAATTACAAATACCATTATTTCTCACAAGGGAGGATTTTTTCCATTTATATCTTAAATAAGCAGGGAACATTCATTTTCATGTCTGTCTGTGATTGTCCCATGTGTTATATTGCCAATCCAAAGCATGTGACTGTGTTTAAGTGAAACCTGGGATCTCTCCAGGGTCAAATGCATCTCTACAAGCAAGGAGATATTGGTGACTACCTTCTGTTTAACTACCAATAACTTCTGTGTGACCATGCCTTGTTTTTACTTTTGCAGTATCCTCTGTGCAGGTAAAATTACTGTACAGACAAGGGGTGAACACTATATGGGAACAACTAGAATTGGACTCTTGACTACTCACCTCAAAATAAATAATGATGAGGCTGAGAGAAGATAAAACCCAGAGGAGATGTGACAGCAGAATACAGTGGCCTGATTAAAGATGCCAACCAAAATGTCAACCAGCATGACTGCTGCTCATCTGTTTTTTAAAGTTTCATAACCTAGTATAGACTCCATGATAGGATGTCTACTCTGATGTAGGAGAGTCCCTCAAGCACACTGCTGTGCATAGGAGTCTGTTTTTTATGGTAGATGCCTTTGCTATGTTGATCATGAGATCAAAATAAAGATTCTCTTTCCAGAAATACCTTCTACTAGAGTAATTGTGAAAGCACCCTAATCATTATACATAGCTGGGCCTCCACAGTACCACTTCAACTCCCAGTAGTGTGGTGGATGCCTTATGATAGTGTGGAAACATCTCTACTCTTGCTCCTCCTAGGACAAAAAAAAAAAAAAAACCAAAAGGTATTTCCACAGCCCCCAAATCCCACTGGAAGTTAAACATACATTACAAACAGACAAGAATGCTTGTTTATAAAAAAACAAAAATCCTCAAAAATCAAAGTACCATTATATATTTCAGCACACACTTTTACCTCCACAAGGAGTTGCGAGAGGACAGGAAAAGGAAATATCCAGCTAACACACAGAGCTCCATGTCACTGCCCTGATTTTAGAAGATGTGATGCTACACTGATCCACGTTCCGATGGTCTTATTCCTTCACTGTGTGAACCTACTTTTACAGAAGCCCAAACCCTCTAGCTAATAGACTAAAGTGGAAACCCGAGTCATTGTAGAATTAATTAAATTAATTCGTAACTATGTTCAGCTCTATGTACTGCAGTTTCAGAGCTTGTGTCTATAACTTTATCACTGCATTTATATTTTCTGCCTACACTGAGGGATGAGGGAGTTTAAAACGAATAAGTCAAGGTATATTATTAAAGAAAATAAAGCTCTCACTGTAAAGAAAAGCTTGCATAGCGTTTTATACCTAAACTTTACAAGAAGACACATCACAGTTTTATTTTGTTTAGAGAAAGCAAGAAGAGTGTGACATTTACTTCATGAGTCCCTAAAGTGATAGATGGTTTAAAGGAGCACAGAATGAAATGCCTAAAAGTGGCTTTGAAAAAAATTCCCCAAGGATGAACTTCTTTACATAATGTATATAGCCCTTCTACACCTAAGTGATGACCAAAATTAGGGTAAATACGTATGTTTTTTCAAAATGGATTTGCTTCAAAAAGGTCTAGCATCAACCATGAATATCCCTCTCTTCCCATACCCTCTGGTTTTGACCTTTCTCTCCCATGATTAGGGAAAACATAAATTCTCTGACTTACTCATTTTCACTGGTAGTCTTTTAGCATAAAATTAATTATCATTCTATAATTACCAAGTTAGAGGAATATCCACAACTTAAAGGGAACAAATGGGAGTTCCATATGGAACAAGATCAAAGTTAATTCAAAATGAAAATGTAGTATTGCTTTTAACAATACGCATTGTTTTGGCCAGTTTGGGTTTTCTTCACAGAATCATTGGCAATGAAAGTTAATATAGACTTTAATACACAGAAATACACATGGATATTTTGTGCAACCAAAATTTTCATCCATAATTTTCTTCGAAATACCAAGCAGAGGGTGGAAAGCAAAGGTGGCAAATACAACTTAATTACAAAAAATATATGCAAGGTGATCGGAAGACAAGAATTTGAGATAGGATATAGGTATTAACTCAAACTATTTCAACATGATACTAACGAAGTCAGTTAACACAGTGTACGAGAACCACTGATTTTTTTCTTTCTAAATGTCACTTTCACTTTTTAAATAAACATATCACTGTAATAGATTCCAAACACTGCTCCTTTGTTGGTATAAATATCATGTTGATATAGCCTCAGCGAATCTACTCAAATAATTTTCATTATCAAAAATAATTCCATTCAATATAATTCTTCCCATTATTTTTTATTAGGCTCTTCTAAAAAATTATTCTAGAATATAACTCTGTAGGATGAGATTCTACCTGACATGTGGTTTGAATAGTGACAGTTTTGAGGGAACTTTTCTTGCTAGAACTAATCATTTTGGTCCCTGAATATCACTAGAATCAGACTCAGGTTTCCAACTCTGTTGTCACATAAGGCCAGGGAGCATGAAGAGTGATTTTGAAGTTCACAGTCAGAAATCCAATGCTGGGGTTTTTAAGGACATTTCAAATCTCTCAGTTTCCTTGATTTTGTCAAGTAGGCCTAACTCTTCTCATGGGAACTGGCTTCTTAAAGATATTCTCTCTATTCTTGTACTCGGTCAAACTAGAGTAGCTACCTCTATTGTCATATTACAGATTTTTCAAAAAGTTTTTCTTCCAGGCCAGGAGGTATAGAAAACAGAAATAACTAGGCCATTCTTTCTTACTCAAATTATCCCTCTTACCCTAATGAGCCCATCTGAAACTATCCTTTCGTATGACTATCAGCTCTAGAAAAGGAATTTATTGTGACAGCCTCAACAGCAAAGAGGTTAATATGCATCTTAAGGATGAATCACTCATTCTTCTGCCTTGGCATTGGGTTCTCATTGTACAACCCCGTACAGTACTTTAGCAACATTTTTGTTTTTTTAATTTTAAAAAGCAAAGAGTTACAAAACTGTAATTAACTTGAAATAGAAAAGATAGCACTTTTTTTTTTAAATCCCATTATATAGTACACCGTATAAATTACAGAGTATCCAAATGCACAAATGCATCTGGTTAACATTTATCAAATGTAATTTGCGTGTCTTTATGTGCACACACATGTGTGTTCTTGAGAGTTTGGTTGTCCACCTTTCTAACACTGGGCCTCTAGGCTGTTACGTATGGCAATGCTCCAGATCTGGCACACTACTGTTGCAATATCGCATGTTGTTGGGGATGTGGCAGTCTGTGTAATTAATGCCCCCATTTGGGGTATAAATGGGCTGCAGTCTGAAATCTCCTTTAAGGAGCTGATCGTTATTTAAGGAGACAATCTGAAAACTGGTTTCTGTCATCTCCAGAATGGAGTTGTCTTTTTTGGTACCTGCCTCACAATAGTCATCTTTCCGTCTTCCCCGGTTATATTTCCACTTCTGGGAGGTGTAGCGTCCCTTTTTGTGCATGTGCCAGCAAAAGATGCTGAGCAAGACCACGAGTACGAAAATCACTGCGCCCCCAATCAAGCCTGCAAGCAGAAAAGGTGAGCCCATGCTGTGGGAAGTGGTCTGCTCATGGCTAGAAGCAGTGTTGCTGCCATTGTTCAAATAAGAGTCATGGGTAGTGGCCTCGGAACAGATGGTATCTTCCACAGTACGGTGGTTAAATGCATCCAGTGGCACTAAACAAATTCGATAAGTGGATCTGGGCTCTAAATTAACCAAACTCAAGTGTTGCTTCTCACCACTGACAATTCGTTCCTGAACGATGCCCCCTACGAGACTGTGGCCCATTTTCACCCATGTCAGTTTGTATGCCATCACAGTAAAGAGAGACAGCCAGCTGACTTGAATCGAAGTGTCATTAACAAAGTGGATGGAAAGTTGGATCCTTTCAGAAATAGGCGGGGTCACTCTTTCTCTGCCATCCCAGTCAGGGATGGTGGGAAGCTTCGATGGAATGGGAGCTGGAGACACAGAGCCTCTGCTGGGGCTTGGAACAGAGAGAGTAGGGGACTGAGTTGTTGGAGAAACTGTACTTGGAGCTGGGGTAAAGACAGGTAAGCCAGGAGTCGTGGTGGGGCAAGACAAAAGATTCATATTCAACTCTCTGACAGCCATCCCTCGGACTTGCTCAGGACCCTGGCACATGAAACCACGCACATTGAGAGAAGACGGGATATATTTGAGCCATTCTGTGACCCATTTAATACTGCAGTCACAAAACCAAGGGTTATTCCGAGCAGTGAGTTGCTTGAGGTTGGAGAGATGATCGAAGACCCCTTGAGTTAACATTCGTAGTTGGTTGTTGGATATATCTAGCCTTTCTAGCTTACGGAGGTTTGAGAAGGCTGTCAATGGGATATGGTTTATCTGGTTATCCTGCAAGTAGAGCCTGATCAGATGCGTACCTGGGAGGTCAGGAGGTGGGTGAGAGAGAGAGTTACGGACTATGGAAAACTCCTTGAGCTTGGTGAGATGGCTGAAGGTGCCCTCAGCAATGCCCTTGTTAGTCAGGAGGTTCCCGTCCACAATCAGTCGCTCCAAGCTCGTGAGGTTCTGAAATGCCATGTCTGATATGACTGCAATTCGGTTTTCATCCACTCTCAACTCTTGTAAGTCTACAGGAAGCCCAACAGGCACGCTGCTCAGGTGATTCTTTGATAAAAACAATAGTTTGAGGCTAATCGCCTCCCGGAAAGCTCCATCCTCTACTCCCACTGTAGATATGGAGTTGTCATCTAGGTGAAGTTCTTCTAGCTTCAGGAGCTGAGCAAGGGCAGCCCGTGAGATGGTCTGAATGTTGTTTTCCTGCAGATGGAGGACTCTGACGTTCTTGGGAAGGTTCATGGGGAATTCATCCAGTTGGTTGCCATAAAGGTAGACCGTGTGCACTGACTGTACATTGTGGAGCTCTGCAGGAAATCCAGCATTATTAATTTGGTTGTTGTGGAGGTAGAGTACGGTTACGCCCTCCGGGATCCCAAGAGGCACTGAGGTCAAGCTTCTCTCATTACAGTAGACAAAGTTCCTGTCACAGCGGCACACACTAGGGCAGGCCAGGAGTTTTGATACTTGTGAGTAGAGCCCCAGGGAAATGATGAGCCAAAATTTTAGGGAAAAAGCCCCGTGGCTGGGCCACTTTGTAGTCTGTAGGCCCATTTCTGAAGGACAGAAATAAAATACAATGTGGTGGTGGGAAAATTAAAAACAAAAGCAACAATAAACAATAGCAAAAAACAGAAATCGAAAGCAAAATGCCTGAACCAGGTTCTGTCAAAGTCTGGAAGTTCTATTAGAATGACTTGAAGGCAGACGGTAAAGCAATCTTTCTGATGTCTTTAGTCTGATCTGCCTATGTTGCCCTCGTGCAGTGGTCCTTCATGTGCAAAAGACAAAAACAAAAAAACAAAAGCAAAAACAAAAAAAAACAAAAAAAACAAACTTAACAGGAATTTTCCACACAAGCAAAGCGTGAAGCCACGTGACAAGTACTGTCAAGAGAAGTCCAGCCAGGCAGGCAAATCTTGCTTCTTCTGTAGTAAGTCAGGCCAGTGTAGAGCAGCCTAGCAATTCCTTGGTTAAGCAGAGTCTGTAATCTGTTGTAGAAAAGAAGACATAAAAATCAGTTAAGTGTAGTAATGGAAGAAGTATTGCTATAACTAAACCCTGGAGTAAAACAGTGACTGGAGCTAAGTCCTGGGAGTCATGTTGGCATGAGGTAGACTTTTAAATGACAAAAGTTAGTTTGAGAGATATTTAAGAAATAAATAATCACAGTATGAAATCTTCAAATGGAGATGTGTAAATTACATTTTATTGACAGGAATCCCAGGAAAATTTTACAACACAATTAGTATTTTCTGTTAGATATCTACCTGCATATTCTAATAGGCAAGTGCAACTTCTATACTGTTGCAATCATGATGTCTGTTAGTGAAGATTAGTTGAAAGCTCTTAAGCTCTCTCTTATTTTAAGATGGAGAAATTTAAGAGAAGTGACATGACATGAAGTCCTACAGAATTACAATTATAAGAATGCAAAATAGAAGCCAAGCCATTTGAAAATGGATCCTTATTAAAAAATTCTCCCAAATGTGTTATATTTCTAAATATAGTTACCATGTTAGTATGTTAGATATGGTATGAAAATATGTAAGTTTCCATCTCCTGAAAAACATATTTTTCAATTCTGATACAAAACCTTGCTTGTGCTTAATGGGAAATTCTAGAGAATATACTATAAATGACAAGAGGAAAAGGTAATAAGAGAACAAGGGTACCCTGAGACAAATACGTACTTTCTTTCTTTGCTATACACACACACACACACACACACACACACACACACACACACCAAAAGTAGAATAATTCTCTGTCTTTGCATTAGTTAACATCATGACTACAAACAGTATCATTAAAAATACCACACATATTTTTCCTCTGATGCCAAGATGAAACAGAACTCAAGTATGAAGGCAAAGAAATCTCTTTTCTACCTCTCTCCCCCTTTTTCTTCCTGTAGAGTGGCTTAAACTTGTTATACAGGAGACTGACCAAAGAGCAGTACAAGACACCTTTCCATATCCCCTCACTTGAGAGCTCCAGGTATAAATGAGATAGGCAATTGTGACTGTCCTAGGTGTTGCCAATATTGAAACAGAATAAGTTTTGCTTCGGTGCAACCACCTTCCAGTGTGAGACCACTTTTTTGGCTTTGCAGGACTTTTAGCAAGATTTTAAAGGACAGTAGTTGCATTTAAGGCAGTCAAGGAAATCCAAGGATAACACTCATGTCTTCTTTTCCCACAATGTATTCCATCTGACTGCAGATAGAGAGGGAAGGAAGTTAATTGAAAGGTGCCAGATTTGATTTCCCTACAAAATAAGTTAACATGATAGGACATGACTAGCTGCAAGTTCCTCAGCTCTTACCAGCAGGAGGATTGGAACTACTTGTATCCATGGCAGAGAGGCTCTGTTTGAAACTATTACCTTAGCTATCTTTAGACTTACAATTTACAATTCGAAAATAAAAAGGAGTACTGTAAATGTTATGTAAGTCCCAAAGATAGTATACACATGATTTGTAATTTAAAGGAAAAACATTTTAAAAGACTTGGAACACAAAATTATTATAACTTTATAATATATAATTAATCATTACAACCTAGAACTTCTTGGAACCTTTGAACCAAAGAGCGTGGTCACAGAAGCACTATGGTCTCTTTTCTTACAATACCAATTCTCAATTAAAAAGTAAGTAATTGAGCTTGTAAGGATGTCTACATTGTTAAAGTCCTCACTGAACATGAATGAGGACCTGAGTTTAGATCCCCAGAACCTATATAAAAAGCTAATACATAATTATACATCTATACTCTCAATGTTGCAGCAGTAAAAACTGGAGGACCCACGGGGCTTAGAGTCACTGTCAATGAATCACTGAACTTCAAGCTCAGTGACACTCCCTGTCTCAAAAGAATAAGAATGTTTAAGAAAGACCCAGAATGTCAACCTTTGGCTTCCTATGCACATACTTACATATATGAATACATAAGGATACATGTATAGAGACAAACACAAATGTAAACAGGTAAATGCATTTACATAAAAGTTCAGCAGTTATAACTATTTACAAGTATGTGTTTGTCACTGAACCTGAGCCATTCCTTCCAGAAGGAATCTCTTTATATGCTTGTTGATTATACAAAGGAAGTACAGGGAAAAATGACCATATATATATATCTTTGTTGCCACACTTGCAAATGGAATTAGTGATTCTTTAATATCTTTTTACTTTAGTGTGATGGTTATTTGAGCAGTATGAGCCTGACAGGGGTTGCTAGTAGGAACACAGAATCTAGGGCCTGAAATGTGAATGTGAGCAAAAGCCTGGGTGGGTACAATGAAGTTGGAGAAACAGTCTCCTAAACACAGTGGTACCTTAATTAATTATTTATATTTTAATTCCTTAAATGTCAGGAAAATGAAAAGCATGTCACATATCTCTTCTGAGAAGAAAAGCAGAAAACATACTAAATACTTCTGTCTCCAGCAAACAACCTCAAACCACATTTTACATGTAAATATCTTACAGCCAGGGAAGTTTAGTGTATACATTGCTATTTGTCTTCAACAGAAAATGTTTACCTCAGTGACTAGCATAAAACATCCAATAGAAATGTGCAGGCTTATCTGTGATCAGAGGAGCCCACTTTATAAAGTAAAAACATTACTTGCTATACAAATTTAGAAAACAATAACACCTGCATTATTGTTTACACATATGTGTATGGTATGTATGTGCATATATGTATATTTGCACATATGTTCTAAACATGCATACAGATTTACTTGACATGCATATATCCATGTAAAGGCCCAATTTTAAACTCACTTGAACCCAGAACTTGCTACTTGCCTAGCCTAGCTCATCAGCTTGTTCTGAGGTTCCTCTGGCTCTGCCTCCTGTGCACTCGGATTACAGGTGGGCTGTAGATTCAAGATCAAGTTCTCATAATTGAATGGCAAGCCCATTACTTACTAAGCTATCTTGACACCCCAGATGTAAATCTCATTCATTTATCCAAGCAATATTTATCAACTACAATGAGAACCCAGCTATGTAAAGGTGTGACAAAGCATTATAATAAAATACTTCTTACATCCTAAGGAAGTGGAACTTTGGCTGATCTTCATAACCATGGTTAATAATATACCTTCAGGTCACTTAAGATTTGAGACTGCTGTCCTACTGTGTATGCAGCCTGTTTGTTTAACCTGTCTTTAAAAGAACAATGTGACAACTGGACCTTACTTGTCTTGAACTATCCATATGATCAGCTTTTACAATCACAGCTAATGCATAGCTTTAGTCTAAAGTCATGTGTTTTTTCCATGCTCCTGACCCAGAACAATGCATATATATCATCTTATGAAAGCAATAAAAACAGAGGGTGAAAGCAATCTTCTAAAATGAATATCTACCATAAACTTTGTACTCAACATTTATGGATATTGGTTGGTAAACAATGATATTTATGGCACTGTTGTTGTCTGGGTCAGTTGAGATCCGCTGGAGCAAATGACCTAATCTCTTGTAAAATTCTGCTAAAGATTTTTTGGAAAGTATCTCATTCCTTCCACAGTTCATGCTTTCTGTGCCGCACAATAAAGACAGAGCAAAGCCCTTTATTTGCCACAGACATACATATGCACACTGTCATACAACAGACACACAGGGACATATTCAGAAGAAAGCCTTCAGGCAGGCACAGATTCAGATTCATACAAAGACAGACAGACAGACAGACAGACAGGTAGACAGAAGACACAGGCAGGTAGCGTGAAATAGAAAATTCAAATCTAGATTCATTCTTGGTTAAATAACTCAAAGGGCAAGTGCTTTTATTTACTTTCTTAATGCGACACCTATGCATTATTGGTGACTCAGAGATAATTACTAATGTGCTTAATTCACACAGAAGGGGCCATGTGATTTTTGACCTAGTGGGGTTTAAAGGTTTAGTAGGGGAAAAAAATGTGTAGACAGAGAATTAGCAAAATATGTCAAGAGCTGTGAGGTTATAACACAGAGAGATTTGGCCTACCAATGATCTCTAACCTAAACCATGGCACATCAGGAAAAACAAACAACAAAACCAAACAAACAAAAACATGCTAGAGGTAGGTAGGACTGGATCTGCAGAACAGAAGACTCAAAGCAAGAGTCCATCTAAAAAGTTTGTGTTATGAATAAAGACTGTTTGCAGCTTGAATCAAGACATAAAACCCAGCTCAACCCAGAGAAGGACTAACTTTTCTACTGCACAACAATTTTTTCCAACCATTTATTTTCCTTTTAGAATATAATAAACATTTCAAAAATCACTCTACAGTGTATTTACAAGTGTATAAAAGTCAATGATAAAAATGTTTTATAAAATGACTTCAAAATATGGAGAATAAATACTGTTTTCTTTACTCATGAATACTTTGTGGAATATTACTCTCCTCCCATCCAGGGAGCCAGATTACAAAGAATGGCAACAGAGAACTTTTTGGTACAAACAGAAAGTTCACTGACAGCGGATGATAGCACAGCGTCAAAAGGCAGAATGTACAAATGCTGTTTGGCAACAATGAGAACATGGCCCAGGCAATCTCTTACACATGACAGTGACAACGGCAGTTATTCTAAGCTACGGAACGTTAATTTAACTCTTTTCACAGGAACTTAGACTCAAGGCACATAAATCATGCAAAAGCTTTCTGCACACTTCTGCCAGAGTGCTGCCTAAGAAGTGGACCTTTTTAATTAATTCCAGAAGGCTGGATTCCAGGAGCACTTAATAAAGTCAGACTATAAAAATCATAGAACAGAAAACAGGAATTGTCAGTAAGCACTGCCATTCTCATCACAAAATGATACGAGGACAAACCTTGTAAAATCTTAATGGTGCCAGAGCAGGTTACACTGGCTGGATTGTGACAGGGAAGCAAGCACCAAATAAGATGTGATCCAAATGAGAAAGTAGATCCGAGGACGTCGTTCAGCTGCTAAGTGCTTGCATGGCATGTACAGAGGGCTAGGATACATACCCGTCACCATACTGACTGGCATGCCAAGGCATAACTATAATTCTAGCAGCCAGATAAGAAGCTCAAGGTCATCCTTGGATATACAGTGAGTTCAAGGCCAACCTAGGACACATGAAACATTTGTTTGTGGATTGAGGGATGGTAGGGCACTGATCTGAATAGGGACTCTCTCTTAGAAAAGTTTCCAGGGTTGTGTTTCACTCAGATAGGTTTTGAGAGCAACAATTTGAACTTAAAATCAGACCCTTGTAGATGTGGCATCCACACAGCCAGCCAGACTATAAAAGACCTCCTTGCAATATGAAATCACCAAAGGAATTTAGAGATCTTGCACACAGCTCTTCATTCCTAAGCACAAGTTATAAGCACTGTGATATAACAATGGAGACGTTCCTGTTACCTGACCAAGATGTGGATTTAGAATGGGAATTTCAAGGACTAGAACAACAGCCCCTCCCCCATCTTGAAATCACTTTCCTCCCCTCTTGAAATACATCATCATCATCATCATCATCATCATCATCATCATCATGTGAAGTGAATCTTCTTCTTTTCTGAAGCAAAAAGAAAAAAATGAAAGGATCTCAGGGAGGAGAGAAAGATGAAAGTGGAAAAAACAAGGAGATAGTTTAAGTACTGGCCAATATCCTGGCTCCAGTAAGTCTAGAGCTGAAAACATTAAAAGTAAAAATAAAGCCTGTCTACCCAAGCATAGACCATAGGAAGTTTAAAGGTTTTTCTCATGTGGTTTTCAATTAGTTTGAATGATAGAAACAAACTTAGAACAAACAGCCACCATTACAAAGTCAGATACACAAAATCTGAATATTCATTCACTAATGACCCTGCCTGGGTCATTTCACTGGGAGTTTCAAGTGGCTGACTTGTGATTCCTGTGATATTGGGTGCTTCCTGCCACTGACCACTTTCCATGTTAACCACCCTACAAGTTAGTTTGAGCCAGCAGCTAGAATGACCAGTTGTCTTTTTGGATCCCCCTAAAACAATTCCTGATGAGCCCCCATCAGAGCTGTTGATTAGTATTCATGTAAAGCAAATTATAGATGGGAGAAAATGAAGAAAGAAAGAACAAATACAAAAGCGCATGTCACATCAAGGGTGCCCCTCCAGTAGCTTATGCCTATACACATTTTAGTCCATTTTCTAAAGGTGGCTAGGTATACGCATTGTATAGACTTTCCCCAGTTAACACCTCATAGTCAATCGCTTTAGAGAGCGCCTACCCAGAGACTGCCTTCAAGAATTCCTTTCACGGTATCTAAACATTATGCTAGTCTCTCTTCTGCAACAGTCACAAAGGAGCTGGTTTGGCATTTTGAGAGATCAGCGGGTTTGGAGTCAATCCAAAATGGTTTTGATCCCAGGTCATCCAATCAATAAGAGCAGGGTGATGATTCCAGATTTCAATCTGGATAGGCCCCTGCTCATCTTGTAGAGGTAACAATCAGCTATGCTTACAGAATGCTGGGAAAATTAGATATGGAAAGTATAACCAGGACCAACAGCAGTTAAGCAAAAAGCACATCGGTTTAAGTGAGGTGGACAGGGAAAATATACTGAGCAAGGGAGGGGTGGGCTATGAGGAATATAAACTCAAACAGCATTTCTCCTTACTCCATGTGTAAACTTGAGAAGTTGGCTTCACCCCTGTAACCCAAATAATCCAGCGAAACTGTAGGAAAGAGTACTACCATCGTTTATCATCAACACACAGAAAATAGCACTCACTATGTTGATCTCTCGTACTATTAGTATAGACAACAATACTTTCTGCGCCACAGAGCAAGAGCATCTGTTTCTCATTTGACAGGGGTGCTTCTCTCAAACCCAGACAAGTTCACTTTCCTTCTCCCATTCACTGACTATAGATGCTCCCTTTGATGGTATACATATATCTATTCCCACCCAGCAGAGCTGCAGATGTATGGACACATGTGATCAGCAAATAGGAGACAAGACTAGAATCTGAGTCCAGACATGAGCTGCAGCGCCTTGTTCTTCCATGCAGGTGCCTTGCAGGCTGGACAGATTTTATTCTTGGCTATTTCCCCAGAACTCTTACCTGCATGTGGGGGGGCCCTTAAGAATTGTTCATAAACAGACGAACGAATCAAAGAATGACACCTTCAGATATTGTTCTGTTCATAGAGGCAATCTGCAAACCTCTTCGACATTTTCAATCTGAAGTTCCATAGGAAATCACAAAGATAACATTTCAAAATGGCTTTTAAGTGTCTTAAGCTACCCTAACCTATGCAGAAACACTGAGTGATAGGGACATCTATCACTCAGGCTGGATTTTGATTTTGTATGTCTCCCTGGCCTATGTACATAAAATTGTCACCATAGAGGTAACATCAGTGAAAGGTACCCAAATTACACACACACACACACACACACATACACACAGAGAGAGAGAGAGAGAGAGAATAGTCCCTGAACATCAAGAAACTAGATGACCCGAGAAAAAGGCATAAACCATGGAATCAGGAAAAGAACTGCAAACTCCTGCAGCACTGGGCTTGCTTTACAAAATAACACTAAATTCTTTGGTCTCATTAACCTCGAAATAGTGTCAGTATGAAGCATTATTGAAAACTTGGTTTCAAAAGAGGCTTGTCAGTACCAAATGTTTCAGTTTTTGAGGTCTGTGAGCTAAGATCAGAAAATCTTTTGTTAAATTATAAAATACATGTACTTCTGCTCACATAATATCATTAGCTTCTAAGCATATATAAAAATTCATTAAATTTCAAAATATTTACAGAAGCTCATTGTTCAAGTGAGCTTTAATTGCATAGCATTTTATCATTCTACAGTCAGTATCAATAAAAAACAGATCAGTATCTTTGAGAGCTATAACAGGACCAATGGGGGAAAAAGAATAAGAAAAACTGAAGCCAAAAATATAAACATGGCCTACTTCTCCACCAAAATATTTCACCACACATAATATATATATCAGAACAGAAAATCGTATGTCTCCTTTAGAAGAGGAATGCAGATTCCAGCAGGCAATATGGATTATACACATGAAGTTACACAGTGAGTATTTCCAGGTGAGTTATCTTGTTTTGAATCTAAAAAATGAAAAATTCATAACATAAGTTCATTTTGGTGCTAGTCATAGCTCTGAATGTATATGGTGTAAGGGTTCTTTAGGAATAAGCAGTTTTTATAATGCACATTCTTGTCCTCAGAAGCTCATCATGTTGAGGTGTCAAGGCTACATTCTGGGAACTATTTCTGTATTTTTAAAATGAGAAGGGGAAGAAACAGAAGAATGTTGTATTTTTTTAATCCTTGACCCTCTCTCATTCTCTCAAGGATGCTCTATCCCCCAGAGAGGATACAAGTTAAGATCATTTATTCCTAATGTTTAAAATAAAACCCCACATAAGCATAATCAGTATCAAACCCAGGATGGCTATGCACAGAAGAAATTACTCAAAAGAAAATACATTTTCCAAACATATAAAAAATTACAGAAGCCTCCGTACATATACAGAACAGGGAAGAGGAAGAGAGGCAAGTAGACAGATGCTGGTATTTGTTTGAGAAATCACATAAGTATTTAAACATATGAGCAGATTCTTGACTAGGTTATATACAATCAGAACATTGCTCTTGTACTTTATTACAAATGCAAAAAGATTATTCACTCTTCACTCATATGTATATACTGTCCATTGGCTTCAGCTATTTAATACAGAGGAGAGGAATGGAGTGAAGGGAAGAGGAGAGGAGAGGGGGAGGGGAGGGGAGGGGAGGAGAGGAGGTCATACACACCCCTCCCCACAAATAAAGGAAGGTTTTCTGATTAAAACTCAGGCTGAATTTTGATTTTGTATATGTCTCCCAGGCCTATGTACATAAAATTATTACCATAGAGGTAACATCAGTGAAAGGTACCCAAATTACACACACACACACACACACACACACACACACACACACACACACACACA
>CAJQZJ010001511.1:786645-800641 GCA_907164525.1 Lophiomys imhausi | reverse complement strand
ACACACACACACACACACACACACACACACACACACACACACACACAAGAGAGACAGATAGAGAGACATGCATATATGATGCACACAAAAAGATAGCTAAGATTCATTTTTGATTTTTGTTTTAATCAATCAATGCTTGACCAGGTCAATAACAGTCTTCACTGCTAAATGTAAATGAAGCACAAACATCAGAGAGCCATAGGAAGCAATCAGTTATAAAGTAGACTTGAAACAGAGACAGTGATAAGAAGATCATCACATACTTGCATGAGGCTGGGCTAATTATGCCTTCTTTAGCTTGGCTGAAATGCAGGCCCTAGTTCTGAGGAGGATTGGAAGTAGTCCACAAAACAAAGATATTTTAGCCCTTAACTTGGGAATATGACTTCACCATTATGAACCCCTTATTGCTCATACAAAGTACAGCAAGTATCATCTTTCCCAATGACCCAAATTCAGAAAACAAATGTTCACCATGTTGGTCCCATTTATCATTAGCTTTAAACAAAAAAAGCAATTAAAGCCCCAATACCAGGTCCCTCATAAGGTGGAACTACTTGTGCCTATACATTCAATTTCACTCCCTTTCAATTAACCTATAGGGAGTGTTTTGATAGAGAGCTGTAGGAAAATGAGTTGAGATGTGGCAACCACAGTTGGTGATTTAGAGAATGGGACTCCTTTGTGAACTTGTACAGAATTACATCCAGTGGAGTAAGGGGAAAGACACACCTGTCAGGAGAAATTTCTATGATCAGATGACCCAAAGGATTTCCTCCACTTTCTTAAGCACTGTTCATGTCACCTCTCACATTTTTGTACTTACTGCCCAACCAATTTAGATGACAACCTTGGGTATCTCTTCAAGTGCCATTCAAATTTTTGTTTGAGACAGGGTGTCTCATTGTACAGGAACTTTGCCAAGTAGGCTAAGATAGCTGGCCAGTGAATGTGGAACAGTATTCTTCTCCACCTCATATTGTGTCATTGCGGGGATTATAGCCACATGACCCTATGCTCAGGTTTTTATATAGATTTTGATGATCCAAACTCCACACTGGTAAGGCCAGTGATTCACTGGCTGATTTAAATTCCTAGGCCTAGATCTTTGCTTAAAGCTGATGTTTCTTACACACAAATCGATTGTTCAGTGGCTTCTGTACTGTACAAAGCAATGAAGATGAATTCCCTACAATTCAGCATAGTCATGTGGACAGAAAGAAAAAAATGTAAAATAAAAAAACAACAAATGAGTCTTAAAATGATAAAATTAGCAGCAATGCCATGAAAATTATAAAATGTGATCCAGAATAAACAGAAAGACATATAGGAGTGAATTAAGATAGGGCAGACATGAAAAGCACACATGAAGAATGAGATGTGAGAACAGCTGGATTCAGGATGAATCCAGAACACAAGGATTCAGGATGAGGAAGGACAGTTATCAGGGAACAAGGGTGGGTACATAGTTCAGTCCCAAGCCAGGTACAATGCGAACAGGGGAAAACATACTAACTACCTTAAGAAATTAACAAAATTATCTTTTAGTGAAAAAAAAAGAAACAGTCAAGAGTTCTACAGGATTATCATATGCAAACTATGTGGCTTTGGTGAGCCTTGAAATAATATCCTTGGAGTGATGGGAAGGCTCCATCAGAATGTCCTTGAGCAAGGAGTTGATAACAAGAGAACATAAGATTTGGATACTGTGTGGATGAGTACAAAAAAGACTCATGATTAACTAAATGGGGAAATGTTTTCAAGAAAAAGAAATTGAAGAGCAAAGGATTCTCCAACCACTGTCAAAATTCTTTCAATGGCTACTTTAGTGTCTCCCAAACACTCCACACATTTTTTTCCCAGCCATCTCAAATTCTCTTCAGAACTAGATGAAACATAATATATATACAAGCGAAATACAGCTTTGAGTAAACAAAGACTTTGATGATGAAATAATATAATGGGGCTGGGTGAGGACAGTTGTGTAATTAATTAGAAGGTCTTCCTCCTTCTCTCAAGAGCATGGAAGCCTCCCGTCCAGCTCACTACAGTGTCCCTTCCACAGGGAAAGGAACAAACTACCTACTGTTCTGTGGCTAGTAAATTAGTCACTATCTGTAAATTGTTTGATGGTGGTGAAGAAAATATCTGGTCACCTTTCTTTTACTTAGACTCTATGCATAGACTGGCAAACAACCATGGATTACCTGAAAATTAGCTTTAGTGGCCCGAATGATTAATCCAGAGTTTGGCAAGTTTCTTGAAGGCTGTCAGGGTAAGAAGCTGTACAGCGTGCCCTGGATAGATGGATAAAATGGATTATCATCAGTCCCTTTTAATGAGGGACAGGAGCTCCCTCATGTTGTACCTCTGCTTGGAATCTTATGTGCTTCTAGACCCCTGTCCCTCACGAGTGATGAGTTTGTCTTGGAGCCAGGATGGAGTTGCAGGGGTTACCAGGGCTGTGCAAACAAGTAATAGACAAGAGGTAAGGGCACAATATTATTTTTTCTAATGAATCAGTTGTCTATTAAGTACCGGTGGGTGAAATAAGGTTTTCCTGGTGCTTACTGAGGGTTCACTTTTTTTTTTCCTCCATACTCTCTTGACCGTTTTTCAGAAAATGGAAAGTACAGAAATAATTTCAAAATTGCAACAGTTGCAGAAGAAGTTAAAACTGACCAGATTAGCACACCTAGACAAATGATGCCCCCCATTTTCAACGCCTGGGATTCATAAAGTGACATATCTTGTTGAAGCCTATGGTGCCCTGCCTTGACAACATCCTAGATGTACATATTCAATAGTACCCTGCATGGCTCAGATTATGATGTTCTGGGCTTGTTCAAATTGAAGGAAGAGAGTGCCCAGCTGGGGTGGGGGCTAGAGTGTGTACACCGACTGTTGCAGGAACAAAAGGCCAGTCCTCAATATATTGGCTGTTTTCTATGCAGAACTTGCTGGACTTTGGGAATTCTAATGTATAACTTGCCTGGCCTTCCTGGATATTGTGAGACTTAAGTCAGTCATAAGTAAACACACGCACACACATGCGCACACTTAAAAATTGCTTAATAAGGTTTATAACTTCTTAGTAATTCAATCTACAGCATACTTCTCTATATATCTTTCACCAGAGCTTTGCAAATATCCCAGATATTTTTTCTGATGGTAAGGGTTCTCCTAAGATATGCTAGCTCTTTACCTCCTTACATAAAGAGAAACTGCTCATAGGTATTGGATAAATAGAAACATGACTGAATAATTTTACCTCCTAAGCATATTGGCAGGATGAGCTAAGCACAAAAAACTTTAGAAAATGGCATATTAGTTAACTGCTAAAATTTCTAACTCCTAATGCATACCAAAATTAAATAAAAAATCCATTATCCATTCCTGCATGCAAATTCATTTGTTAAAGTCTTAACCCGTAATATTTTAAAATGAGGCTATATTTGGAGATAGAGCCTAACATCTCTGTGTCTTTCTTAAAAAAAAAAAAATAGGAGAACAAGAATCACACGGAAGAAAGAACACTTCAAGGCACACAGGAAGAAAGTGTGATCCTTACGCAATCCAAGGTGAGGGACCTCAGAAGAATACAACCCTATCCATCTCTATTCTGGAATTTCAGTCATCAGAATGATATAAAATAAACTACAGCTGTCCCAGTCACCTAGCAGGTGGTACTTTGCATGGCAGGGTAACTAATGCAGAGACACACTTAACTTCGCAATACAGTAACACAAGCATAAACATCACATGCATAAATACAGTACAATTCAACATCACAGGGGATGATTAAGAAAAAGCCACTTTTGGGAATGTATGCTAAGCCATATAACTCTTATAATTGTGGCCTATTTATTTCTGTTGTTTTGTATTGTATTTATAGTTATAAGAAAAAGAACCATTTTTTTTGGACTGAAAGGGAGAGCTGTTGGGGGGAAAAAAGAAATACCTTAAACTAAAATAAAAAAAAAAAAGAAGGGAAGATGATGGGGGGGGTTGAGGGGCAGGAGGGTGGGAGGGTGGGACTGGAGGGGGAGTAGGGAGGGGATTGTGATTGAGATGTAACTTGAAGAAATAAAAAATAAATTATTAAAAAAAAGAAAAGAAAAAGCCACTTTTAGCCAGGGCCATAGCTTAAAAGCAGAGTTCAAGAGGGTGTTATAGATCTAAGAAGATACTCTTAAAATATCCTTAGCAACTAGAACTGTAGCAAGCACACAGTAGTCACAATATTATTATGCCATGTTGAGTTATAATTGCAGTAACTATTGTAATATAGCAAAGTAAAGATACGAAGTGTAAAGATTATAAAGAATCATATTTTAATGTATACACTTAAATATATATATTCACATATATACATAGATATGAAAAGATTCTAAGAGATAGTAGTGTGTAAACTGTTAATAGAGAGTCCAAGGCACTCTCAAAGATTAATTCAAGCTTTGCTTACTAAACCTGTTCTTGGCAATTACAAGGTACATATGTTTTTCCTCAACTGTCCACAATGGAATTAAAGTCAGACACAGTCTCATTTTCCAAACTGATAAAGAAGAAAGAACACAGTGAATTCAACATTATTGTTGAGCCAAAAAGAAATACCAAGGACAGATATGCTTGACTCATACCTCATTATGAAAACAGCAAGTGATGTCTACTAAGTTTAATGTTAATAGAAGCTGTTTAGAAGAAGAAAATGTGGTAATTGTGGTTGTCAGCATCTAAGTATCTGACTAAAACCCAGTGAGTCCAGGACATAAAGTGGGCATTGTGGTGCCAGGCACTAAAGAGTTAATATGAACCTACTTTTTATTCAGTACCCACATCAACACCCCCAGAAAAGCACTCCCCATCACATCAGTATCCATGTTTAGGCAGTGACTCCAATACTTTTTCTTTCTATTAGTGGGGTAAGGAAATGAGTTCTCTCTATCCATTTGAACTGTGATTGCCTCCCTATGCTAGCTAGCCTTCTGCTAGGCACTGAGAACAAAAACACAGCTCCCATTTGCAAAGGCTGACCAAGGACCATTGGCCTTCCATGTTTGCTTAATGGATCATTCTATATGCAGAACTCTAATCTATATTTGGAACATTTGCTTCAAATTCTGCTAAAGATAAAGGCTAAAGACAAAGAGTCCAGGTATAGTCTTTGGTGTACAAATGAACACTTTTTAAATTTATATTCAAAGGCAAACCCAAAGCAAAAGCTCCTTCCCTGTCTAGACACCAAATAACAACATAAGAGTCCTAATATTGGTTGATAATGTATTCTATCAACAACAACAAATATATATATAGGCATTTCTTTTGTTCCATTTTTTTGTTTGCAGTGTAATGTTGAGTGCTAAAATACAGTAAAATACCTTTCTTGAGTGTTCCACAGGAATATTTTGCTAACTTAGTTTTACTACATATTGCTAATTTGTGACAATCAATAGAAAAAAACAACTTTATGGAAATTAATAAAATTGACGTTTACTAGTGGAAAAAAAGTGTGTGGCAAGTTAGTATGAATGTTGAGTCAGATATAGACTTTTAAACTCATGGAGATGGTTAGATAGTAGAATGTTAAAGTCAGGGGACAAATATGTATAAACTGGACATTGGGAAGGTATACTGGGCCATTTAACTCTCATAAATGTGGCATACTTATATCTGTTGTTTTGTATAATATTTACTGTTATAAGAGAAGGAACCATCTGTTGGACTGAAAGGGGAAACTTCTGGGGGAAAGAGGGTGGAAGGGCGGGATAGGAAGGGGGAATAGGGAGGGGTTTGTGACTGAGATGTAACTTGAAGAAAAAAAAATAAAGTATTTATAAAAAAAAAAAAAAAGCAGAGTTCTAACATGCCTTTCTCAAAGACCATGGATTCATTCTTCAACCCGATGATCTGCCATAGGGAGAAAGAACCCATTTGTATCCAATTCCCACAGCGCCACAGTAAGTCTGCAAAACATACATGTGCTCGACCTCATGATAAGTTTTTCTACTTGATGCCTATCTTGCAACTAATTTCAGTTGCTGGGCATCCCCCAGAGCACTTACTATTTTGGTAGCTGAAAACTTTCATTTCCCACGTGCTGTGTTCTTAGCAGTTCTAAGAGCCCACCTACCCCTTCTTATCCAGGACAATGAGTTATGACTTCATATCTTCAATGTCAATCCATTAACAAAAATGAAAACTGCTGCTAAGTGTTCATTAAGATAAGTAATATCAGTTAGCTCTAATTGCTTTCTCAGACCCTGGAAATCACTGATGCACTTCAATATTTTACTGACCCTGTGCACTAATAGCTTCCAAAACTAAATGTCTATCTCAGGAGAGAAATTTGCCACAGAGAGGGGAGTGGAACTTCTAAGTTGACATTTGATAAATCCCCAATTAACTTCATTTCCATATTAACGTGGTTTACTAGAGCCTGAGCTTCAGGGAGCACAGTACAGGCAAGAGACCCTACATCCTCAATCTCCTGAAAGATGGGTGGAAGAGGACAAAAGGGAGGGTTGGAAGAATGGAGAAGAATGTAATAAGGATACAATAGAACTTTCCTGAAATTTAAAAGGTAAGTGATAGGAAGAAAAGTAGTAATAAACAAGAACAATATTTAACAACAACAACAAAAAAAAACACATTGATGAGGTTGAGGGGAGACAAAGTACAATGAATCTTAAAATCTTCATTCAGGACAGAAGAAGAAAAAAATGGGAATGGAGAAAGCAATGCTGCCTCACTCAGTAAACTCCATGTGTAGAGTGAAAACTGGGCTCCACCATCTGGAAAGGTCGTGACAAACCATATATGTTTTATATATAAACTAGCACGAAAAGGTTTATTTCTTTATTTTACTGAAATAACTACTAACTTTGTCTGATATTAGGTAACTTGAATACAGCAGCACTTTCCAAATGCATGTAATGCTTTTATGAGCCCTAGACATTAGACTTACTGAGGCAAAACCCCAAGCAAATTATTCTACAATGGAGAAAGCTACAAATATCAAATTAGGCTCCAAATCTCCACTTGTTGGTTACTACTGTAAGAAAAGCACACCTTTGTGCAACCAAAACCTGGTGCCTTCAAAGGTCTTGTTAGACCAAGTAAGTGTGGGGGAGGATGTGAGTTTTAACTGAGTCAGATGGAAAGGCCCAATATGACACTAAAGGAGAAGAGGGAAAAGGTGACTTTCAGGCCCAGACAAATCTCTGCACCTGCAGTATTTTCCTAGTTCATTGCATTCAGGCCCCAAAATGGGGTACAACTAGTTAGTGGTACTGTCTCTGTGGCCAGTGAGAACCCAGGACTCTGCACAGAGGAATCCTCTTGTCTTTGCTGATGCCACTGACAGCCTAATACATCTAAAACTACCTCCCAGTTTCCTGTTTTGTTTCCTATTTCCTGCATCTCAGTTCTTAGCGAATACAAACCCAGTCAGGGAAAACCAGCTCCCCACCCTCACTCTGCTGTAAGCCCTTTTTGAAAATACCTCTTTAGCACAGCTCTGAACTATAGCTGTTTAGAGCAACTTCCTTTATCTGTACCTGTTTACTGATTCTACAATTAGTCGAACCAAAAAAACAAAAAACAAAAAACAACCAAACAAACAAAAAAACAAAACACAGTAAAATATTATATTGTTGAAAATAATTCCCAAGTTTTATTGTAAAAGTTTCCTGGTGAAATTTTCCAATTATTTCTCAATTTATCCACTCATATCAATTTGTAAAAATAAATGCAACCCACAGTCATAATTCATCCTTGAAGTATGACCTACCCAGAATTGTAATGTGGAAGACATGAGCTAGATTTAATCCTCCACTCTACAGTGTGGCCAACCAAGAATGACAATGTCCAACATGTGGAGTTGGTAGTAATATGTCAAAAGATGCCAAAGATAATATTTTTGAAATATTTTTAAAATCCTTGAAAATATAGTCTGGCTTGATTAAATATATATTTAAATTTATATTGATATAGAAATATATATAATTGAAAAGGGAATCAAAATTTCCTTATCTGCTCTTATCATGTCCTCATGAGAAAGTTTCCATTAGCAATGAAAAATACTACAGAAACTTTCTGATGTGGTTGTCAATTATTCAGTAAATCCTATTGTTTTAGAATGCATACACACCACACTACTTCTTTACAATAAACAGAAAGCTCTTGAATTAAAGGTGTGTGCTAGGGCTGAGCCACACCAAAACTAGAAACAGTTTTTTCCAGTACATAATCTCAGGGTTCACAATGTAATCAAATATCCTACAGTACAAAGGGATTGTCCTAAGGTTATATTGGTAACATTGTGACTGAGAGGCTGGAACAACGTTTGACAAAACTCTTTGGTCAGAAGAAAACATCATCAAATATATGTATCTGAGAAAAATTCATGCACACTTACATTTGCATTTACTGTGTTAATGGAGTACCACAATATATCTGAATAGACAGAATACTACCATATATCATTAATAAATATCTATTGACAAATTTTGTTCACATTTATACAGGTTAAAAAAGAATTATCTATAATGACCAAGAAGTATTGTTGCATGAGACAATGAACCCATCCCCTAACATCCATGGACCATGGTAAATCTTGGAATTAAAGCATTTCATGCTATTAAAGGAAAATGTTTCCATTCATGAGTATTCTGTGCCTGGTACAGGGTGGTGCCTCTGTTAGTACTCTTTCAAAGTCATCTCAATTTCAGAAGCTGTACCAATAACAATGATTATTTGCATAGATGGAATATTTGCATACAATTTATGCATTAAAGAATTGTGAGGCAAGTTAATATGAAAGCTGAGTTAGATATAGAACTTTAAACTCATGGAGATGGTTAGAGAGTAGAATGTTAAAGTCAGGCGCCAAATACATACGGACTGGACACTGGGAATGTATGCTAAGCCATATAACTCTTATACTTGTGGCCTATTTATTTCTGTTGTTTTGTATTGTAATTATAGTTATAAGAAAAAGAACCATTTGTTGGACTGAAAGGGAGAGCTGTTGGGGGGAAAAAGAAATATCTTAAACTAAAAAAAAAGGGTAGAGGATGGGCGGTTGATGGGGAGGAGGGTGGAAGGATAGGACTGGAGGGGGGAGTAGGGAGGAGGTTGTGATTGAGAGGTAACTTGAAGAAATAAAAAATAAATTATTAAAAAAAAGAATGTTCTGATACACAGTATTGGATACACCACAGTATATTGGAAGCAAGAACCACCACAGACCCCCCTTTTAAAATGACAAAACAGAGTCATACCAGGGATTTGCTTAAGCTTGTCTAAGAAGCAGGTAGCAGAGTTGGGGTCAAGTCACAGTGTTCTGTTCTTTCTTTTGGATTGGCAAGATCTTCAGGATTTAATTTCTGGACCATTTATCTATGGTACCTTGCCACTAGCCACAAGTGCACCCTGATGTCTCCCATTAATGAGATGTTCCCAGTTGTCACAAGTGATGGATAATGCTGGGTATAATTTTAGGCATATAAGTCTGATTATATTTCAGAATACTTTTATGAAATTCTGGCCTCATTTAAAATTGAATGTAACATAAAAACAACTCTGGTAACAGTGGAACATCATTGTCCTGAGTTGAATTACATGAAGTGCATCTTGGTCCTGTTGGTCTAGAAAGATATTTACTGTCCATCAGGAGGCAAAAGAGAGAGGTTTTTTTCACATTATGCTTCCGTTGAATCTCATCCTATACCTCCCTAAGCACTGTCTTATCCATTGGCTCATATCCACTCTGACTTACTGTGCCTTAGTTCCTTTGCGGTTGCATGTTCCTTCTTTATGAGCTTAACTGTGTCTCTTACACAACATTCTTTCTCACCCCACTGTCTACTCTAAGATCCCGTTGTCACATGTTCATTAGGATACATGACTCTACAACAATTTAAGAATATAAAAAGTGAGGAATATGTATCATCTTGTTTTGACAAAGACAAAACTTGTTATAGAAAAAACATCCACTAAGAACTTATACCAGGCAAGATACTGCAACATGAAACAGAAGCCAAAGACACGGCCTTGGGCTAGGTCAACATGGAGGGTAAAGATGGTCATGTTTTCACTGTTCCAAACCTCTTTCTAACACTAGAAATTCACCAGTTTCCGACCCAATCTTGTCTTTGCTTTTAGATAAATTATGTCTTTAACTTCTTATTCTCTGCTTCCATATAATTTAGCTTATACCAACTGAATTATGAAACTATTTAAAAGTAGTCTCATGGTCTACTTCAGTCTTTATACTTTTTCATGGACTCATATTTGTGATCACCTTTCCTTCCTCTATCCTTGTCTACCTAAAAGCTTCTTCCATATTTCCTTTCATCTTTCTAAGCACACCTGTCTACGTCCCACCCCATGAAAATACCACCCTCAAAGGAACCTCTACTGCTGCTACTGATTATATACACTGTGACCTTAATATAAAGAAAACAGAACCCTTAATATTTAAGACAGTTAAAGAATTTAAGCAGAAATTCAGCTCTATACAGTTTACTTATATGTAAACCTATGGAATACAGACAGCTATTTATTTATCTGGCACTTAAAACATTTCTGGCTCTTCTCTGGGTTTTCCATTTTGAGCCATGTTATTGACACTTTTTTCAGTTTCCAGAGAAAAAGAAGAAAAGCTATCACCACATCATTTCTTACTTCTTAACTTCCCAGCCAAATGAATCCATTGGGAGATGAGAGTTTCTCCCATGCCTCCCCTTCTTTGATGATGACTGTCTATTTAAAATGAGCTAAAATGATCCGGTTCCATCCCTGTAGTCCTTTTCTCTCGTCTCTCCTAAACAATGAACTGGAACTACAGATACAACAATATGCAATATCAGTGTGCCCATCACTGTGACAATAATGTGAAAAACCACATTTTCATGAGTGTATGTAGCCTACCTTTGTATTTGAATCTATTTTGTTACAAATATAGCACTTATTAACTATGTGACAAAGGATAAATAACTTGTTCTCAAGCCCTGACTTGCTCATATAAAAATTAATGCAATATGAATGTATTGTAAGCTTAAAGTGGAACAAGTGAGAGAGAAAGGGAGATAGAGCACTATAGAGCAAGAAGGGAGAGTAGGGGGGACAGTTAAGGATGGAGAGGTGATAAAGACAGGAAGCAGGGAAGAAGGAGAGAAAAGGAAAGGTTGAAAATAAATGGCTAGAGTATAATTTGCCATTTTTTTAAGCTGTGCATGGAACTATCGGATCAAGCTAATATTTATCCAGCAAGTCCAATATGTTACTTTAAATGTGCAAGTAAGCACATTTAAAGATAAAGGAAGTACTACTCAATTCTTAAACCTTTATAATATATGTGTACTACTGAGAAAACATTGAACTTCACCATATAACTTTTTAAAAATCTCAATATGAGGTAATAATAATACTTAACACCCTGAGTTATTTTGAGAATTGAGAAAAGCAACATGTTTTACCTTTGGTCACCACCTACTCTACAGTCTTTATTAAAAGAGGTGTGAGTGCGTGCGCATCTGTATGTGTGTGTGTTATGTGTAATAGGTAGATGTTCATGTGTGGAAGTACATGTGCCCATGGGTGTGTAAAGAGGTCAGAGGGGACCATTAGATATCCTGGTTTATAAATCTCCACATTCTCTTGAGACAAGTTCTCTTGTTAAACTGGACCCTGTGTCTTACCTTGCAGGGTTGATAGGCTAGTGGCTAGCAAGCCCCCAGAGACCCTTCTGTCTCTGCTTCCCTCAGTACTGGGGTTCAGACACTCATGACCATACCCAGCTTTTTTATATAAATGTTGGGGCTTCTTAGTTCCATTCTTCATGTTTGGGCAGGAAGCATTCTTAGTCACATTGTTTCCCTAGTCTATTAAAACTATTCTTCAGGCTTGTCTAAGAAACATGATCTAGGGTAGCAATAAAAATGGCTATCTCTGACCCTGAGCAATATGTTTATCCTATTAACTCAAAAAAGTCTCTGTAATTCCATTTGGCATCTTAATGTAAAGAATAACTGTATTCCTCTTATTCCATCCCAATGCATAGCTACACCAAACACACTGTACATGCTTAAGCCATTGCCTAGACAATGTGGTTGCTTGGGATTGAATATTTTGAAACTGTAAAGGGAGGGAGTTTTCATAGTAAGTTAAGTCTCATTTATCCTGAGAGTCTGAGTCTCTCTGACGGATGGATGGGTCAGTACACCATATAGTCCAACTGAGAAAAAGTCCAATGATCTACAGATGTCTCAGAGCATCTGAATTTCACCACCAGAAGCCAAAATTTACGGTGAATCTACTATGCATAAAGCATTTATGAAGACAATAGAAACCATAATTCTTTGCAAATCTTTCAAGTTTCTGACATTGCTTATGAATTGTGTCCAAGAATTAACTTGAAATCTAAAGGAGTTTAGAATTCTAGAATAATCTGTTTACTCAGCTAAAAAGCCTGATTAATACCAGGATGAGTGAACCACAGTCAGTCAGATTGCAGATCCAAACACTGCTCTGCCATTAATGAGCTGTGGGCAAATATTGAACAAGTCGTTTAACTTCTCTAATGCAACACATTTCCTTGCAGCATAGTTGCAAAGATTAAATGAGGCCACTTGCGCAAAGCTTTTACTTAGGAAACAGCCTAAATGGAGTAAATGTTCACTAAAAGGTAATCATTATTTTTATCACTAGACATAGGCTGTGTCTCTACAAAGTGACATTAACAGTTTTGAGTGCAACACCTTAATTCAAATAGAGCTAAATGTACACAAGCCATCAGAGACTGTCTCACACTCAACTCAGCTGAGTTTCAAACAGCAGACAAATGTGTTGTGACTATAAATAAAGAAATTTTGCTGATATAAGAACAATACTATCAGAATCTATCTTCTCTTCAGTTCTGTTCTGTTCTGTTATAACATCTTCTGTTATATAATTTTAAGCCAAATAATACTGAATAAAACCCCATACCATTATATTTATTTGTAGACATGGAAACCACTGAGGAGAGAAATTTAGAGTATCCGTGAACATACTGGAATTCTCTGGTTTGTTCAAACCCATTAAATATCTTAGAGACAACAGCATGCTGATATTTCTAGTATTTTTCTTTTAAGTAAAAAAAGTTTCTAGCTATTACAAATAAGGCTGCTATGAACATAGATGAGGAAAGATTCCATCCCACACCTGTCAGAATGGCTAAGATCAAAAGCTCAAATGACAGCACATGGTGGCAAGGGTGTGGAGAAAGGGGAACCCTCCTCCATTGCTGGTGGGAGTGCAGGCTTGTGCAACCACTATGGAGGTCAGTCTGGCGATATCTCAGAATACTTGGAATAGCTCTGCCTTGGAACCCAGCCATACCACTTCTGGGTATACATCCAAATGACTCCTCACCAAATCACAAGGAAGCTTCCTCATCTATGTTCATAGCAGCCTTATTTGTAAGAGCTAGAAACTGGAAACAAACCGGATGTCCCTCAACCAAAGAATGGATTAAAAAACTGTGGTATCTACACAATAGAATACTACTCAGCTATCAGAAACAACAAAATCATGAAATTTACAGCAAAATGGATGGAACTAGAGAAGCTCATCCTGAGTGAGCTAACCCAGACTCAGATTTTAGCCATATTGTACAGGATAACTATACTACAACTACTGCACCAAAGGGAACATGAACATAGATTTTTTTTTTCTGTCAATGAGAGATTTTGCCCTAGTGGTGATGCCTTGTAGGCTCCCAGTGTATGAGGAGGCTCTTGGCCCTCATCTGACTTCTGAACTGGGGTGGGGGACTGTTATGCAGGGACACTCCACTCTGGAGGAGTGGGATAGAAGGGATAGGGGGTAGAGGGTGGGAGGGCGGGACTGGGAGGGGTGGAAAGAGGACACTGTGATGGAGATGTAACCTGAAGTAATAAATAAACAAGAAAGAAAGAAAGAAAGAAAGAAAGAAAGAAAGAAAGAAAGAAAG
>CAJQZJ010001511.1:729629-782613 GCA_907164525.1 Lophiomys imhausi | reverse complement strand
TGTGTGTGTGTGTGTGTGTGTGTGTGTGTGTGTGTGTGTGTGTGTGTATGTACATTCTATGCTACAGACAGGACAGACTTCCTGACTCTCTGGGTCATGGCCCACATTTCTCCTCCTCTTCCTTCACTCAGCGAAAACTTGAAAGGCAGGCAGAACCCGAGCAAGACCCTTGTACCCTGATAGTCACCCCATTCTATCATTTTCAATTTTCTGCTCTTTTTGATAAGCTTTTTAACTCCTTTAAATGTATGGGTCTTGACATGTACAGACATCTGTAAAAATCCTTCCGTTATTACTTTGTGGACCCATCTCAACTCAGCTGTGTTTTTACATCTTACCTTTCTTTTTTGCAGACATGCTTCACAGTCATACCCTTGTGGTACATTAATAGATGCATTAATTACTTGTCCTGTTGCTATGAAAACATACTCAGCAAAGTAACTTAAGAAAGGAATTATTGGCTCACCAATCAAAAATAGTCTGCTGGGGCTGAGAAGTCACTGTCACACCACTCTTGTGACAGTTGGTTTTATTGTGTCTGTGGTCAGGACCCAGAGAGGTAAGAACCCTTCTACTCAGTTAACTTTCTCATTTTGTTCAGGGCAAGACCCCAGCTCATTGAAACATGCCATCAATATTCTAGCCAGGTATACTCAGATCAGTCAATCTAATCCAGGCAATCCCTCACAAGCATGGCCAGGTTTGTGTCCTAGGTGATTCTAGAGACTATATCACGTTGAAATCAATATTAACAACTGCACGAGTCAAGCTATTCCAGTTTAAGGACTCATAAATTTTAAAGAGTACCTACAATCTTCATGAATTACTTTTAATCTATTTTCAGGTGCAGGAAGGCTCCCAGAGAATTCCCAAGAAAAGTCACCTTGCTGAGAAGTGAGATATACTGTGGCAAAGGTTTGGAGCAACTAATGAGGCTCCTGTGCTTCCTAATACAGCATGCTGGCAGAGTACTCTTCCCACACCAGCTCTATCATATCCTCAATCAGAAGAAGACACATATTTTGGTCCTGTCCAGACAAGGCCATTCTTCATTCTCCTTATTGGTGAATGGGGTGTGTCTATGAACCCAACCCTTATTTGAATTCCTTGTAGAAACTTGATTCAGAAGCTGAAATCATCTCCCTGAAATACCACAATGTTAGTGGATTTAAGACATTTTTACTCTTAAAAATATAAATGTTAGCTTAGGTTAAAGTTAATTACTTACTGTCAAAATATCATTAGTTGATTTCCTTAAGATTATTTAAGTAATCTTATTTAAATCCTTATATATATATTGTATATTCAGGAGTAACTTTAAAGTTTAATACTTTAACATAATTTATTAATTAATATTTGAATATTCTTAGAAAGGCAGATAACTTACAAGATCTGTAGTCAAATGTGACTAGTGGCTTAAAATTTATAATTAAAATAATCAAATGTTAACTAATATTCAGGGACAGTTGAAAAATTATTTAAAGAATAGGGAGAAACATATACGCAACTAAAAGTCAATTAAACATTGCTAAACAATCAAAAGAAGTAGCTTACAGTTGATCATAATATAGAGTTTTGAAAGACTACAAAATGTTATTCTCTGGATCTCAGAGAAAACATATAGTGGGCCATACAGCATGGAGATTATCTTAAAAACACATGACACATGTAATGTCCTGCTAGCACTGCCTGATTTCTCCACAATATATTTACCATTTCACTGAGGTACCCAAGTTTCAATTTATTTTTTTTATAAATACTTTATTTTTTTTTCTTCAAGTTACATCTCAGTCACAAACCCCTCCCTATTCCCCCTTCCTATCCCACCCATCCACCCTCTTCCCCTCAGAAGTTTCCCCTTTCAGTCCAACAGATGGTTCCTTCTCTTATAACAGTAAGTATTATACAAAACAACAGATATAAATATGCCACATTTATGAGAGTTAAATGGCCCAGTATACCTTCCCAATGTCCAGTTTATACATATTTTGTCCCTGACTTTAACATTCTGCTATCTAACCATCTCCATGAGTTTAAAGGTCTATATGTGACTCAACATTCATACTAACTTGCAACACACTTTTAAGAGTATCTTCTTAGATCTATAACACCCTCTTGATTCCTAAACAACTCAAAATTTAACTATGAGACTCTAGCTGTCTATTCTTCAACCACCTCAGAGACCTGAGAGGGATAAATATATCTGTTTATATAGGAAGTGCAGGGCCTGCAGCTTCCAAAACTAAGAAAGGACATACCAATGACTTCCTGGACAGTTCCCATTTTCTCTCCATACATTCCAGCATCAGTCTTCAGCCTTCGGGTCCTGATTCTCTGACAGACATTTGTTGTAGAGCAGGGATTATGAAGGACTTACCTACCCTGTCTTGGCAGAGTTAGGCTGTCAACTTCCCTGCTACCAAGTTTTGTCCTTTTTGGACAGCAGTCTGTCTGCAGTTGGTGCAAGGGGTTTTTTCATGCCAAGAGATAGGCTTGCCACTAATTCAACCATCTTACATTGGAGGTTCTTCGATGCTTATCTTCTACTTGGAGTAGAATAGGGGGTGCTGTCAGGCACTGATATGTCTCGATGTCAAAAAGAAAAAGAAAAGAAAATCTTAATTTAAGATAACATCTTTGAATGCCATATTCTGCAGATCTCTTGGGGTGTTTGAAGATGCCCTATCCATCTCTTGTATTTAGATAAGCAAATGTTGCTTGTCTCTTAGCAACTTGATTACTGGGTAGTTTAGAGAATATCTGTGATAGACTGTCATAGTAGCTAACAAAGTGACATGTTTGCATGACTAGGAGTTTGATTACACTTGGCCACAATGGTATTGACCCTTGTATATGGATGTAATATTAAGATTGTATTGGGCTACATAGGCATTGATCTTTGTATACTGATACATAATTAAGAGTATATTTAACCACAATTGAATAGATCTTTGTATATTGATACAAAATTAAAGGTAACGCTTCCTAATGGTATCATACCTAGAAATACTTAAAAATAAAATGTGAAGCTCTGGCCTCTTGATACCAACCGTCTAAAATGGTCTAGGATAGTTAAGTAAAACAAACTCCAAGTTTCAATTTCAAGAGGGACCTTACGAAAAAATGACAGGACTTAGACTAGACCATATAGTCATGCAGCCAAAGGATGTGAAATGAAAGAGTTTGGATGTTAGATGCAAGACATGGTAAGTAGATAGCTTGTGGAATTTCAAAAGCAACACATGAGTGCATATTAACTGGTAATGCATGTAATACAAACCAATTTTTTTAAATTAGAGATTGAAAAACAAATGATTGGTCATTGAAAGTCTTTTGTGCTTAAAAAATATAAATAATCTATGAACTTTTTATAGCTATCTGCTAAATCACCTTTTATAGTTTTTCTTGTGCAGTTAACTAATTATTCTTAAAGAAACACACTGTCAACAATTAGCTTAACATCTAGTTAACAAAAGAGGTAAATATTACTTATATCAAAAATGAAAGAGTATATAGTAAGGGAAAGAATATTTTCTGTATTTCACAACCATCCACTGATCTGAAAATCACATACAAAATGTAATTTTCAGATAAGTTGTGCATGCATTAGAATGCATATTTTAAAAAGCCTCATGTTCATGGGACTAGCTTACTTTCCACATGTGAATTCCCCAGAACACCATATAATATCTTACATGAACAATGGCAGAATTCACAGAGCTATAATTTTTTGATGGAGTGGACATTTCCACACGCTGGGGACTTTTTGTTCATAAGAAAGTCCTACTATTTACTATATGACAGGAAGAGAGATGGAACACTTCATCTACAGACTGTTCACTATTTGCAGATGGATTGCTACTAGATTTCGAGAAAAACCCGGATGTGTTCAACAAGATGTGAGGCACTAAAGAGGAATGTTTATCCTCCTCTGGGCTCACTTTCACACTTTTACGCTTTATTTATTCTCACAATATGTATCAAGATATAAGAATGCCATCTTTATCCTGTTTTTTTTTTTTCTCCCTAAAATAGTCTTACGAATGTTCCTTGGGTAATCAACTAGTGTATTCTTCCCTGGGGATGACTATTTCTCCTGTTCTCACCAACATGACTGCCTAATTAGGAGCTTAAAAAGGACAACAATGGATATGCTGATGTAGATGGAAGTAAGCCCAGGAGTCCTCAAGCATACCCATAGAACTACAGGCAGCTAATAGATGGTGAGACTTTATGGGTGTAGCTTCTGATGTTCTTAGGAGATACAGTCTTACAGAAAATCCCTATTCTTCTGGCTCTTACACTATTCTTTTGCCATCTTCTGCAATAATCCCTAAGCCCTGAAAACATACATATGATGAAGCATTATGCAGCCTAAGAAGGTCTTATTTATGTCTTTAGGAAGAAATAATATATACATATATGCATAGTATAAAATTTAATTTAAAAAGAGGCCATGAATTTTATAAAGCAAAGAGGAGATATATGAGATAATTCGGAAGGAGCAAATGGAATGAGGAAATGATGTAATTATCATTTTTAAAAATAAAATTAACTAAAAACTGTGTAAAATAGTTTTATTAACAACTGTTATCTTACAAGGATGATATTTTGGATATATTGTTAAATAAAACTTATTACTCATTTTTAATTATGTTTTCACATTGTCATATCTATTGTAATGATCAGTTTCCAGTAGGGACAAATTTATTAGTATGATCTAAAGAAACTTTTCATTTGCTCATTTTAAAATTCTTGAATTATGTTGTGATTTACTTTGTGATTTTTCAATTAGTGTAGTAAGTTATTCATTTTTTGACTGTTATGTATGTTTTAAACAATAAAATAAATTTTCATTAAAATCACATAGCATCCTGTGTGAGGATGTCCCTTTATCTTACACATCTGTAAGAGTCAAGGTTTACCCTTCAAAATGTTTATTATACAATAAAAGCATTACACATTTAAACCAATACCTCAATTATAAATTAGGAGCCATGCACACCTGCCACCCAACACATCAAAGGTAATTAAGGAGAAATGCCTTGTTGTCTATAACCCTGGGTCCAGGATTGGTTGATTTCAATTCAGGTATGAGATATTTGTAGGGAATCTTTCAGGCACACAGTGCTGAGTGTGGACTCAAGGAAAGGAGATAATTCCAATTAAAAATGCATGGGAGTAAGACAAACAACTGTATAGGCTTGGGCTGTGTATGTCCCTGGGGTGCCCGGGTTATGGTTGTAGGGGGAGGATTATGTGGGAGGGCCTGGGCCGTTAGCACTCAGTGGTTAGAACAGTAGTATAGAGGATAGGCATGGGAGCTGGGGATGACACATGTGGGCAAGGGTTCAGACAGTCAACAGGCTGGAACAGTGCATGAAGGTAACACCCTGCTAAGCCTAGAGATTTGGAATGGTTGTGTTAGGCTAGAGTCATACAGAGTCACCAGATTACTATGTCACACATGTCAAACTTGGAGGTTGGGAATGACGTAGGAAGGCTAATATCCACCATACTCACCAGACTGAACCAACACACAGAAAGTGTTACCTGGGCGAGGTTAGAGGCCAGTCTTCCAGGATTCCAAGTCCTAAGAAAGTGTCTTCACAGAGAAAACAGAAGCCCAACAGTAGCTTGCAAATCTTTGAAACCTTCCTGACTTAATTATGCACTTTTTTAAAAAAAGATGACTATTTCATATACAAATTTAAAGGCAATAAATGTTGCTTTCTTTCTGAAGCATGGTATTTAATTTTCAATGAATTAATTCACTTGGAATTTCTTTCAAACTACCTTATAATTAGCTTTTCACTACTTACCCAAAGGGGAATTTAAAAAAACAAAAAGGAAGCATAAACAGTCCAGTGACTTACTCAAGGTCACTCAGCATTCAAAAGAAACAGTGATTCAATGTCTGACTCAGTGAGCATATGACCATCGCAATTTCTGAGTACACACTCAATGTGAATAATCAAATGATGCTTCACATATGCCTCTTCATATAATAATATGTAGATGCCTTGGCCTTCATACATTCAAACCACTATACTACTTTTAATTGAATATATCCACCAAGACAGAAGCGGCAAAAGCTGGCAAGTATGGCTATCTACAAATTAAGAAATAATGCTGCACATAAGAGGAAAGAAATTGGTCTAGGATTTCCAGGCCCTGCAACATAAGGAGCATACAGCTATCTGTTATTACAATTTTACCTCTCTGCCTCCACTCTAAAGGACCCGGGCTGGAGGGAGGCACTTTTGAAAGTCACAATCTGAGGTGCAGTTGGTACTAGGTAGACAGAGATGACAGAGATGGCAGCTAACTCTCCTACAACGCACAGCACAGCACAACATTCTGAAACAAAGACTTCAATGTTTGCAAGTGTCACCTTGAAGGAATACTGAACTGGTGACAGGAACTTGACTAGGTTACTAATTTTCTGGGAGCCTTTGTATTCCCTCCTACATAATCTTACTAATAAGACAGCAGATTTTACCTTGAGAGCTAAATGTTGGTGTGAAAAGAAGACATTCAGTCAGAATATTTCATCCAGTTACTTAAAGGCTCCTGAAATCTTAACATCAATGTTACCCAGAAGGCTTTAAGAGACACACGAAAAAGAAGAAAATCCAACTCTGCAAAATGAATGAATGAATGAATGAATGACAAATGCTAGTTTTAAAGTTAAAATACCACTAAGAAAGTCCAGTAATGAGAAAGTTATACTTGATACTTTTCAGAGGGGCTTGGTCTAATCCCATCACCACCAATAAGAAAGGATGCTAAAATAAACAACCCCAGAAGAGTCTCTCATCCTTTACCATGCCACAATTCTGAGTGTTTTGCCGAAGCAGAAAGGCAATGAAAAATTATAGCCAGTGTTTAAGCAGGAAAAATTTACACTTCAAAAGGATATTAAAATCGTGATTGTATTTGCATCATCTTTGAAATAGGAGTTCCTTTGCCGAGGTTAAAATTTTGTATGTAGTCTTAAGGAATCCGATATGGTTTGTGTGAACTGTCAACTGTGACCACATCTGAAGAGGCAGTTCACATGCGTCTGCTGATCTTGTGGTGGGTTTTGAATAACAGGGATGTCTTCACTTGGGCAGGGGGAGGGTGATTTCCCTCCCTGGTCAGGTCGTTTAATTTGCTGACACAGTCGGTACTTGAAAAAGCAAGCTCCTATTAAAACAACCTAAAAATCCAATATGTTTCTCTGCTTTAGAAGGTGACCAGAGCCAGAAACCACAAGATTACAGCCAATGAACAAACAAAACAAGTCGGGAGGATCCCGACAGCAGAAGGAGCTCTTCAAGCAGAAATTCACTGCAACTGTTAGCATTGGTGTTTGCTGTCAGTGTCAATTAGAGAGACCAAGATGACCTCTGCTTTTTAATTTTCTTCCATTCCTTGGGCAGCTACAAACTAGATGACAAAGCAGTTTCAGTGGTTACAGAGCCCTTGTGCCCACTTCCCGAAATGCAGAAAGATTGTGTGTGTGAGTCAGGGTGTGTGCACATAAGCGTCACTTTTGGAAATAAGGCTAAACTGAGCTTCCTCCTTTGACGGTAAGAGGCAATCGCAGCACTCTTGTGTAAAATACAGTAACATAGCAAATACCAGGTTAGACGCTGGTTATATAAAACCGCTTAGATTTCGCTGCAGTCAAAGTAGAGACCATTGGCCTGGAAAGGAAAACCAATGAAAATAAACACAAAAACATTTCCAGCATTTTTAAGCTCCCTAGGAATCTCCTTGTCCCACCAAGGCCCCTCAGAACAACCTTACTTGTGTGTCAACCTTTTCCAAGTGAATCTCTTTGAGATCACACTGGAAAAAATGCTAAGTTCATTTCCAAATGAATTCTGTGTTGAAAATTTCAATGAATATGTTCATCTTGTATAAAAAATTATTCATGTATCTTCATGTGTTTTTACATATTGCATATTTGTAAATTTTTGAGATTCATTTTATTTTTAAATGTATGTGTAAGGTAGTTTTACTTTATGTGTATAGGTTACAGATGGCTATGACCAACTATGTGGGTGCTGGGAATCAGATCCAGGGTCCTCTGCAAGAGAAATAAGTACTCTTGATCACTGAGTGCTCTCTCCAGACCTGCATGTGCCATGACTTAAAAAATCCCATGACATAAATTACTACATAAACATTGATTCATGCCAAAGAACCTTAAATGGCAATTTTAGCACCATTACTTGTTTTAGAAATTTTACCATATTATGGCAATCACATCTAACATGCTACCTACCCACTTATCAAACTGTTAACTATTCAATGTAGCATTTTAACCACAGGGCAATGCTGGGCCACATATCTCTACAGTTTGTTCTTTCATACCTGAAACTTTCTTACTGCTGATTGAGAACAATAGTTTGCATTGCCTGGTCAACTCACATTAGAGAAAAGTTCAGGCTCAACACATATGATACAAACCCAGTTCCTCATACTGAGTGTGTGACTTAGGCTATTTAAGTAAATGGTGCCTCATTTCCCTCATTTGCCAAATGGAGATGAAGCAATTGCCCATCAGTGTTGTTCCATGAATTAATCTTCTGGGTTAGGGATATAGCTTAATGGAAAAGCACTTGCCTAGTATGTACAGGCCTAAGCTTCAATTCTTAGTAAGAATCAATACTTATACATAAATACATGTATAACATATCTGTGTTTATATATTATGTAAACATTGATTACGTTAATCACGTTAGTAGTGAAAAAGTATTTAATGAAATACTTTCACTTACTCATTAAAAACATGTAGAACTGATGCCAACGAGGAGAATATATCAAAATATTTACTGTAATTCTCAGCAAAACTGAAGCCCTGTTGCTCTTCCTCCACCTTAGAAAAGGCACTTGGCTCTGGTTTGGTATCTTCTCCCAGTCCTTAGAAATAGCTTCATGAAGAAATCCAAGGAGCCCTTTGCAGTTTTAGTTCTCTGTGTAACAAATATCTTATTGTTTAGATTTATATAAACATGAAAAAAATCTGTCCTCATTCACTGCAACTTAAATTATACAATAAGAAATAGAACTCATACTAGAACACTCTGTATTAATACAGGCTTGTAGGTACAAAAAATAAACACACACGTACACTTCTAGACACATACAATGACCCCTTCTGGGTGCTGAGTTTAGAGTTGCTGGTTAATATACACTTTAGCTTTGGATTTAAAAAACAAAAACAAAAACACAGCAATACAGTTTTACTTATCATCTGAAATTAAGAAGGTTTCTAATTTTAAAATGTGGATGGTTTCAGTGCTACCATCATAACCAAATACTAAATTCCTCTTTGAATGGGGAAATCGAATAAGTCAAATATAATGTAAATATTGTCCTGAAAAATGACTGTCTGGGATCACGCAAACCTGAAAGAGATGAGTAGGGGAAATAGAATGTCTTAGTAAACAACTTTCCCTTCTCAATGGAGAGGGTAGGCAGTCAACTCGGTATACCTAATTAGAGATGGTTTGCAATGGTCAGGGCTCACTGAGTGCTAATGACAGACAGTGCGGCATGCGTTATCTCCCTTAATCCCAGCCCACTCTGTAGGTATCACTAGTATACTTCATGAAGAAGGAAATCAGAGTTCAAAGCCACACAATGGGTCAGATGAAGACTTTGCAATGCCTACATACTTCTTGGAACTAAGTCAAGCATCCTTTCACTATGTCACAGAGACCTAGGCTGCCTCTTGCCTTTCTCTGGCCCACCTTTATCTTTATTTATTCCTTTGCCATCCTCCCTAGCTAGTCCACTCTGCACCATTTGAATGTTAGCCCCTTTCAGTGAAAAGTTAGCAAGAATACACCCCCCCCCCAGCTCCCACACAGAGGATCTGCCTGAGGTGGGGTCAGCAATGCCTGAACCCACTAGCTTTCTCACAGAAGTGCAGCTGCAGACATGCACACCGACTCTGCAAGGCTCATAAAGCAGCTTTCACCAGCACTTAGCGCCCTGTGTGAGTGTGCATCTGCAGCAGAAGCCAGACACTGCACAGTGAGCAATTCTCTGCTGAGCCCAGGCAGGCCTGCATGAGAGCAGAAAAAAGGGCTTGGGAGCCAGGAAGAATGTCCATCCTCTGTAGCTCTGGAGGGTGTATTGTCACACACTGAAAGACAGGAAGAAGAAAGCCAGCCAAACACTGTCAATGGAAAAACCTCAGCCCCACTGTGTCCGACAGCCTAGGTAGCTAATATCTTCTGCTTTACAAATATTCATAATGAAGATACAGAGTAAAAAACCGTTCTGCATTTTTCATTGGCCCCTACATTTTTCTCATTTATTTCTTTCAATGGCTTTGTCACGGAATATCTTTCCTAACTATTTAAACAAGGAAATAAGTATCATGTCCTATGTCAATATTCTACAACCTGGTATGTGCTCATTCCACTCAGAACAGGCATCTCAAGTCTTATGCAAACATTAATTAACTCACTCGTCCATGTTATGAGGTAAGTACCTAAGAAGACCTAGTTCAGCAGTGCTTAGGGAGGTTAAGAAAACAGCAATTTAATTGGAGGGCCTTCCAGAGACTGCAAACTCACTAGCAAAGAAGCATGAGAGCCCACATCCCTGACAGATAAATAAATCTGACTGCAATGCTAAAGACAGTTCATACCACAGAGGTCAGTCAATAACAACAAACCAGTGCCAATCACCAGCTGTTCTTAAGCCATCCATTCACACTCATGGCCAGACTCTGATTAGCTAAGAAGGTTCTTGTGCCACATTGGCATTGATCTTTGTATATTGATAAAGAATTAAGGTTAGCTCTTTTTAAGGTATTGTTCCTAGATACCGCTTAAAAATGAAATGTGAAGATTAGGCCTTTTGTTAGCAACTGTCATAAACTATTTAGGGTAATTAAGAAATGCAAACTAATAGTCATTCAAGCATCTCATTTTGTTAGGCAATAGGGCAGTCTATCACAGTTATTTTCTAAGTTAATCAGAAATCAAGTTGCTAAGAGACAAGCAACATTTGCTTACCCAAATATAAGGAAAGAGGTGGTCTTCAAAAACCTCAAGAGATCTTCAGAATATGGCATTCAAAGACGTTATCTTCTTAAGATTTTTTTTGATATTGAGACATGTCAGCTCCTGACAGCACCCCCTTTTCTACTTCAAGTAAAAGATGAGCATCGAAGAATCTCCAATTGGAGATGGTTGAATTAGTGGCAAGTCTGTCACTTGGCAAGAAAAAAAAAATCCTTGCTTCAACTGTAGACAGAATGCTGTCCAAAAAAAACCAAAACTTGGAAGCAGGTAAGTTGACAGCCTAGCTCTGCCAAGACAGGGTAGGCAAGTCCTTTGTAATTCCTGCATTACAATCAATGTCTGTCAGAAAAACGGGACCAAATGGCTGACGATTGATGCTGTCACCTATGGAGAGAAATTGGGAACTAACTGTCCAGGCAGCCACTGGTATGACATTTCTTAGTTCTGGAAGATGCTGGCCCTGCACTTCCTGTATAATCAGATATATTTATCCCTCTCAGGTCTCTGATTGAGGTTGAGGACTATATAGTTAGAGTCTCATAGTTAAATTTTGAGTTGTTTAGGAATTAAGAGGATGTTCTGGATCTAAGTAAATGTTTTTAAAATTGTGATGCAAGTTAGGATGGAAATTGAGTTGGACATAGAACTTTAAGCTCATGGATATGGTTGCATATTAGAACGTTAAAGTCAGTTGCCAAATACATATGGACTGGACACTGGGAATGTATGCTAAGCTTTTTAATTCTCATAATTGTGGCCTAATTATTTCTGTTGTTTTGTATTGTATTTATTGTTATAAGAGAAAGAGCCACTTGTTGGACTGAAAGGGAGAGTTCTTGAGGGGAAAAGATATACCTTAAACTTAAAAAAAAAAAGGGAAGTGGATAGGGGTTGAGGGGGGAGAGGGTGGGAGGATGGGACCAGAGAGGGGAGCTAGGAGGGGATTGTAATTGAGATGTAACTTGAAGAAATAAAAAATAAAGAAAGAAAATAAAGAAAAAAAAAGTCCTTGCTCTCCTACTTGATCCACAGTGGGCTCTTGCTCTCTGCTCCCTAGAGGATGGCTGTCAATGTTCTGCACTCATTGACTAGAAAATGAGAGATTTTTCTTTCTTTAACAATACTTTAAGGTAACATTCCTGAATGGGGCCAGTGCTGTGGCTCTGGCTTTACCCTGTAAGAGTTCCGGGGTATGCTCCTAAAAGTTCTCACACGCATCAGGACCTGATTCTGGAGGTACTTGTGGCTTTAAGGTCCTGCTGCCAAAATAGAACTACACTCCTAAAATTCATTGCACTAACCCATATTTGAATTCTGCTCATGACCAAGTGCCCATCCATTGCTCAATGGCTTAACGCTTTGATAACTACAACTCTGAAATGTTTAATGCCTCAGGTTCCCAGCAGCAAGTGTCTGGAAGGGCTTTTAAGAATGTGAACAAAAATTAAAGTATTTTGTGTATGTATATTTTTAATTCTCTTGCTTCTGAAAATGTTATGATATACCTTAGAAAAGTAAGGCAGACACCAGAAATACACTTCTCTAAGTCTTCTTTGGACAAGTACTAGGAGAGACAGTCTGAGCCTCAAACTTGAACCTTGCCTGTAATGTTCACTATGCATAGAGATTATCTTTCATTAACTATTCTACACATAGTTCTTAAAGTTCTAACCCTCAATAAGTTATGACATTCCTCAATAGGGAATTTTCCCTAGGTTCTTTGCAGTGTTAAATTATATTATTATTATTTCTTTGTATGTTTGTCATCATTTAATAAGTTCTCAAAATGAGGAGGTTGCCTATTGAGTTGATAATAAAAAGCTAGAATTTTCTCTTTGAACTGAAAGAACCTATACATGAATACCGCATGTTATCCTAAAATGGCCACTTAAGATAGAACTAATTTTCATTGCTATTATATGTTCACAGAAGTTATGACACCAGTAAGAGTTAATGGAACTTAACTGTACTGGCCAGGCACAATAATTAAGGTACTTTCATTTAGCTTATGCAATAGTACTGAAGATGGTTCTTCAGTTATTTCCAATCCACAGAGTCAGAAATTGACACTACAGAAGACAAATGACTTAGTATCTCTGTAAATAAGTTCCAGGATTCAAAATGCCCATGTCCTAAACTTCAAAATCACTTCGTAACTATATCTCAAACAAATGCTATGTACAAGTGAAAATCAATGAGAGGAACTCAAAAGGATGTCTAAAGTTATTGAGCAAAAATCTTCCCAGGTTTCCATTTCAAACATTCTAGCTATTTCCTTTCTTCTTATATCAAAATAAAGCACGGCTGCATTTCACTTAGAGAAAAACACCCATGCACATCAATCAATCCTAACTAATGTTTTATGTACCAAAATAATGTTCCCATGACTACTAAACACAATTACCTCCAAATAACACTCATTCTACATTACCACAGCCTGTAGGATCTAATAGCAGGACCCACACAGACATTATTAGGGCACAAATCCCACAGGCTATAGATTAGCACTCATCATTAAGGAAATATTTCTCATAAGTAGAGATACCACTACATGCCCCTCATAGTATGTCTGTACAAGACAATATTTCCATTTACATGTAAATCTGCCAATCAAAGCCAAGACTGTACCCTTTCAAAGGCCATAATCTTGGTTGAATTGAAATGATACACAATTTTGTTTATGGCATTTCCAGTATGTGAACAGATGAGATTTTTTTTAAAGTACAAAAAAAGCCTTTAAAAATTATATCTCATTTTTGTTTAAAATAATACAGGAAAGGAATATATTGGCTTAACATTCTCATAATCTTTGTAAATATGAACACTGTTTGCTTACAAGCAGAGAAAAAATTCATCATTTAAAAGTAATTCCTAAAAATTAAAACATAAAATATTTTATAAAACAAACCTATAAGAATGTTTGTGATGTCGGCATTTCATGGAGGGAATTTAACCTCTCATTCTAGCAGAAAATGGACCTCTGCACACTATTGATACTGTAATGGTGTGCTTGCATGCCTAAGATGACTGGGGTTGTGAACTCAGAGGAAGGGAACAGGCACCACAACACCCAGAACATGCTTCCAAGAAGTTGGATGTGGTAGAGTTTCCTGAACTGTTTCAACCAGAACTCAGTTACTGTTTTCCTTTCTTGACCACTAAAGTACGCCTTTTCTGAGGTGAGTGGCTTTCCTCAATGAGCCAATATGACCACAAGCATCTCATTGAGAGCACTATTTGTTCTCCTCTGGAATTTGGAATACTGGTTGCTTTCTCTGCTGCCTCCAGACCATCACTGAGGAAATGAGGAACCAATTTGCGTCAGTTTCATTTCCACTTTAGTCACCTTCTGTCCAAATCTAGATCAGGATGGTTGAGAAACATTCCAGTGTGGGAGGTCACTAAAATTAAAGGGTGTACATGGTCAGTAATTAAAAGGCACCTACTTCAGAACTCAGTTCATACTTGAAGTTAATGGTTCCTGAAGCAAGAGAAAGCCTGTTGCATGAAAAAAAAAATGAGAAGACCAAGAATGACAGTGAAAAACATCAACATGGAAGAAGCTGGAACCACCTCAATGGTGTCCTATATCCATGGATTAACTAGAGAGACAGCGTTTATGGGGTGCTGATGAAGTACTCTAGTATGTTGTTTGCATTCCTCCATTTAATATGTAAAAGGATCTAGAATTGTGAGGACATTCAAAGTACTATAAGAGGAGAATTAAGATAAAAACAGAGTCATACCTGGATCTAGACCCATTCCGTTAACTCAGTCTACCAGACCTGCCTTCTGACTAATTACTTTCTTTTTTTAAAAATTTATTACTTCATGTTACATCTTCATCATAGTTCCCTCCCTGAACCCCTCTCTGTCCTACCCTCCTACTCTTTCCCCCTTCTCCCAATACTCATGATTCTTTTTTTTTAATAATTAAACCCAATTATGAAAATTATACGATATAACATACATTCCCAATGTCAAGTCCATACATATTTGCCAACTAATATTAATATTCTATTATATATCTCAATAAGTTTAATGTTCTATACCTAACTCAGTTTCCATCCTAACTTAATTTATCAACTTTAAAAACATCTTGTTAGATCTAGAACATCCTTTTAATTCCTAAATAACTTAAAATGTAACTGTGAGACTATACCTATCTAGTCTTCAACCACATCAGAGACCTGAGAAGGATAAATATATCTGATCATATAGGACGTGCAGAGCCAGCAGCTTCCAAAACTAAGAAATGACAGACAACAAGCTGCCTGGACAGTCTAAAAGTCCTTTCCTGTGATAGGAATTAGGCTAATAAACGCAACTGAGAACTTAAGTAACTCCCTCAGCCTTCTAGTGTTTTACACCCTTGAACATTAACTAGCATAAAACTATGACTTTAAATTAAACTCTGCTAAGGTTATATGTAATAAACTGGATCAAACCATAGTAAAGACATGTTGCAGGCAGTGCATGTATATGTGAACAGATATTTCTTGTGTAATTATATTTAACAGAAGCAAAACCCACATTTCTTCTGAAAAGTCTGAGAGAGCCCCGCAACACTAGCAGCGCCTTCCTGGGATCATTAATTTGGGCCCAAATTTGCTATTGTCAGGAAAGCAGTCACAGTGTCCAGCAGACACCCACCTGCTATTCGGCAGAATGTGCCTGGCATCTTGACATTCTATTGATTTCTGTCCAAAGCTTATGTAAAAAAAAAAAAAAAAAAAAAAAAGGCAGCTTGGAGTCCAAAAGGAATCTCAGCCACAAATACTTTGGGGGAAATCCAAGCAACTAAAAGCTGAAAGAAAGAAAGACAAGATGCAAATCTGAATGACAAAACTGAGACAACTCAAAATAGACTAGTGTATTTTTCAAGGGCAAAACTGCAAGTGATGCAGACGCTTTCTTCTGACAAACACAGATTCAAGAAATCCCAGCATTGTGTGTATGTGATGGTGGCCCTTAGTAGTCCAATCTGCAGTATTGTTTACATATTCACAAGAAAGTATCCAAACTGACTATCACTCCAGTGATATTTCCATGAAAATCTGTTAAATGTTGCCATTTCAGCCTCTGTGCATATCCAATAGAAACAGCCTTGCCATAAACACAGTCCTGCTTACGACAAATGATTTAAGTCATTGATCAGCTAGAGTAAATGAGAAATTATATATAAAGAGCCTGATAAGTATATCTAAAGTATATGATATCCTTTAATCTTCACAATAACCCAAGGAGCAATAGGTATTTTCCATTTTACAGATTAAAAATAGAGGTTTCAGGGAAGAAAAGTAATTTGAACAATATAGTAAATAAATGAAAAAAATAGATATGAGAGGGCATTAGGGTCATTTATGAAGCTGTGACACTTTCCTATTTCTTTCACCCATTTTCAATCAGCTATGACAAAATGAAACAAGTATTTGCCCAACTTCCAAATCCTGGCACCGGTGACTCTGGATTTAGGGGCTCATCCCATTACACTCAGGACAAACTGAAATCCTATGATTTTTTTTTTAATTTTTAATTTTTTTTAATTTTTAATTTTCTTCTTTTAATGAGAAGACACCAATTTCAAAAAATAAAAAATAAATAAATGAAAAGGAAGGATGAGGAGAAAGCTAGAATTCCATGGAGCAACATGGACTTCCTCTGGCTCCTATTTTCTTCTTCAGGGTTCCACTTCCCCCAACCTACTGGACAACTCCCACTGACTTCAAAACCAGCTCCTGGGAAAGGAAGCACAAGGATGTCTAAAGGAGCCAGTAGGAGGAGGTCCTGATCCATATGGGAGGCAGGGAGAAACAGAGATTCATTGCAGACAGACGCCAGGTCATCTGGAATCCTGTGTTCAAAGCGTCCTCCCAACGGTGATTTCTATCAGGGATCTGGAGTGGTTCAGAAAGTAAGAGTTCCCATCCAGGAAGGATGTGTTTCTGCTGAACAGATATTTCTCACATTTCCAAGACTGCTCCAGCTTTTTGTGTGCCAATCTGAGTTTGAAGAACAGAAAAAGCCATCCATATGCCAACTGGACTTAATTTACCCCGACCATGACAAGGCAGACGGCACTCTTTTCCCCAAAACTGATCTGTCTATATTTGTGCATTTCTGTAATTTCAAGAAAAAACATATTTTTTTTTTTGCAGAAGAAAAACAAAAGAAGGTCCTAGATTGAGCTAGTACATAAAGCAAACTTGTGATATAACTAGAGCACTTCTTACAAGCGGTTTCTTGTGTTAACAAGCCCCAGGCTCTCCTCATCCATCGCCAGGCATCTGTTTCCTCTGCTGTGTCAGGAATTGGAATCTGCCTGGAAGTAAGGTCGATGCCTCCCTCCCTCCAGTCTGTCACTGATTTACAAGCTGACTTCTTTGAAACAACCATTTAGGCATTCATTCTTACTTCATCATCCATCCATCCGTCATCATTGTTACTGGTGCTTCATTATTCAAAATTATTACAGACTTACAAAGAAGAGCCTTCTGATAGTAATGTTTGTGATATGCTTTCTTGCTGCCTAGTTAATACAGCACACATTTAATTTCTGCTCTGCCACAAAAGTCACTGCAGTGAAGTGTTTGGCAGCTTTCTGGGTGGTTACAAGTAGAGCTGACAGGGAAAAAGAAAACAAGTCTGTAGCATCATTTGAAACAATAGATTGAGTGGCCTTTCATGGCAAGAAACAGTAATACAGAACCCAATACTAAAAAAAAAAAAAAAAAAAAACCACTGTCCCATTTGTTCTCCACTCACATTTTAAGAAACTATGGATGCTGGAGGCCATCTGCTGAACAAAGGCCCAAGTCTGTCCTTCACTTTCTCATGCATGTCCTATTGACACTCAAGGAAGTAAGACACATTCTGGAGGCTGGGCATGGTCCTCAGAGACTAATAAACACACAGCAAGACAGTGTGCTGCCTAGAAAGCGAACATGGATAAAAAGTATGGCTGTGGGAATTAGTAAAAATCCATGCATCTCCTTTTAGTCACAGCCAGAAGCACTGAGTCTGTGACTAGAATCCTTTCTATAAATGCATACCCTTTCAGTGTCAACAGAGGTTTTGTTACAGCATTGCAGAGGGAAATGGATTCATACGTCATTTACAATGATTCATTTGGCTTCCTCTCCTGCATTTACATATATATATATATTGACAGAATATGAAAATATATTCTAAAAAAAAAAAAACAATTTTGTTTTGGAGTATTCTCTTGAAACATCAAAAAGAGCCCTGAGAATTGAAAGGTCTGACAGCCTGTGAACAAACACTTCAGTGGGGTGGCCCACAATGGAATTCTGTGGGCCACAGACTCAACAAGCTCACAAAGAAAGCTGCAAGTGCTTAAGCGTTGCAGATTGCTCTTGATTTATTTTGAGATTTGAATTTCCATTTTATTTTTAACAAGAGCTTTACAGTTCGATGACAAATGTCCTGCACTATATTTAGAGGAATAATAATATTTTAAGATCAGGAGCACCCACCGACAGAGCTGGTTTTCTTCTTCTCGACAGAAAGAAAAAACAGATGCACACAGTAAAACATTCATTTCAATGGTGTGTGTCTTCCAGCAGAATTCTCAGTTCCACTCCGACCTCTGTAATAAATGTTCCTGTAGGTGTGTCAGGGATGTTTTTAATTTCCATCTCTGATGTCTTTTCCCCTATGAACTAAAAAATTTCCATCATTGAGTAGGCAATTAGTTTTACCCAAGGAGAGTTGTAAAGCTGAAAGTGAGTTTGAAAACAAAAATTAAAAGGACAAATGGCTTGTTAACCTAGCCCTAAACGACACAACCAACGTGTACTGCCTCTGCATTTAGAATTAGATTTTTTCAGAAAATGAAAAAAAAAAACAATGTTTTTGACTTTCCTTGAAAGAAAGCTAGAGGCAAGCAATATGCTGATTATTCTTCAAAGAAGAAAGGGTGTTGAAAGCTTTTAATAACATGTAAAATCCAAAGTTTGCAGAAACAGCAAACACTGGTAATATTTTATCACATTATATATGTAAGTCACTCTGTCTACTGTTTGGAGACAGCAAATACTTTCGAACAAATTGGGATGCCTTTACTTCTATACTCAAACAGAGGGAAACAATCAGACACTTTGAGGTATTCAAAGATAACTGTCATAATAAAATCGCATAATACTTGTCTTGAAAAGAAAATAAGAAAATATATGTAGTTAAAAGAACACTGAGTAGAAACAAAATAGAATAACCGATGGCTTGGTCATGAGTTTCTGATGGTCCTTCTGTCACTCAGATTTTCAAGCTTAGCACTGATTAACATTTTTTTCTCATGAAGTCCACTGTGAGTCTCACACTGGACCATTAATCCTAGGAAACACAGCACATAAATCCAATAGGCCCATGGATTCCTGCAACAAACATCCATTTCAGTTCTAGAATGGGATCTCCCAAATAGCTAGCAAGTATATTAAGGCTTACTAAGACCTTAAGAGTTGTACCCCTGCCTAGCAATGGGCTAGCTAACACTAGCTTTAAAGCTCGCACGGTAAGCAAGGACAACACTTGTTATGAACCCCTGACTTAATAAAAACCATGGGGCTTGGATCCTCTGTAGTCCTCAAGGGTATCTTCATCTAATTTAAGGGACAGAGCAAATGATGAATTGTCACAGAGTGGCAGACACTGAGGGAAAGGAATAAAATATAAACAAGTATTGCCACATTTCTATTGTAACGATTCTGGAAAAGTTATCTGCAGACGGGTTCATGGCATGATCAATGAATGCCTCTACAACCTCTCTGTCGCCACCCTCAGCCTCCGCAATCTCTCTGCATTAACATGTGGGAAGGAGTGGGACTTTTTCGGACTCTGTGTCTCATACACGGCAGGCATATTAAACAAACTATAATTCTTACATGAGACATGCAAGTATCAAACACACTCATTGTTTGTAAAATTCCAATGTAATCTATTGTACTGAAGTGTATTTATTAACACTAATTCTGTAGTAACAGAAAAATCCAGCAGTCATGAAGCAAGTACTGAGTGATCCGTCCTTATCTAGGAGGTCATGGGCCAGTTTCCTGGGAAACATTGTGAAAGCACTCTCTGTTGGGGTCCTTCCCCTTGTGATCACGTTTCTTATGAATCAAACATAATTATGTTTATAGTCCCTGCGCCTGTGCTCACTCATCTGGGAAGAACTGTTGAAACACAAACTAATAAAAGGAAAAAAAAATAGTAAGATAGTAAGACATGATGCACCAAAGACCCCCGATGGTTCAAATCACCCCATCGGACTCTAGAGAGAGTATAGAAATCTCGGTGCTTCCGACAGCATCTGCATGTGAATGGTCCAAGAGATTATGTCAGCCCAAATAGCAGTCTACTTCTTTAGGATCCAGATGAGGACACTGCAGGGCAACTCATCCTCGCCTAAAGCAGCAAACCATAATATCAGAATAGAAGCTGTGTCACCGATACCAAAACTTCCCCCATGCTGTCACTGCTGAACAATCCCCCCTCGTGTCCTGTTTCTTAAACAGCTGAAAGATCTGGCACGCCCAGGCGAAGGAGTAGAGACATTTTTCTGTGCTTAGCTAATGCTCTAACTCCTTCACCACAGAGTGACTGCCAAGTGATATTAAGGCATAAAGAAATCCCCATCTGAATCAGGAATTATCTCACCAAATGTAAAGCATTTCTTCATTTTGTCACAACATTAAAAGTTAATACAGAAAATGTAAAATTGCAGTTCAATAAAAGTGGAAGGATTTTCTTCTAGGTATATGTATTTTTGTGTGCATGTGTGGCAGGTGATGTGTTGTGGTGCAGCAGGGGAAGAGAATGGAATAGCCCCTTGGCTTTCTTTTGTATCTTTTTTCTTTCCTCTAATATCTTTTTACTTTTTAATCCCCTTAATGTCATTAATTTCTTGCATTTATTTTATTTCTAATCAAAATATAATTACACAATTCTTTCATTCCTCCTTCTTTCTCCAATGTCTCCCATGTTATTCTACATTCATGGTCTCTTCATCTTTAACTATTATTTTTACATATGAGGGCATATTCAATGAATATGTATATAATTACAATTTTCTGAACCCATTTACTGTGGCTTGCATGTGTATGGTTTCAGGGCTGACCACTTGATATTAGATAACTCTTTAAGTTACTTATATCTGGGAAAGACTGATTCTCTCCTTCTCAAAATGAATTAGTTGCCTGTAGCTCTTCATCTGAGGGTAGAGTCTCTTCTCCAATGTCTCCCATGTTATTTTAAATTCATGGTCTCTTCACCTTTAATTATTATTTCCACATACATGGGCATATACAATGAATATGTATATAAATACAACTTTCTGAACCCAATTACTGTTGCTTGCATGTGTTTTGGCACAGCAACAGGTGCCATTGATCAGGCCTTATTTAGGCAGGCAAGCTATTGAGATTACATTGGAATAACTTTCATGTCATATCTAGAAGACACAATTTCACAGACTCTCTTCTGATATAATCTCTAAGCTGTGAGTGTAGGGATTCCATTCTAAATGTATCAACTGGGTCTGAGGAACTCAAGGTCCATTGCTGTTCTCTGCATTTGGACCAGCTGTGGAGTCCTCTAATGGTCCCCCCTCTGCTGCAAAAGGTAGCTTCTTTGAGGAGAGGCGGTGAACATTGCACATTACTTTTGTTATTAAAATACTGACCTTTTATCACAGCCCATTATACATGTGGTCATTTATAACTGGCAGGAACTTCCTCATGGGAAATTATGGATGACAATTCTGATTTGCTAGGAATTCCAAACTTCTAAAGTAATGACTCAACCAGAAAAAGACATTTAAAGGAAACTTCTTTCAAATCAGTGCAAAGAAGGACCAAAGACTGGAAAGCTAAATCTGAAGCGTGGACACATGTATTCAAAACTACATACAGGAAAGCAATGAGTGACAGAAATTTCCCCTCGCAAGTAACTCAGACTCATGCTCAAATCCAAGTTCTCCCTTCACTGGCTAATGCACAAAGTATTCAAACCCAAACCCTCTGGCCCCCTGATCATCTATGAAGAGAAAGTAAATACACATGTACAAAGTATCCAAAACAGAATAACAGGTGTCACTTAATGAGAAAAATGGAAAACAACACAGTACATTTATCTGTACCTAAAGGATTTTCCAATCACCATTGAATTTATCAAACATCAGACACAAATTTACTGTGTGCCTAGCTATGAACATAAATTTGTGCCAAGCTATAAACAGGTAAAGGAGCAACAGAATAACATCATAATCTTGTGTTTCTCTTGCCCCTCGTAGTTATATAACCAAGGAAATGGATCCATACTTAATACAAACCCTCTCCATGAACTTGAGACATTAGTACAGAGAGGGTACAAAAATCCTAATTTTTGCTTGCCCTCCACAACTTGGATAAAAAAGATAATGTGTATTGGCTTGATGAGTTAGTGGCAATGAATGAAATAACAACTACACAATGACTGCATAAAAGTAAAATTAGTAGCCACCAAGCATTATCAAAAATTTTTGTTGTCTGTTAAAAAAAATTATGAGCTCAGAAGAGAAAGGCGCCACCTTCATTTAAAGGAGTCTGGGAATTCTTCATGGGTGATAAGCCACTGGAGACAAGCTTTGAAAAAAGAAGCAGAGTTCAGATAAGTAGAGAAGAGGAAATCCTTTACTTATGACACAAGTGAAGCCACAGAAATGAGAAAAAACAGAGCCGGAGGATGACTGGAGACATTGCAACCCATTATCACTGTTGTCCGTATCTTCAAAAGCCAATGCCAACGCTGAACCACTGCTCTTTATGGGTTTCCAACAGTTTTTTATCTTCGCAATATACTGCTGTTATATAATAGTCAGATAAGAGTAGTGTCCATTTTCAAACTACATGAAGAAAGCCAATGAATTGGAATTAAATCCCCTCAACAATTTAAGTTCATGTTTTTGTTTCATGGAATGCAAAGTAAAGGAGTTCCTGGACACATGGTTTACATCATCACCCTGGGGAACAGGAGTCACTGGACACTTTGACAAGGCATGTCATAAAACACTTGATAAGGAAAGAAGGTGCTGACGCTGTTCTTCAGACATCTAATACACAAGAAGTCAGACAAACACAATCCTCTACAGCTCTGCTTCCATCATACCATGACATTCAATTGCTAAAATTCCTCCCTTGCTACCACTGTGGCAACATCATGGAAATAATACCAGATGAATAATACGTTTTTTGGCTTGGGACATTACAAGAAATGGAAGGAAAGATCCCAGTGACTACATAAGCAATTTTTATGGTGCCTTTACCAAGCTCTATCAACAGGTTTGGGTTATATTTTGAACACTGCTAATTTGTATATGGAATGGGAGTATCATAACACACAGGACTCAAACAAAGATGATGAACCTTAAATAAGCATCTTCTAAAGGGAAGGTTCTTGTAAGTTGCTAATAGCAGCAAAAAGTTCAATGTCGGAACTCCTGTTGTAGCACAGGAAACGTCCAATGAGTGTATTTTATAAAGTATTCCTGTTTTCTATAAAAAACGGAAATTGAAAGGAAAATACAAAGTACTCTTCAAAGTCTTGCACACTGGCAGCATGGTAGTGCAGGGTTGTGAATCAGCATTGGATAGGTAGAAGATCAAAGGTTAGGAGTTCAAGGCCTGCCTTACATACATAAGAAGTTGGAAGTCAGTCTAGGATACATGATGTTTTGCCTCAAAGAAGACATAATAAAACAAACCAATAATAACTAGGATCGAATACCACGCACTCCTTCTTTGCTTCTTCATTTAAGTGTAGAAATTAAAGCATACCAATGACAATTTCAAATAAGCAACGGATCTATAAATGTGAAGCCATTTAGCTGCTTACAATACCATGCTCAGAGTAAGATGAGGAAGCACAACCAAGGATTCTGATGTCTAAAACAAAAAAGGAGCTGAATTATTATACTTTCAGTTCCCATATGCATTCCGAGTTATTTACAATATCCTCACCTAGATTCTAATCTAAAGTTTGGTTCTGAACCCTATAAAAACCAGGGTCCTTTATCTTTAGTGCTCAATAGAAACGCCACAGAAGCCAGAAAACACCTTCAAAAGGGCAGCAATTTTACTCCTGTGTTGAAATGATGACTCTACACTCCTGGGTGATGGTTGTCAATACCAGAAGCCAGAGAAAGCGCTAGAAATACCATCTTATTTGGTCTGAAAGCTTGTCACTTTCAGCTCTTGATTTTTCTCTAAGGTTGGAAGATGATATGCCCATTTGGAGGAAGGCTGTTTAAGGAATGCCAGAATAAACAAAATGAACATAGCAACATCTTATAAATGCCACTGAGACTTACTGTCACCTTCAATTAACTTGATTCCAAAATTCAGGCCTGGTCACCACAACTCTGGTGATCCGATTTATTGTTAGTGCAAAAGCCCTCCAAAAACACAGGGGAAAAGGGATAAAGCCTTAATGGCACTACCCCAGGATTGGCATTCTGTCATCGACTCATCACTGTTTAGCAAGATAAATGCATGTTTTAGAATCTCTAATAAAATCCTAACAACCCACAGTTACAAACGTCCAGGGACAAAATAAACCTCACCTGAAATTCTCAAATGTACTACTTACTACGACTGTCTGCAGACTTATGATTAGCATTCTCCAGCACACGTGCAATGTCCTGGCTCTGCATGGTCCTTTGCTACAAACTTTTATCTGCCTAGCTGAAATGAAGGCATCCAGTGTGTGTTCATGCACAGTGGAATGACCCCTTGTCCTTGCTGTCCTTGCCCTACCCTGGTCCCACAGTCCCAGGGTAGAAGATTCCACTGCCCTGCCCCTTGTTTCTGGTGCCATTTCCTGGTCAGCCAAGGGAACCAGAGGAGATCGGATTTCCCCTTTCCTTTGGGTCAGACTGGAAAAAGAAAACCTGCATTGACAGCAGTAGCCTTGCCAGCAGTTGTTCAGCTGCCAAGGATGTGGGGGAATGTCAGAGCTGCTCTGAGCAGAAACATGCCCTTCTTTCTTCCTAGGAGAAACCTAAGAATGGTGGTCACAAGCAAAACGGTGAGCTTCTGTGGCTGCTCTAGGGCCCTCTTTTTCTTCCCACGGGTCCCACCCTGGTGAGTCACATGCCTGCCTGTGCAATAAGCCACCTTAAACCCACACCACTGTGTACTTATTCCTTCAAGTGAAAGGCTGCAGTTGCTAGGAAATCTCAGTTAAACTGCTCTATCGCGAGACAAATTGTTGGTCAAACATATCATAATCTTTCTAAAATAACAAATCCATTGACCTGCATATCATTTAAGAAAAAAAATCAAAATAAAGCAAAAATGAGGTAAATGAGAGTAAGGGATGGTGAATGGCAAAACCAAGCCAGACATTGCGCTGAATAAAATTCACTTGTCTTTCAGCATATGTGGGTGACTGAAGTCAAGACATCACTGCTCCAAAACCTCCAATACTTGAATTCCTCTCATAAGTTGATATTATTTTCATGAAATACCCATCCATCCTTATATGTAAATCATCTCATGATGACTTGTAACATTGATTACCATGTAAGTACTATATCAATAGTTATCCATTATATTTTGGGAGATGACAAGAAACCTATCCATGTTGACTACATCTAGATATATTTCAAGAACTATGTTGAAGAGGTATGGGGAGAATGGGTATCTTTGCCTTGTCCCTGATTTTAGAAGAAATTCTTTACATTGCTTTCCATTTCATTTGAAATTGGCTACTTGCTTGGTGTATTTCTCCTTTATTATTTCTAGGTATGGTCCTTGTATGCCAGTTGTCTCCAAGAATTTTAAAATGAAGGGGTGATGGATTTTTGTCAAATGTTTTTTTCAGCATCTAATGAGATGATCATGCATTTTTTTTTCTTTCAGCTTATTTATATGGTAGATTACGTTGATGGATTTTCGTATGTTGAACCATCCCTGCATTCATGGGACAAGGTCTATTTGATCATGGTGTATGATACTTTTGATGTGTTCTTGGATTCGGTTTACAAGTATTTTATTGAGACACAGAAATAAACCCACATGCCTATGGTCACTTAATTTTTGACAAAGAAGCCAAAACCATACAATAGCAAAAGGACAGTATCTTCAACAAACTGGTCTAACTGGATGTCAACACGTAAAAGTATGCAAATAGATGCATATTTATCACTTTGTACAAATCTTAAGTACAAGTGGGTGAAAGACATTAAAATAAAACCGCACACACTAAATCTAATAAAAGAGAAAGTGGAGAAAAGCCTCGAACTCATTGGCACAGGTGACAACTTCATGAACAGAACACCAGTAGCTCAGGCCCTAAGACCAACAAACAATAAATGGGACCTCATGAAACTGAAAAGCTTCTGTAAGGCAAAGGACACTGTCATTAGAACAAAATGGCAGCCTACAGACTGGGAAAAGATCTTCACCAACCTCACATATGACAGAGGGATGATATCCAAAATTTATAAAGAACTCAAGAAATTAAACACCAAAAAAAAAAAAAACAAGTAACCCAATCAAAAAATGGGGTAAATGGCGTATAGAGCTAAATCATGAATTCACAAAAGAGGAATCTAAAATGGCCGAGAGACACTTGAAAAAATGCTCAACATCATTAACCATCAGAGAAATGCAACTCAAGACAACTCTGAGATTCCATCTCACTCCTGTCAGAATGGCTAAGATCATATGCTGGCAAAGCTGTGGAGAAAGGTTAACACTCCCTCATTGCTGGTGGGAGTGAAAACTTGTAACAACCACTATGGAAATCAGTCTGGTGATGTCTTAGAAAACTTGGAATAGCTCTACCTCAACACCCAGCCATACCACTCCTGGGCATATATCCAAAGATTCATCACCAATTCTCTAAGACATTTCCTTAACTATGTTCATAGCAGCTTTATTTGTAATAGCTAGAAACTGGAAACAACCCAGATGTCCTTCAGTCGAAGAATGGATAAAAAACTATGGTACATTTACACAATGGAATACTACTCAGTTATTAAAAACAAGGAAATCATGGAATTTGCAACCAAATGGATGAAACTTGAAAAGCTCATCATGAGTGAACTCACACTCAGAAAGATACACATGGCATATTTTCACTTATAAATGGATTTTAGCCATATAGTACAGGATAACCATCCTACAATCAATAGATCCAAATGAGAAGGAACATGGACTTGGTTACCTGTTAGTGGGACACCCAATCCTAGTGGAACTGCATGTATGCCCCCTGTGCAAGATTAAGCTCTTAGACCTCATGTGACTAATGAAATGAGGGGGGCTGATACACGGAGGCACTACACATCGGAGGGATAGAATGGGTGGGAGAGGGAGTAGAGGGTGGGAGGGTGAGTCTGGGAGGGGATATAGGGAGGGGATGGTAATGGAGATTTTTTTTCTCAGTGAAACATCCTGTCGTGCATTTCTCCAGTCAAACTCATCCCTCATCAAGTCACTAGATTCTAGTGAATGAATGCCATCTTCCCTGTGCCACACATATAGAGCTCCTCAGGGTTATTCGGGTCACACCAATGTGCCCTTTCCCACTCTAATACATCCATATGGCATTGTCTGTTTGGCGCACATGTTTTTTAAAGGCCCCAAGACAGAAGGAATAGACAAATACCATTATAAACATCAACCTCTATCCTGGTGTAATTCCTCTGTCCTCTAGTTGTTTCCAGTGGGTGTTATCACTACATTATACCATAAGAAAACTACTAACAGTGTGAAATTTATAAATATCCTTACATTTTTAATTTTTCTAAACTTTTTCATCTATGAACATGATATAGATTTGGCAGAAGACAAAGACTTTTGTTTTAGATTCTAAAAGCTTCAGGAGAATCCAATAAAATTTAATTCATGGTGAACGTTCACACTGTAACAAAATCTGTCCTTAAACAGGGCATTTTCTGCCTAGGATGTCAACAAAGCAGCATCCTGTCTCCCTTAACACAGAGCCTGGTGGTCCTTTGTAATAAGTCCCATCACATATTCCAAGACCCCATGGGATTCAACCTGTGTGAATACATTACTTTCACACTAAGCACATTTCCCCCTCATGGCATGTAGCAGACTTCAATCTGGAATCCTTTCATGCTATTTCCAAATGTCTTTCAAGCGAGACATCCCAAAATAGCAACACTTATTTTAAGACTTAACAATCCATATTTTAAAACCTGCAACCAGTTTTCAAGCCCCACTGCCCCACCCCCACATACACATGTCAACATGTCTGTGTACTTGGTTTCTGATATCATGTGAAATGCAAATAAATAAATAAATAAATAAAGTTACTATCCAAGCACGTAATATAGATGATAATATTCTTACAAGATTAAGAAACTGTCAGGATTTCAGTTTGCATATAATACTGAACAGCTACTGCAAGATCATTATTTCTACTCACAGACCATTTTAAAAACCTGCAGATTCTGCTTGTCTCACAGCCACATTTTAACTTAAAATGAATGTGACAACTTTCTTATGAGAAAAGTAATAGCACACTAGCGATGTTGTGACGAAAGTGATTTTTATTACCATATATGTACTGAGATGTTTACAACCATCTATGCAAAATTGTATATATTATACACACATTCAAACACACAAACACATACTCACCAACCCTGCCTGTACATCCATTGAGTCAGAGAGACTTTCATTATCTTCACTCATAGAAAATGAAAAAGAAATAAAATAGCAGCCAGTTTTTTGTTTTTTGTTTGTTTGTTTATTTCATTAACTCATTTCATTCATGTTTCTAAGATCCTTGAAAGGAAAAGTGCTGACAAAACTGAAAATGCAAAGTGTAGCTTGAATTGGAATGCTGGGATACCTGGCGCTTCCAACTTTGACTCTACTACATATCATCTTAGACTCTGTACATGAGACTGGCACAGTTCTGAGACCCAGTGCTTTTATTTTTGCTGTCATATATTGTAAGTGACACCAGGATAAAATTGATAATCACCTGGTGCACAACTTCTCTAAAATAGGAAATCACCAGTACACATTCAACAGTTTTCTTTATAATGTCATAGAAATTAAGTGAGTCCATCAAATCACTAGTTGAAATTCTCTTTTAATGTTGAAAAATAATATTTGAGAATCACAAAGATCAGGCTAAGTTCCAAAATTATTTGCTTCTCAAGGAAGCCGGGATTTTACTTAAGAACTAACCTGTAGCTAAACAGTAACTGAAAAGAAATTACTGGAACAAAAGAAAATCAAATTGTTATCACTATATCAAATTAGGTTAAGCCTGTATACTCAGTGCTTGACCCAACTCAGAGACTCACAGTAATTCTCAGTCATGGGATTTACATGTGAACAAGGTTCTTCAAAGTCACATCTAGACAGTTTCATAGAAAGCCCTTGCGGTGGGCACTATTATTGGCTCACAGAGTGGATGGAGCAGTCAATCCCCAGAGGATGAAAAGCTTCAGTTTAAAAACTACAGTATTAAATTACATGTTGTTTATTTATGTCAGGATAGAAATAGCAGTACACTTATAAAGTTATCAATATTTAAGAGAGACCTATAAATGGCATTATAGAATCTTGCTTTTTAATGTTTTCCTCTAACATTATTTCGGAGCATTATCTATATCTCAAAACCACCCTTTCTTGATGACATCAACACATCTTCAAACACACTTCAATAAACACACTTGTAATGAATGGTATTGGTTGGTCCAATAATGATACAATGACTTAGGCCTTTAATTACATACATATTATCAACTTACTAGTGGTTTTTTTCTGTCTGTTTTTTTAAAAACTAAACTCCACTTTTCTAAAAAACAATTCATTTTTACTAAAAAGAGATAACTGAGTGCTTATTTCACTATTTCTAAATTGCTTCTTGATACAGGGTCTGAAGAGCGATAGAGCCTCTAAACACAGAGACAATTCAACCCAACCCACCCAATAAGTATTCAACTTGTTAATAGTTGCCGGCTAAATCAATTCATGAGGCATGAAAAAAGCCTTTTGGCTGTAATATCCTTACAGTGATAGTAATGAGTAGGCATCTAGTGACATTTTCTTGCCATATAAATTGCAAGCAAAATCAGTGAGAAAGGAAACTCTCTGTTACCCAGCCATTCTCAAGTGCAAATCACCATATATAGGACAAGAACCAATACTTAGACTGTTTAATCAAGGATCATATGCATAACTACCCTCTTTAGGACCTTTTTAAGCTAAGCCTTAATAAAAATCAATCATTACATAGACTAGGTTGGCTTAAAACTTGGGGTTAATCCTCGAGCCTCTGCTTCCTGAGGGTTACAGGTGTGTGGCATCACTTCTGGCCTGAAAGAAGCTGTGTTAAGAAGGTTATATGGGATGGTAATAACTCCAGATGTTTTTTTATTGTACAGGATTGATTTAGCTATTCTGGGCTTTTTGTTGTCCCATATGAAATTGAGGCTAGCTCTTTCCAAGTCTATAAAAAATTGTGTTGGTATTTTGATAGGAATTGCATTGAATCTATACATTGCTTTTGGTAGGATGGCCACTTTTATTATGTTGATCCTACCTATCCATGAGCATGGGAGATCTTTCCATCTTCTAAAGGCCTCTTCCGTTTCTTTCTTCAAGGGCTTGAAGTTCTTGTTGTACAGGTCCTTTACTTGCTTGGTTAGAGTTACCCCCAGGTATTTTATGTTGTTTGTGGCTATTGTGAAAGGGGTTGTTTCCATTATTTCTTTCTCAGCCCATTTGTTTGTTGTATAACGAAGGGCTTCTGATTTTTTTTAATTAATTTTGTATCCAGCCACTTTGCTGAAGGTGTTTATCAGCTGTAAGAGTTCTCTGGTGGAATTTTTGGGGTCGCCTATGTATACTATCATATCATCTGCAAATAGTGATAATTTGACTTCTTCGTTTCCAATGTTTATCCCCTTGATGTCCTTTAGTTGTCTTATTGCTCTAGCAAGAACTTCAAGTACTATATTGAAGAGATATGGTGAAAGTGGACATCCTTGACTTGTCCCTGAGTTTAGAGGAAATGCTTCAAGTTTCTCTCCATTTTATTTGATGTTGGCCAATGGCCTGCTGTATATTGCCTTTATTATTTCTAGGTAGGGCCCTTGTATACCCGTTTTCTCCAGAACTTTTAGCATGAAGGGGTGTTGGATTTTATTCAATGCAATTCCTATCAAAATACCAACATAATTTTTTATAGACTTGGAAAGAGCTAGCCTCAATTTCATATGGAACAAAAAGCCCAGAATAGCTAAATCAATCCTGTACAATAAAAAAAAAACATCTGGAGGTATTACCATCCCAGATTTCAAGCTGTACTACAGAGCAATAGTTGTAAAAACAGCATGGTACTGGTATAGAAACAGACCAGTAGATCAATGGAATCAAATTGAAGATCCAGAAATAGACCCACACACTTATGGCCATATAATTTTTGACAAAGAAGCCAAAACAGCACAATGGAAGAAGGAAGGACAGCATCTTCAACAAATGGTGTTGGTCCAACTGGATGTCCATTTGTAAAAGAATGAAGTCAGACCCATACTTATCACCTTGTACAAAACTTAAGTCCAAGTGGATCAAAGACCTTAACATAAGGCCGGTCACACTAAATCTACTAGAAGAAAAAGTGGGAGAAACCCTCGAACTAATTGGCACAGGCGACAACTTCCTGAACAGAACACCAACAGCTCAGGACTTGAGATCAACAATCAGTAAATGGGACCTCATGAAACTGAAAAGCTTCTGTAAGGCAAAGGACACTGTCATTCGAACAAAACAGCAACCAACAGACTGGGAGAAAATCTTCACCAACCCCACATCTGACAGAGGGCTAATATCCAAAATCTACAAAGAACTCAAGAAATTAAATGCCAAGAAACCAAATAATCCAATCAAAAAATGGGAGATGGAGCTAAATAGAGAATTCACAAAGGAGGAATCCCTAATGGCTGAGAGACACTTGAAGAAATGCTCAACATCCTTAATCATCAGAGAAATGCAACTCAAGACGACTCTGAAATTCCATCTCACACCTGTCAGAATGGCAAAGATCAAAAGTTCAAATGACAGCACATGCTGGTGAAGGTGTGGAGAAAGGGGTACCCTACTCCATTGCTGGTAGGAATGCAGGCTTGTGCAACCACTATGGAGGTCAGTCTGGCGATATCTTAAAAAACTTGGAATAGCTCTGCCTCAGGACCCAGCCACACCATTTCTGGGTATACACCCAAATGCCTCTTCACGGAATCATAAGGAAGTTTCCTCATCTATGTTTATAGCAGCCTTATTTGTAATAGCTAGAAACTGGAAACAACCCAGATGTCCCTCAACCGAAGAATGGGTCAAAAAACTGTGGTACATCTATACAATGGAATATTATTCAGCTATCAGGAACAATGAAATTATGCAATTTGCAGCCAAATGGATGTAACTAGAAAAGTTCATCCTGAGTGAACTAATCCAGACTCAGAAGGACACATATGGCATCTATTCACTTATAGTAGGATTTTAGCTATATAGTAGAAGGTATCGATACTACAACTATCACACCAGAGGGAACTAGGACATAGACTTCTTATTTTTAATTTTTATTCTTTATTTATTTTTTATATATTAGTTATACTTTTTATATTTTTTAGACTTTTTTATCTATTGTATGCTTATTGGTTTGTTTAGTAGTTCTCTCTCCCGGGCAACGAGACACTTTTCACTGATGGTACTGCTTCGTAGATCCCCAATGAATGAAGAAGCTCTTGGCCCTCATACGACCTCTCAACTGAGATGAGGGACTGTTATATAAGGACACCCCACCCCAGAGAAATGGGATGGAAGGGTTAGGAGGTAAAGAAAAAAAATGAAATGTGATGTTTCGGCCTTTTACTACTAATTGTCATAAACTGTTTAGGATAATTAACAAATGCAAACTAATGGTTATGCAAGCCGGTCATTCTGTTAGGTAATATGACAGCCTACTATAGTTACTTTCTAAGCTAATCAGAAATAAACCGTCAAGAGACAAGCAACATCTGCTTACCCTAATATAAGAGATAGATAGGGCCTCTTCAAAAACCTCAAGAGATCTGCAGAATATGCCATTCAAAGATGTTTTCGTAACCTTAGATTTTTTTTATATCAAGGCATACCAACTCCTGACAGCACCCCCTATTCTCCTCCAAGTAGAAGATGAGCATTGAAGAATCTCCAGTGGGAGATGATTGAATTAATCACAAGCCTATCTCTTGGTAGGAAAAGCCCCTTGCTCCAACTGTAGACAGAATGCTGTCCAAAAAGGACAAAACCTGGAAGCAGGTAAATCGACAGCCTAGCTCTGCCAAGACAGGGTAGGTAAGTCCTTCATAACCCCTGCTCTACAATCAATGTCTGTCAGAGAAGTGGGGCCAAACGACTGAAGAGCGATGCTGTAATGTATGGAGAGAAAATGGGAACTGTCCAGGCAGCCACTGGTATGTCATTTTTTAGTTTTGGAAGCTGCAGACCCTGTACTTCCTATAAAATCAGATATATTTATCCCTCTCAGGTCTCTGAGGTGGTTGAAGAACAGATAGCTAGAGTCTCATAATTTAATTTTGAGTTATTTAGGAGTCAAGAGAGTGTTATAGATCTAAGAAGATACTTTTAAAATTGTGTTGCAAGTTAGTATGAATGCTGAGTCAGATATAGACCTTTAAACTCATGGAAATGTTTAGATAGTAGAATGTTATAGTCAGGTACCAAATACATATGGACTGGTCATCGAGAATGTACGTTAAGCCATATAACCCTCATAACTGTGGCCTAATCACCTCTCTTGTACTGTATTGTATTTGTTATTATAAGAGAAAGAGCCATTTGTTGGACTGAAAGGGCGAACTGTAGGGGGCATAAGATATACCTTAAACTTAACAGAAAAAAAAAAGGGAAGAGGATGGGGGGTTGAGGGTGGGAGGGTGGGACTGGAGGGGGAATAGGGAGGGGACTGTGATTGAGATGTAACTTAAGAAATAAAAAATAAAGGAAAAAAAAGAAGGTTATATGGGGTTAGAAAATTAACAGTTAACTAATATTTTGCAGTTAATTTGTTGTCTGAGCAAAGCTGAGCTAGCTGGTAACACACACATGTTAATCATTTCAGCAATGTTGTATGTTCATTATAAAGGGGTGCCTTGGCAAACCAGTTCTATCTCTAAGCAGAGTAGAAAGCACTGGACGGAGAGATTTTTGGCTTGAAAAAATGTAGGTATTTATATTTATTTATCCTCTTTAATTCTGTTTCTGTCTTTTTAAAATTTTTTTCTTTTTTTTTCCTTTATTTTTTATTTCTTCAAGTTACATCTCAATCACAGTCCCCTCCCTATTCCCCCTCCAGTCCCACCCTCCCACCCTCAACCCCCTCTGTTTCTCTATTATAAAATAGTAAATAAAATCCACTCATAGCTACTAGGGATATTAACATTGTAAATAAGGTCACTAACTTAATAGTATACTGTGTGACACAACAAATTATAAGGTAAAAGACTATGTAAATCATCGACAAGCAGTTATCACCTTCTCATTAACCCTTACCAGCCTTACTTTCATGGGTACTTTGAAGAGCTCGTCTTAGGAACTCAGAGCAGTTAGAAGCTGATTCCAGCAGTCTATGTAGCGAGTTCCAGACCAGCCATGGCCACATAATGAGACATCATCCCAAAACCAACCAAACAAAATGCGTACACACACACACACACACACACACACACACACACACACACACACACCGGGGGGGGGGGGGGGGAACTAGGGAGGGAGGGAAGGAGGGAGAGCCCAAAATATACAGCTACTTTGACTAGTTAGTCCTGGTCCAGGACTGATAAAGGCTAATTTCTGAAACTGGAAAAAAAAAAATCAATCATTGTCTTCCTTTTCATGTCCAGTATCTTCATTGGGGTGGACAGTAAACTCTCATCTACACAGTTATATAAATGTAAGAGTCATCCCCATGGTTTCTGCCTAGGAGGCAATCTTTGCAATGCTTTACACAGTTTTAGACAAGTTCCATGTTACTTTTGGTTTGATTTGTGCTTATTTATCAGTATCACATAAACTATCAGGGTTTGAAATTCACATAATATCTGGCTAAAGGCCAGAGCAAGGATTCAATATATTTGATGTTTGTTACACAGTATAACCTATCAAGTCAGTTCCATTATATCTCATTCCAATCTACCTACTTGTTGACTATTCAGCTCTGACAATTGCAAAACCACTAGGATACTACCTGGGAGGAATACTTGTGATAATTCACACTACATTTGTTTCTGCAATGACTAACATGAATAAGGTAGCATTGCCCATGATACCTTAATTTTCTAAAATAAAGTTATTTTTAAGTAGTGCTATCTTATAGCCTATATGCATATATTTTAATAAAAGACATAAAGACCTGTCTGGCTACTATTTATATTGATATTTGACATCGTATAAAGCCATAGAAATGTAGAAAAATGGGTCCAAGACCTAACCATATGCTGTCTCACAATTCCTCTCTGTTTCTATGTGATGAGAGACCTTCTCTTCATGTAGAGTTCTCTTACAATCATTGATTTTCACTCACAGCATAAAATGTCATTTGCCTAATTTCATTGGGCTATTTCCCTTGGGTCGTTCTGACTGATTACTCTCTTTGCTGTTTACACTGTTGAGCCATCAATAGATTTCATTCTCAAGACCAGCAGTGCGATCATTGGATGATGCTGTTTCCTTCAAGTGAGCTGTTGCGACTTGATGAATGTCCTAAACAGCATAAAAATGACATATGCTCATGAGCACCACAGTCTTTGAAAAATCAGGGGGAAAGGCTCTGGAACTTAAAAACAAAAGAACAAGAGTCCAATGGAAGTTATGGAAACAAGTGCCATGTATCAGACATCAACTAGACATCTATTCTCTATGATACTATATGAACAATAGCTCATCTAATCCTTGGAATTAACCTATGCATCCATATTAAATTAAATGTACAATGGAGACTCAATTTTTGTAAAATGTAACAATATTGAGTAGATCCCAGACTCAAAATGTGCTAGATAATAACCTAGACACTAAGGAGTTGAATGCATCTTTCACGAGCCAGTGGTAGTTTTATGTCCATGAATACTTTCCTCCAGTTCATCAGTCATCAGACAACCTCTTTCAGCAGATACTTACATGGAGCTCAAGCCTAACTCATGATTTTGAAGGGCAAATACTATTGGGAAGCTCCCCTACAATGTGGGTTTCAGTGAGAGTCACTGTAATGAGAATGAGTCTCCACCTCACTGAAATCACCTTCGGTAGTCAGAAAACATTAGGACACACAGAATTATATGATCAAAGCACCTCGAAGACGCAAGGAAAACACTTTCTGGAACTTTACGAGCACTACAGCCAAGCAATAACAACAACAACAACAAAAAAAAACCATAACAGAACAGAGAATAATCCATTATTTACCCAGTTCAGATGTCTGAAGAAATGATGATTTAAAAAATAACTTTTATATTTTTATATAATATAAAAAATTGACTGAATCCATATTCATGCAGAACCTGAAGAAGCCAGAAGAGGGCATCAGATCCTTCAGAAACTGGAGTTGCAGGTAGTTGTGACCTACCATGTAAGTGCTGGGAACTGAAGCCATGTCCTCTGAAAGAGTATTAAGTGCTCTCAAGCACTGAGCCGTCGCAGCACCATCCAGACTAATGATTTTAAAGACTCCATTATAATACATCTAAAATTAGGGCAATTTCCCACTGCATGTAGAAAGTGATTCTATTTTATGGCATGCCCACTTCATCACTGTTTCAGGGGCAGAGCCATCCTATAACTTTATTGGTTGTCAACTGTATCATCTGCTATAATAATGGAGGGAGAGTCTCCATACTGGTGGGAGCCATGCATCAGGGTGCCTTATCATCCCACCTGCCAGGGTTTCGGGAGTGTTCTAGTTTATATCCCCAGCTCATTCTGTACAGTACATAATCTAACAGATGGCATCATTAAACAGTGTCCCTGATAGTCTCTTAGAAAATGAGAGCAAAGAAATACAGAGTGAAATTAAGCTGACTGTAATAATACACATTCTTTTTCCTCACTGTGTGCTGACAAAGGCTGACAAATTTCTAGGGGATGTAATCTCACAGAGCATGCACAGTAACATTTTATAACAACATAAACCAAGGTTGTAAGATATCTTGATAAATTATGCCTTTCTCACCTCTGGCTCTGCTTTGCTTTCCTCAGTTACGTGTATGGTTCCCATTACCATCAAGCAGCCAGGGAGAATTACACACTGTTTAGGAGATGGTGTCAGAAACTGTGGAGATGTTCAAAAAGCTATATTCATATCATGGGGTAGTGGAACACAAACACACCATACTGAATACATTATCATTTTTCTGAGGCAAGGAAATATGTGCTGTATAAGAGAAATGTAATGGAGAAAAATTTTAGCATTCTAACTCTTGACAGTGAGCCAGTCACAAAGTAAAACAACCAACATTGGTGTGATTTGGAGCTTGTATTTTCTGTTGGGAAAATTATGATAATATGGCAAGGCTATCATTGTAATTAGGAGAGTAATTACCATAACTTGGTAGTTGATTTTCTGTCTGAAGTTTTACTTACTCAAAAAGATCTAATTTACAAAGAAAGGAGAAATTAATATTTGTATAGACTTTGACATTTTCCTACAGATGTCACAAGAGCTCAAGGAAGCACTACTAGCCCCATGGACATATACACAGCTCCTTCCATTCATGTTTCCTGTGAATAACTTTATTTTTGGCAGCTACAAATTCCTGGTAAAATAGCATGGATCCACATGTGGGGAGTTTGAGAAGAACCAGTCTTCACGTGTGTGACACCATGTCTACTTCTGTTATATTAAGATATGTCCTCTAGTTCTGGACAAAATCATTTCAGTTCCCTGAGTGGCTGCACATTCTTAACTATAGAAATGAGGCAAGGTGAAGCAGTTTCCCTATATTATCTATGGCCGCATATATGAAAGGGATGAGAATTTTAATGAACATTCAGACGTAGTTCAGGCAAAGCATATCTGGAAAAAAACCTTTTGAGGTATGGAAACATCCACAAAATGGAATCAAGAAATTTATTTAAATTCCTGGGAACTCAAAAGAGTTGATAGAAAGTCAATACTTTATTTAGATTGGATAAGATCTCTGAAAGAGGGTGGATAGAGAAAAAGTCAGATACTCCCAGGAAATTCACTAGATGTTGAGAATGACCCAGGGACCAAGATCAGAAATGTGATCAACAACCTGCAATTCAACCTGAGGGCCATGGCAAGGGAAATGAGTCCCAAAACTTCACTGGAAGGAAAGATACCTGTGTACCTGCAAAAAATGATACTGTCTCCATTTCTTCCCATTCTTTCCTGAAAGACAATGGACCCATTAATCTGATTGGCTGGTAGTAAGGTTAAAAAAAAAAGGAGAAGAAGCAAGAAGAGCAGACTGAGAAGTAGAGCATATAAATGAGTTTTATAAACAGCATGTGTGTATACATATATATATATTCATATATATATATATATACATGCACACATCCTACACATTTATGTAAATATAGACATACATGTTTTAAATACATGTTACACATTCTGAACACTAAACATAGCCTTCACTCAAGATACCACGGAATAAACCATCCCTCTGTCTTCCTTTCCTCGGGACATGAGGCCAGCATACCAAAACAACATCAAAATTACTTGAAAATGAAAGACTATTTGTTCATGAGTAAATTTAATGTCACAGTGAATTCTTGCCTCATCTGATATAAATTCCTATTGTTTATGTGCTTATCTACCTCCTCTTCCCTCAGAAAGAATCAACCCAGAGGCCTCTCCCTCCTGGAGACTACTAAGGGTCCCTAGGAGAAGAAGCCTCACTTTGTCTTACTCCCACCTACGTGAATGTGTCCTCAAGCCATCAAATTATGGTCTGTACTCCCATCATTTCCAACCACAGACAGTGAGCATCTTGAGAACAGAGACTAAGTCCTCTAGACCACTGCCCCTTATATTAAGCATTCATACAAGCTATTTGTGTTTGTATATGTATTTGCATGTATCCAATGTGTGCATGTGCCTCTATGTATATTTCTCTATTTCTAACTATGTAAATAACATTTTAAATTCAAGTTCTCTAGTTGATGATTAACATGCTAGATCCCTGGAAAGCCACTAGCCACCATGCACACATTATCCTATCTAGAAAATGCTATGCAAAAAAATAAAAATAAAAATAAGCTCCTTTATTTCCTAATGCATTCTTTCCCAATGGTTGTTATCTGTGCTGGTAGTGACAGTGTCATAGTAATCACTGCAAAGAAATGTTGTGTCAGATAAGCATGGCACAAAAGCATTCCCCAAAACAAAATGTTGATCTAGAAAGGAATCATGTAGCAGGAACTCCCAGATGAATGAACACCTCGATGCTGAGAAAGCACTTTTCAGAAGAGCAATCACACTCTCTTTTGTGATGAGATTTTAAAACGAAAGCATTAGGCAGCAAGAAGCACTGTAATTAAAGCTTCACAGAGAAATGACTGAAGAAACTCCATGAGAAACTTCTCCTTTGAAACCATATTTCAATGCTCCCTACGTCTCTGTAAGAAAACAAAGTGCTTCTGACAGTCTATATTTTACTGCTGTTTCATTTAATAATGCATATTGACATTTATCCAGGAATATTGCCCCAGATTTACTTCTCATTTCCAACCAGCTAACCATATGACCATTTCCCAAATTCTGATTCTCTCTCTCACCTGTCTACTTCTCACCTCTCTTCTTCTTTCTTATTTACTTATTAAGTTTGAGAAAAGAAGGTATTGCAAAATATAATGAAAAAAAACTCTCTGGCAAAACTTCAGTATGATTTGTGGGTTTAAAAAAAAAAGAGCATTTGACAGCACATGCTGGCGAGGGTGTGGAGAAAGGGGTACCCTCCTCCATTGCTGGTGGGAGTGCAGGCTTGTGCAATCACTATGGAGGTCAGTCTGGAGATGTCTTAGAAAACTTGGAATAGCTCTGCCTCGGGACCCAGACATACCACTTCTGGGTATACATCTAAATGATTCCTCACTGAATCACATGGAAGTTTCCTCATCTATGTTCATAGCAGCCTTATTTGTAATAACTAGAAACTGAAAACAACCCAGATGTCCCTCAACCAAAGAATGGATTAAAAATTGTGGTACATCTACACAATGGAATACTAGTCAGCCATCAGAAACAACAAAATCATGCAATTTGCAGCCAAATGGATAGAACTAGAGAAGCTCTTCCTGAGTGAGCTAACCCAGACTCAGAAGGATGCACATGGCATCTATTCACTTATAGTTGGATTTTAGCCATATAATACAGGATAACTACACTACAACCAATGCACCTAAGGGAACATGAACATAGACATTTTTCCTGTCAATGAGATATTTTGCCCTAGTGGTGATGCCTTGTAGGCCCCCAGTGTATGAGGAGGCTCTTGGCCCTCATATGACTGCTGAACTGGGGTGGGGGACTGTTATGTAGGAACACTCCACTGCAGAGGAGTGGGATGGAAAGGATAGGGGGTAGAGGGTGGGAGGGCGGGACTGGGAGGGGTGGAAAGAGTTCACTGTGATGAAGATGTAACCTGAAGTAATAAATAAATATATTTTAAAAAAGAAAAGAAACTTACAAACTGGCAAAATTTACTGTTATAAGAGAAAGAACCATTTGTTGGAATGAAAAGAGAAGCTGTTGGGTGGGGGGGAAGAGGGTGGAAGGGTGGGACAAGAAGGGGGAATAGGGAAGGGTTTGCGACTGAGATGTAACTTGAAAAAAAAAGTACTTATTAAAAAAAAAAAGAGTATTTTAGCTCTCAGTCTACTTAGAAAATAAAAATGTCAACTGAACCTAGGAGACCACAGCCACAAATGCATACATGCATACACATAGGCACAAATACTCCAAGGGCAACCCAGAATACCCAGAGGCTTCATTATCTTAACAATCTGTCCCTAGACTATCCTGTGATGTGCTTTCTGTGGAAGTCTACTCTGTCTGTGCTTTATTTCCTAAAGTCGCTCCAAGAAAACTATTTCAATGGTCCCAGTTTTCCTTTTAATATGAACAATTGGGGGAAGAAAAACAGTTCTGAGAAGAGTCCTTTTGTTTTTGCTGTCATAATGTATCTAGGCCTCCTCAGGGACCTCACCACTAATGTTACTCATATTCATAATATAAAGATAGAGAAGTGAATATTAAGGAAGATTTGGTCATCTTTTTATTGCTCAGAGGTACCACGAGATGCATATGGAATCATTCTTGATTTTGTAATATTTTAAAACTAGCAAACCAGCTATCTCATTAAAATGTTTTAAGAAAGAACATTGGAAACTTGTGATTGCTTTGAGCTTCTACTCTACCAAGAGCATAGGTATTACATAGGCATTTGTGACCTCATTTAGCAGGAAAGCTACAAGTGGTATAGAAATTGTGCCAACAAAACATTATTTATAACTAACAGTAAAAGCTATAGTTACCGTGTACAAAGTGAATATGTTAATTGATGCTATCTCCTCCACAAGTGCATAATATAGCCATCCTGTTAATAGCCCATGTTCTAACAGAACCTTAGGATACTCAGAGACAATAAGCTTACCCAAAGTGATAGAGTACATGTAAGAGACAGGATTTGAAAGTAAGGAGTCTCGTTCCCTTCCCTGCTTTACATTTTCTACAACTTAAATATTCTCCCAGAGTATATTTAATATTAAGGATTAATATACCTTTCCCCCACGCCTAGACTACATTCCATTTCAAATAAACATATTTTAGAAACAGAATGTTATTGACACTTCTTTTTAAACTAACAGCATTACTTGAGTGTGAAATTCAGAGAATGAAAAAAAAAGGATATTTGGGGAGTAAGTGGGAGCTTTGATAAGGCAAGTTCAAAAAAAAAAAATGCCTGTTACTGGAATCGTTGTCACAGACCTTCATTTACAAGCTCCTTCCCAAGGACATTCCAAGGGAATAGAAGTGCACATTCTTTCTGTATGGTTAGCATTATAGACAGGATCTATATACAGTCTCTAGGACATGATGCCAGTTCACTTTAATGTCCAGGCAGCAATAATTACTATGGATGCTTTGATTTTATGTTAAAAGAATCATCTGCATATATTCCATCAAGCTCAATGCAAATACAAGACTGCATTACTTAGGCAGATATTCTTCGATAATGCCATGGTTTTTTAATCCACATCTGGGCATTCTTCAGAGTGTGACAAATACCCAAGGGGTGAGGGTATGCAATGGAGGCACATGGTAAGTTCTGTGGGCTGGGAAAATATTTCAGTGGGTAATGACACTTCCCCTTAAACCTCAGTTTGATCCCTGAATTTTTCATTATGGAAGTAGAAAATCAGTTCCTCTAATGTCCACATGTGTACTATGTCATGCACACACCACACACACACACACACACACACACACACATTGTGCATGCACACACACCAAATTAACAATTGATTTTTTGTTAGAAAAGAATGTGAGACCTGCAAGATGAGATTTGCCAATCTGATGGAGACCTCTTAATTCTACTCACAGTGAACCAACATCTTTTTGCTAGAAATCAGAAAGCTGTATGTCTCTCTGTGTGTGAATGTTCATGGTCATGTGTGTGAGTCTGGGCATATGAATGCCATAGCACCCACGTGGAGGTCAGAGAACCATTTCAGGTGTCCTCATCTCCCACCTGATTTGAGTCATAGTGGCTTGTGTTCATCCCTGTTTATGACAAATTAACTTGTCTGTGATCTTCCAGATATATATATATATATATATATATATATATATTTGGCCTGGGATTCATGGCAAGTGTAACTGTGTCTGATTTCTACATGGGTTCAGGGGATTCAAACTCTAACCATGTTTGTATGGCAAGCAATTTTCCCACTGAACAATCTCTGCAAATCACATGTACTTTTTGTTGTTTTTCTTTTTAGTTTTTACATTTTAAATGATCATTTCTTCTTCTCATCTTTAAAAATGTTACCAACATTTTTAGTTGCCTGTCTCAGTTTTCCCTATGTCCTCACCAGACCGATTTTAACAGTTCAACGACTACACATTGTCTTAGGATGTACAAGGCCCCATGTTCAACTCGGAGTATTGGCAAATAATAACAGATAAAACATCCTTTACTGTGTTTCTATTACCTCAGTTATTCCTTTCTCCCTCTTCACTAAAAGAGCTATTACACAAAGACTAAAATACAATTTCTAATTGCTCATTAAATCTCTAAGGAATAAAACTCCATTACCAAAGTGATGTCAGAGTCTACTAGATAGACACTATTAGATGATCCTGTCTACGCACTTTGTTTTTCTGTTGTTTTCATACATCACAGCATTCTCCAGGGTGTGGCACAAGAGTGAGTATATGTGGTTCAAATGCATGGTAAAGGCTGATTCCAACCCTGCCGGACAACAAGCTACCAACTTTCAGCCATAGAAAAAATGAAAACTTACAGTCTGAGGGTGGCCTTCACCCTGTAATGATGCAGAAGTGCTTCACCAGACTAAGTACGTTAAAATTCAAAGCAAGATCTCTTCTTTTCGAGTTTACATTCAGAGAAGAATTCCTAAAGCAAGATAAACACTTTTTGGAGTAGGTTAAAGGCTAGACTATTATTTATAATGTTAATTATTCAGGTCAATGAATTGAATTTTGCAAATGGTTCAACTAGAAATCACATAACTTAAAGAGGAAGCAATCTCTTACTTGCTAAGTTGGATTCATAGTCAGGCTTCTATGCAGGACTCAATGGAAATTTTTCATTTATTTTATTTTATTATTATCCCTTAGAAGCATGTTTGTTTTCTAATTATAGATACAAAATAGGTAGATCCAGATGGGAGGGGAGGTAGGGACAAACCAGGAGGAGTAGAGGTAGGGGAAACCATAATCGGGATAAGGATATATACATATACATATATATGGAAAAATCTATTTTCAAAGTAAAATAATGAGCTTATAACATGCTAAGACCTGATACTCATCTGTCATCCATAGGTGTTCTTCAAAACCAAAGGAAAAATGTGGATTCTCGACCATAATTCATAGGTGTACTACTAAGCTAAAAATGAAGCATACACTGATGATTGTTAGTAAGGTCATCGAAGCCATGACAACTCCCTGATTAATGTTCATCTTCAAGAGTTTGTTTTTTGCTAGATGACAATTTGTTGAATCTCTCAGGAAGACCATTATACTAGCCTTAGAACTTTCTGACATTTGGAACTTCAATAAATACTTGATGATTGCTGTTTCTGGCAAGACTCTTTTTTTTGCTAAAACATATATGGTGTCCTGCAGAGTGTCTTAAAACCCTCTACTAACTTAAGCTCTTAAAAGAGAATAATATAAGAAGTTTTCCCTTTCTTCTCTCTGTGAATGAAAAGGCAAGCTTTGCTTTGTGTTTCTGATAAGATTTTCTTTCCAATTTAAACCCTCAAAAGCACATTTGACAAGTATCTACCCTACCCCACAAAGCAATGAACATAGAATCTTTTGTGTTTCTTTAGGCAGAGTTGGATTTTCATACACCCTGAAAATCACCTCTCAATTCTATTTCTTTCATAGCCCTCACAAAGTCCCTATCCTCAAAAATTAAACTATACAAAAAATAAAAATAAAAACAATTTACAATGACTCGTTGAAGGTAAGCTACAATCGTTTCTCCTTACTTTAGGCCCTACTGAACCCCTAATTAATATCAGGATCTAATAACGAAAATATGGATTTCACATCTATAGTCCCCAAGTGTTTCAACAAGGACAAATGGTTTTCAATATTACCAGTGACATCAGCTCCAAGAGACAGAGGGAATTTGGGTCAAAGGGCAGGGTTTTAGAGTTAACCACTAGAAACTACTCTGTATGTTAAGAAGATTCACCACCATATCCTGTCCTCATTCATGGTTCTTGACCAATCAAACGTCATAGTTACACCATTGACTGCATTCTTTTTAGCCTTTCTGAATATTGCAAATGATAGTCTGGACCACATTGCAGAACCATCACTAATACTAATACTCATTCTATCTTACCTGAATCAAAAGGATAAGAGCCAATACGCAAAAAGCAGCTGTTCTTTACAGCACTATCTGATCCACTTTATCTGCTTTGCCTGAATATCTTTAATCACAAAACTCCCATCACTGAAATTCAGTGAAGGATTCACATGTCAAACACTGCATGAAAAAAGACCATTGCTCCTACAGTCTTCAGAACTGTATCCTAGAAATTAGGATGTAAATTTTCAGACTTAATACAATGGAAGACACATCAGATGGATGAGTGTCAAGTGTCATTAGGTAAGCAGTTTTAATGTTTTAGGATTTTTTAAATACTTTTTTTATTAATCCAAGTCACATCTCAATCACAGTCCCCTCCCTCCACCCGTCCCAATCCTTTCCTCTGATCATCTATCCCCCCTCCCATCCATCCTACTCCTTTGGTGTGGGGGTCCCAACATATAACCCCCCTCTGTTCATCAGTCACATGAGGGCTAAAAGCTTCCTCTTGCTCTGGGGCCTGGCTTGGCATCTCCACTATGGTAAAGTGTTCCACTAATAGGTAACAAAGTCCATAACTGAGTAATTAACTTCTGCCAAAAGGCATAGTTGTTCCTCATAACCTACATAATCCCAAAGGTCTCAATATTTTACTTGTCTTCACATGGAAGCTTTATGTCTCACAAAATCAACAATATCATTTTCAAGCCCTCATTGCCTAGAAAGACTAATTTTCACTTTGAGGTATTTAGTATTAGCCATGAAGGCCCAATCTTCGGGATATTTTATTGAGCATGATCTAGGCTGTTGAGTAAATAACACAAGAATATATTAATATCAAAGCTTTCTTAAAACATCAAAAATACCTATCTAAATGTATGTTTTAAAAGAAGTCATGTTGGAAAATTTCGTGGTTTTTTTTTTTTTTTTTCATCTCTTACCTGTACCAGGTACTCTGCTAAAGGTTTCCTATTGACTTGGTCATTTAAATCTTCAGGACAAATCATTAAGATGTTTTTAATCAATGTCTCCCACATTGTACATATACAAAAAAGATAAGGCTTATATGTAGTTTAAGTATCTTTTCAACACCACAGGACTGTCAAACAAGGAAGGAAGTTAAAATCCAACAAGACTAAGTCAAGTCTTTGTCCACCACTGTTGTCAACCTAGACTGTGAAAGTCAGAAACTAGACTTTGAAATATAAAGAACCGAAGCCCAAAGTTAAGTACTTTTGCATAACAGGAATATTTTTTGAAGCAGCCTAAAAATTAGAATGCAGTACTGTCTACAGCAATATTGATCTCTTGAGAAGCCCACAACATGTGGGACTCAATTCATAGCATCAATTGTTGAGGCAATCCCTATTGGTATAGATACTGTTAGGAGTTCTGATAAGAAGTTGTTGTATCCAATTTAACCAGTTAAATTAGGGACTTGTCACTAGTTATAATTATTTAGAAATCTCTCTTGGGCAAAGGGAAGAATTATTTGAATAACAACTTATTTCAAGGATTTATGTGCTGTTTTCAGAGAAATTCTATTAATGATTTAGCAATTTAAAAGGATAGAGCTGGAGAGAATAATGATTGTCAAATTGTTTCCACCCTTGTCATTAGAAGACTGAATTGATACTAAATCGTCTAGGTGAGTGTTTATGCTCTTAAAATCTCTGGTATGGAAAATGCTAAATGTTTCCTATGACACCACTTCTAGATCTCCAAAGTGAGTTATAAGAGATCAGTCCCCCACACAAGGAATATCTCACATTCCTTACTTTAGGTCACAAAATAAGTTCCATAAATCCTTTTATTTAAGTTATGACATTGTGTGTCCAAATTGCAGGTAGACTTTTAAAATCATGTAGAAAAGTAAAAGAACATTTGGCTAAAGAGATGGTTAAATGCACTTGTTATTATTACAAAAGATCAGCATTATCCTCCAACACCGACCCTAGACCTCATTCCTATGCATAACTCCAGTTCCTAGGGATCCAATGTCCTCGTTTGTTGTCCGCAGGAAATGCACATGTATGATGTCCATACATACATGAAGGTTAAGATGCATGGGCACAAAAATTAATAATTCCTTTTTTAAAAAAACAAAGGAATACAGACTACTTTTTTCCCAATCAGAAAAATAACTAAAATTATATTATACTTTTGTATTACTGAGGAATTTGTACACAAAAATATCATATAATTTTAGAAGATATTAATATCATGCAGAAAAGCAATAATCTTCATTATCTAACCATAGCGATACCAATCCTTCACACTGAGCAAAATGAAATGTGTTTCATATCGCAATGTGATCTACAATTTATTCACAGGCTTTTCCTATTTATTATTTATTGTTATTTTTGCCTTCCCCTTTGCAATGTCTTCTCTCTTATTTGTTCATCTGTCTATCTCCTAATAGTCACTCCCCGGGGTTCACTAGAGTACATGTTCATTTTCAGACACTCTTACTGGAGAATTGTACCTAGTGGAAACACTCACAGCATTGTCCCCATAGAATACATCAGGAATGCTGCATTGTCTCATTTATAGTGACAAGATGAAATTTAGTAGAAAACCTCTTTACTCCTGTTGATCAGCAACCTTCCTCTATAGGCAGTTATTCTGAAGAACACTTTGTTTGGGTAATTCCTTTCTAACAATCCCTATTATCCACTGTCTGTGAAATGATGAGACTCTTGGAAAGGTTTCTTTTCTTTCCTTTCTTTTTTTCTCAGAAAGAGAATTGATTTTTATGAGCAAACAGGGTCCTCACTGGGAGAGAGCAGTAACTATTTCCAGAGTATCTTACTTTCCTCTGGACCTCAAAAATAAATATTATTATAGAGACATGCATGGTGGCCACACAGAAGGTTCTTTTGTGGGGACAAGTAACTATATTGCAGGACTTTCTTATCTATGCAGAAGAAAACAGTGCCTTATAAACCACAAAATTCCCTGTGTCAAGTTGAATGCCAGAGAAGAAAGACCTTCATGCCTGCTAGTCATGATATATGCCAGTACCACATAAGCTGTCAGTCAAAATATCCCTCAGGGTATTATTTATCATCTAATTAAAATTGAGAAAACAGATATAAAAGAAGGAATCATGCTAACAAGCTGAGGATGAACCAGGATCCAAATCTATTCTATGTAAATTCAAGCTCTCAGGCCTTCCTCCTTCTCCATCCTGCAGAGTTCCCTGTTTACTATGGGGATAATGAAAATATGATCAGAAGAATGGGATTATTGTATCTTTCAATGTCTCCAGCTGTCTTCTAAGATTCCAGCAATCTGGAAGCCTATGGTTTTGCAATATCACAAGCATCTCTTTCAGAATAAACTACCACACCACTAATTTTGCTATCAAGCTTCGGTTTTAAGAATCCAATTCACCATAATCAAGTTCTACTGTCTCTGATTATTCTTATTTGCTTTTGCCTAGAGGCCTGGAAAGAGTACAGGTTTTACGATTATAAACAGAGGGCTCATGATTCTTTTGGAATGTTCTATCTTCCTGTTTTCAAAATAAGAGGCCACGCTGCTTTGAAAATTATTCCACAGAGAGAACAAAGGAAGCTTCTTCTATTAGATCATTTAAAACCTTTGTGCATCAGTGTTATTTGTACAAACTTTGTAAATGCTAATACGCCCAGCAATTTAAACTCCAGTGGAAGTATGTATCCCTAAAGATGGATTCAGCATGTTGCAATGCATGGGTTTCACAGGTAGAGATATTAGACACCTGAGTTCAGTTCAGCTCCTCATCTTTGCAAATGACTTTTACTCTAAGTGAGCTCACAGTCAAAAAGTAGGAACTGGATTTAGAAACATTTTATAATCATGTTGAGACTAGCAGAAACATAAGTAACAGCCTTTCCTAAATTTCATTACAAAAAGAGAAGGTAAGTGTCCTTGAAAGACCAGGGACTACTTTTGAAAGAAAAATTTCAGTTTCAAAACTGGACCCCACAATCAGTTTAGAGTGAGATTATCAGATTATCCCAAGAATGGGAAAGATTCACGTAACCACCCTTGGGGTCAGTGAAGGAGAAATGAAAGGAGGGCCTGTGACGAAACCACTACACTAATCACAAATGTAAACAGTCATGTAGGACACTAAGGAAAGAATTCCCTCATAGCGCAAGAACTTGATGATGGAAGAGGTGAGGAGGAAGGAAGAAGAGGAGTGATGGTGACACAAAGGTGGCGAGCCATTACAGAGCATACCTGTACTTCCAGAGCTTCAGAGGTTGAAAAAAAAAGGATCAAGAGTTTGCGCCAGAGCTTAGGTGGAGTCAGATGGGTTAGCTTCACAAAAACAGACAAGGAGAACAGATTAAGTCAAAGCAGTGGCCCTACCTAGGGAACATCTCTTGCTCACAAAATATCTGTGAATTGAGCAAGAGTAGAACTATCCCAGCAATGATCAGTTCAATCTAAAACAGGCTGACACTGAAATCTGAAAGCTCCAAGTAAGCACAGAAATCAGAGTAGGGAAGAGAAACTCCACGCCCTAGACCAATCTGCTGATGCTTATGGTGCATAGAAACAAACTGCCTAGCCATTTCCAGAAGGACTGACACCTGGCAGTCATAGGATTCTTTTAATGGACTTGATCATTTCTAAGTGTGAAATTAAGGTAGTGAATGTTTATATCCCATCCAGCGTAGAGTCCTAGATAAGAAACACTACACCATTTAGAGAGATCTAAAATGAATTCATGTTTCCAAGGAGTCATTGAACTGGGTGGCTGTGTGACTGTAAAGATGCTCTCTGAAATTTTCCCACACCTGGGTATTACATTCTGTCAGACAAACCCATAAATGAGCCATTCTAGACTGACCCAGGTCAGAAATAAACTGCAGTGTCCTCATGACTCACAGCAGCTGATGTGGTATGGTGATAAATGCATGCAGAAATGAGAGAAACTGCAGCCTACTGTCTTAAGGGGAGGGGATGGATTAAGAAATAGACCACTTAATTTCAACAGTGTTAAAAGTATTTGCATGTAAATAGATTGAACACATAACTGAGGATCTTAATTTTAAATTATGGAATTAAAAAAAATTACAAATGTAATATGTGCAGAGATGAGCTTCACTGGCAGAAAGTCAAAATGGGGGTGGGGTGCGGGGAGTGGTCAAAACTCCAATTCAACAGGCAGAGGATGACTTGGAAACCTATTCTTTGCCTATTTTCCAGTCATCAATATGGAACAAGTCTTTCCAGGCCCATCTCTGGGTCATTTTTTTTTTCACTCAATAAAAGTCTACCACCCAAGCAATTACATAGATTGAGAAAAGGAGCAAACCTGACCTATTTATAACCCAGTCAATTCTCCATTACTCCAGGTTCTCTGAAGCTATACACTTTATATTGTTCTCTGCCCTCTGGTCACTTCATTGCCCATTATCACCTCCACAGGGAAAAGAGGTGAATCTAAAATCAATCCATTCAACTATTTATTAGCAAAGCTGGTAAGAGGGCAAAGGAAAAATAATGGAGAGCCTCCCCTACAATTAATGTAGCCCTCCGTCTCTTATCTGTAGCTTTTGATTGCAGACTCACATCCCTGTCGAAAAGTGTTGCCGAAAGTCGGCATGCTTTATTTACAAGCAAGTCACACTTTCACTTCTCATTCCATTGAATTATATGGAATGACTCAAGAGTCAGTTACTTCATTCAAATCAATGGCAAAACTAGATCACAATGTCTTAGGTGGTTCCATTGTATAAGCAAAACTAAACTCTTAATAACAAAGTGAGATAAGGAAACTAAGCAACCCTATCGGTTGCATTAAGTGGAAGGCAGAGCCTTGACAATATTCATCAAAAGAATGTGCTTCACACAGACTTTGTACCAAATTTATTGTGGTGTATCACACATGAATTGAATAAGTAGCATTCTAAAAGAATAACTACATGACTGATAACATTATTACTAACCTTTATTTGTGTCGCTATTATTATTGGTCTTCTAGATGAGAATGTGGCCTCTCTGATCCTCTCAAATTCAAGACTGGGGAGAGAGATCACTGCTTCACAGCATCCCATAAATTAGCATTAAAAATCTGAAGTGGCATTCGTCTTTGGGTAAAAGGCCTTGACCTTGTGCAAAACTATTTTAGGATTTGAAAGAATGGACAACATACACATAATGATGAAGGAACCTTAAAAGGTACATATGAAACTAGAGTTCTTTTTCCATCCTCTTTTACCTCTGTATTTTTTTTTTCCTTTCTGAAAACCAGGTGCAACTACAGACACTGCACTTGCCAGCAAGTCATCTCTACCCACCAATTTATCACCCACCATGAAATCAGAAAAGTATAGTTAGAATTGCCTTTTAGCCAACAAAAAGAGACCTAAGGTTTACCTTCTGTAGTTGCCATGGTTAAGTGCACTAAAAAGGGCTATGCCACACATGCTTAGAACTTATCATGACCTTCACATGTCCTTTGCTGCACTCAACATGCAAATCCAATAGACTCAGCAGACCATGTTTTGTGAGGAAAGACTGATAAAGAAGTTGTGATTCCTAGTCTTGTTTTTCCCTACGTGGAGAGGCCTTAACTCTCAGAGAACCCTGTCAAATCAAGAAAGAATATGCCTAAAGTAAAGCACATAAAATAAAATCAAGGAACAAAAAAATATAAAGAGATAAAATGCACAAACTCTCACATTCTTTGCTTTGTTCTATTTAATTCTGCCAAGACACATCTATAAAGTTGATTCAGTGATTTATTCTTTTTATTCCATGTGGAAATGCACATCTATATGAGCATTTATTTAACAAGTAGTTTCATTTGGCACCAGGAAAGACATGTCATGGAACAAACTTATTTCTTTAAACATATATATGCTATGTGGCATCTGAATTACCTCATGTGTGGGCTGGAGTGCTTGATGTTGATCAGGGTTTGGCTAACCAGGAGGGATTTGCCTGTAAAACTTGTTTAGAGCAACTCAAAAGGTGGAGGATATATTTCTTTCCATTAGGCAAACAATGTATGGGAATGAAATGTACTTCAGTCAGTCTTTCTCAGCTACAGTCTGAAGATCTTGTCCTTCATGATCAGCTTATGCAATTACACATGCACACATTTAATTACATGTATACAGAACTTGCAGCATCAGGCATTTTCATTAGCACTAGGAAGAAAGAGTGGCTGAGTCAAAGTCTCAGACTACAGGGAGAGACACAGACATTTGTACAAACACATTATGATACATGAAATGGTGGCCAATGAAGTTTTAAATAATGCTTAGAGAAATTAAGAGAAAGATATGATTTATGCTGACCAGGAGGAAAGCTTACATCCTGGAGACTCTTACTAGAAATTTTTCCTAAAAGAAGAACAAATGGTAAGTGTTCTGTATAATAGATAAACACCATGGGAGAGTTTGAATTTTTTAAGTCACTGCTGTACATGGAGTGGGTGTTTGAGAACAACTGAGATCTGGTTTGATATCCGTAAGATCATAGATCTAACAGGCTTTGTCCAGGGCAGAGAACCAAAGTCACAAGTGAGGTGAGTGAAGAATATAACATAAATTTACATAAATATATATTTTGCTTTGTTTGATAACTTAGCACATTAATTCTGGTGTTAGTAAAAACAGCATGAGAATTCAGGAAGATATTGATGGTGAGGAGTTAATATAGGACAATGTTGCTTCCAAGTCTGAAGCCAACCCTGATACCTGAAGAATAAAAGTATAGGGAGCATTAATCCTAAGGAGCAGCACACATACACACATACACACACACACACACACACACACACACACACACACACACACACACA
>CAJQZJ010001511.1:711023-729619 GCA_907164525.1 Lophiomys imhausi | reverse complement strand
CACACACACACACACACACACACACACACACACACACACACACACACTCAGAATTTTCTGTGTCTCTGGACTAGACGGGTACATATCTATTGAATATCAAGGTCAGAAAAAATACAATCTAATCATTGATTACACTCAAGGAGTTCTTAAGAGCCCATAATCCCATGTTCTAAAATTTACTCAGGCACAATATCCAATGCTATGGTCCAAAATCTTGCATTTTTTTGCAATGTCTTCACTTAGTTCCACTGCGGATTAAGCTAACACCATTTTTTGTGACCAAGGATGGAGACTTGCTTGAGCATTTATCCCAAATGCCCTGCACACTTAGCATGGTGCCTGGTACATGGTTAGGATTCAGTGTTTCCTAGTTCTCCATTACAGGCTCGTGACTCCAATGGATGTCTGCCTGGAATTCTTTGGAGTCTGAGATTATTAGACTGGAGTTTTAAATTCCATTGCTGTCAGCGCTACTGGACTTGTTCCTTACCTATTTGGGTAAAAAGAAAAATATTTTTTTTTAAAAAAGCATTTTCCAAAGAATTTTAATCTCTTACATTTTCTAAAGTAGTAAAACAAGGTCTTATTGTTTTATGTTGGGTTGAATGTGAGCACAGAAGCTACTTAAAAATCTGGTAGCAGCTTACAAAGTGTACTCTGGTGCCTGTCGCCCCTGTTCCAATTTGATTAATTGAATGTATTTATGTTACATTATATATTATGTGATCTTAAAAGGAAAAGCTACTGTTTCCCTACCTGGTGGCCTGGGCCTGCCTAACATACTGCTAAATATAACTTTACTAAATCAATACATTTACAGACCCATAATGTTAAAAAAATAAGCAAATCTCAGTAATGTATTAAAATTTCTGCATTTTGATATATATATATATATATATATACATATTTATCTGCATATATGTGAGTAAAATGATAAATTAAAATGGATTTTGAACAGTGTATCTGAGGTCTGTACTTGCTCTTCAGCCTCTTATAGAAGTTGTGAAAAGCCCTCTTTTTAAGTTAATTGAAACTCCTTTTGAATGAAATGTCTCCAGAATGAACTGAGAGCCCAACTGCATCATCCCATATTCAATGGCCATCATTACATAAGGGTTCTAGTTTATCTTCTGTCTTCCTGTAAACACCATGACCCAAAGCAACCTAGGGAAGGAAAGGGTTCATTTTAGCTTACACTTCCAGATCACATTCCAACATTGAGGGAAGTCAGGGCAGGAATTGAAGCACAAACATTGGAGGACTGATGTTTACTGGTTCAATCACAGCTTGAGTTCAGCTAGCTTTCTTATACAGTTCTGAGGTGCTTGGCAAAAAATGGTGCAGCCCAGAGTGGGATGGTCACTCCCATATAAATTATCGTTATAGGTAATTTTTCACAAACATGGCCACAGGCCAATAAGAATAAGGTAATTCTTCAGTTGAAGTTTCCTCTTCCCAGGTGATTCTAGACTTCACTAAGGTAACAATAGAAACTAACCATGACAATTAAGGTACAATTTTTACATATAAGGACAGAAAAATATTAAGAAATATAACAATAATTTAAGTGTTAATTTTCTACAACAAAGTATTTTCATGACTCTGCCAAGAGTCATGAGTGAAGTGAATTGGGAAAAGCAAGTGCTTAAAATTCATTTTGATAAAAATCACTGTACTTTGACAAAGACAAAATCACTTTAGCTCACTGTGCTCAGTGTCCTGGTCTAGGACATGGATGTATTGTAAAAAAAAATTGCCTCTGATTTTTTTGAGTTAATTTTGTATCCAGCCACCTTGCTGAAGTTGTTTATCAGCTGTAGGAGTTCTTTGGTGGAGTTTTTGGGGTTGCTTATGTATACTAACATATTATCTGCGAATAGGGATAATTTGACTTCATTTCCAATTTTTATCCCTTTGATCTCCTTTAGTTGTCTTATTGCTCTAGCAAGGACTTCAAGTACTATATTGAAGAGATATGGTGAAAGTGGACATCCTTGTCTTGTCCCTGAGTTTAGAGGAAATGCTTCAAGCTTCTCTCCATTTAATTTGATGTTGGCCACTGGCTTGCTGTATATTGCCTTTATTATTTCTAGGTATGGTCCTTGTATGCCCTTTCTCTCCAGAACTTTTAGCATGAAGGGGTGTTGGATTTTGTCAAATGCTTTTTCTGCATCTAGCGAGATTATCATGTGGTTTTTTTCTTTCAGCTTGTTTATGTGGTGAATTACATTGATAGACTTTCGTATATTGAACCATCCCTGCATTCCAGGGATGAAGCCTACTTGATCATGGTGTATGATACTTTTGATGTGTTCTTGAATTCGGTTTGCTAGTATTTTATTATGTATTTTTGCATCTATGTTCATGAGGGAGATTGGTCTGAAGTTCTCTTTCTTTGTTGGGTCTTTGTGTGGTTTAGGAATCAGAATGACAGTGGCCTCATAGAATGAGTTTGGCAGTGATTTTGTATCCAGCCACCTTGCTGAAGTTGTTTATCAGCTGTAGGAGTTCTTTGGTGGAGTTTTTGGGGTCGCTTATGTATACTAACATATTATCTGTGAATAGGGATAATTTGACTTCATTTCCAATTTTTATCCCTTTGATCTCCTTTAGTTGTCTTATTGCTCTAGCAAGGACTTCAAGTACTATATTGAAGAGATATTCTGTTTCTATGTGGTTGAAGAGTTTGAAAAGTAATGGTGTTAGTTCCTCTTTGAAGGTCCGGTAGAATTCCATGCTAAAGCCATCTGGCCCTGGGCTTTTTTTGGTTGGGAGATTATTAATGACTGTTTCTATTTCCTTGGGTGTTATTGGGCTGCTTAAGCTGTTAATCTGATTTTGATTTAGTTTTGGTAGGTGGAATTTATTGAGGAAATTGTCCATTTCGCTTAGGTTTTCAAATTTAGCCAAGAGTTTAGGGATATACTTCTATGGGCAAAAGCACATTAGACAAAACTCTCAACAATCAAAGAGTTGTGCTTTCAATAAACTAGTTGGTGTAACTATCTGATTTCCCAGCTTGAGAGACTGTCTTCATTCAGTCATCTCTCTCTTTTCCCACCTCAGCCTCAAATCATGTTCTCTCTGAGCTACAGGCTAATACACCCCTCTCTATTAGCTACAGGCTCCTTTTGTCACTTTATAAAATTGTATTTCCTTTCCTGTCCTCTATAGGTACTACTGCATGCATTTAAAAAAATGATTTTGTGGAAGAGGCTACATCTGGTCAACAACTGGGAACAATCTTTGAGATTCCAAGGAAATGGCCAAAATATTTCTAGAAGGTGAGTGTGTCATTTTGAAGACATAAAGATCTACAGTCAGTATTTATTCGTGTCAACTTAGACATTTTACATAACTAACTTAATTTCACAAGAACAACTGGTGAATCTAACACATTTTTTCACATGTTTTTCCGTTCTTCCCTTCTCTCTGTCCCTTCCCTTTCTTCCTTCTTTCTACTCCTTCCTATGCTAGAAGTGTAGAACAGAGCCTTACATATGCTAGGCAGTTTTCTCTATCATAGAGATACATACCCAGCCCTCTCGTTTTCTATTTAAAGAGACAAAGACTAAGAAGCATTTTAAAAATTGGCACATTTCACAAAATTAACAATTAGAAGAGCCAACATTAGGACCGAAGGCTATCGCTACCTGAATGCAGAGTCTCTTTCATTGCATATCCCTTGCTCACTGACTTGGATTCACAACACTGTCTTCAGTCACCCATAAAGCAGTGATCCAATTGGGCTTTGCATCTCCCTCTGGTGTCCTCACCTTGGAGCCTTAGCACAGGGCTCCTTTACTACTTACTTGACTTTCAAGTCATACTGGTCATTTATGGGTGCATTGTGAGCCTGGTCCATGGTAAGAGCTAAAGATCATCTTCTGAATGAATGAAGCAAGCCTCTTCACCATCTGCATTACGCTTTCTGCTTCTCAAGTTCCATAATCTACTTCACAAGGGACAGACTTCATGATAGCATAATGATAATCCAAATGATTAATCCTGAGGCTATGCATGTGAGTGATATTGTTCAGACTGAGCGGACTATGTTGGAGAATATACTTGTATACATATATAAATACATACACACATATTCATGCAGCAATAATTATAAAAGAAGTCTGAAATTGGAAGAGGGCAAAGTGGGGTGTATGGGGGTGGTTGAGAGGGAGAAAAGGGCAAGTAAAAAGTGCAATTTTATTACAAACTCAAACAAAGAAAGAAAAAATGGGGGAGAAAACTACTGTTGAGATCTCATTATTTTATTATCTCAGGGAGATGACAGTAAATAAACCACAGCTTATTTTGGGGGTAAACAGTACTTCCTCTCCAGTCCTCAAGACATAAGATATATTTGTATGTTGCAAGGGTTCAAACTAACATACTAACCTCTTCACACAAATACATTTGATTATTTAAACTTTCAGCAGTAGAAAACATCTTTCTTCTTAAAATCTTGTTATTTAATCTCAATATTTAATCAAAAGTATTTTGATCTTCTTGCCAAACTATGAAAGCAATTTTCCATTTTAAAATATATATCTATGATCATGGACTTTATGAGGAACTATAGAACTATCAAACTTAAGGAAGACTTGGGAGTAATGATACATGCTTTTAGCACCAGCACATGGAAAGCAGAGACAGGCATATCTCCGTGAGTTCAAGGCCAGCCTGGTCTATAAAAGTGAGTTGTAAGAGAGCCAGGGCTACATAGTAAGATCCTGTTGCAGCAATCTCAAAAAATATAAACAAATAATTAAAGCAGATAAGTAAATAAAATATAAATTAAGACTAACTTTCAGAACTTGGAACAATAGCAACAACAGATGGAAACGAACTTAGAATCATTGGCTGAAATATTCATTCTAACCAAGGATCATGATGCCAAGATAATTTTGCACACTTCACAAACGCATATGTTTGTGAAACTCTGGATCAAGGGACATCAAAACATTAAGAATTAAATGTCACAAAGGCCTGCATGTAAACAAATTAGCAAAGTGCAACAAATGTAGAAACAGTTCTTTAAGATAGGACAATTGGGAAAATGCAACTGAACACAATTTACAGAAGTAAGCCATAAAGAACTCTGCCACCAGGTGTTAGTGACACTAACAACATAACGTTTTGTAATATATGTTTCCATCATAGAAGTCTGATCTTTTTATTCATTGATAATGAATGAGTTAAGTTTTTTTTTTCTTTTTACCAAAGAACTAAAATAATAGTCTTATTTTACAAGGCAAACTTTTAATGCTATTGTTTTCACAACAGGTGACTTTCATACTTAAAGTGCAAACCTGGTCAGAAACAGAAGCAATTTTATTTCTAGGAAATTTGAGATATCTTCCAATAAATATCCTTAATAGAATTCATTCAGGATCAATTCAGTCTCCATCAGCCACCTAGTTCAAGGGACGGAATGTCTATTTCTTGAACTCATCTTATGTTAATTACCTTTCATGCTTGGAAGGAAGAAGTGCATCAAAATAGAGAAAACTCACCAAAGGAGGCAAGCAATCACTAAATGAACTGAAAAAAATAAATGATAAACGGATCTAAATACCACTTCATAAGTTAGGTAAAATTACACACTCACAGAAGGACCAAGGCTCCTGAAGGCAAAGAATCTCTTGTGTATCCTGTTAATTAGACAGAACCCAGACTATCCTTGCACAAGACAGTCATGCAATGATAAATGTTATCAACTTGAATAATGCCTCTTCATGAGAATATAACTCTGTGTTGTTATCGAAGCATTCCACACACATTAATCTTATTAGACCTCTCAGCAACTCTGTTGAACTCTGCAAAGAGGAAATTAAGTCTCTGGTAGATTAACCAATTCCTACAAGGTCAAATATAGGAAGGAATATACTGACTTAAAAATGTACATGGTATTTTCTTTCCTATAAAAAAAAATGGCATTTCTCATGCAATATCATGGTTAAGAGGTCAAATGTCTACACTACAGAATTATTCAGAAAAGAAAAAACTCATACTATTGTACAATAGCAGAAAAGTAAGAAAATGCTATTATTTTAAATGTAAATATAACAAAGATTGTCATGAAGTTTTTGTAATTTAATAAAAATACCAAGTTCTCATCATGTTGGTTGATCTGTAAAAAAACTAAAAATCTGATCTATTGCTGGAGAACTCATAATCTGCTTAATTAAGTTTTAAAATGAATGTTTGTGATTAACTCTGTGCAAAAGCAGGTAGCCCTTAGCTTCTTGATGTCACTTAATCCAAAACTGGACCATTAGGGAAGAAGAAAATGAATGAAATTTATGAGTCTTTAAGCGCAATGCTTAGCTGTTCTCCTCAGCTCCCCTTTGTCCTACATGTAGTAGAGTGTTAGAACCCCTTTATGGTTCCTTCATCCTAGCATCTGTGTCCAAGTTTGGGAGCACAATAGGAGAGGAAACTATCACAAGGGCTGTGTTGACATTAGATTCTCATGAAAGTAACACCCACAACCAGCTGGAGCTAAGACTGACACCAACATGTGAATCTATTTTAGTACTAATATGTATCTAATGTTTTCCACTTGGCCACGGAATATGTGTGGACTCCAGTGAGCAGTGTATTCATGAGCCTACATAGGAGTCACTGTTCTTTTGCTTCCCAACAAAAGTGGTCTCAGAGTTCATTAGCATCTGTGAACTTTGGGACCTGCTATTTTTCAGGAGGCTTAACTCCAAAATCCTTCAGGTTCTTGAAAAGTTTATAGGAGGAATCCTTTTACCTGTATGAATGCTTGGATAAAAAAAAACAAAAACAAAAAAACAAAAAACCAAACAACTGAAGTATAACAATATCACTGAAATGAACACTAGAACCTACAAACTTAGGCCATCAGAAGACATCTTCCAGGTTTCCTGCACATTCCTCTAAAATCAACATGAGAAGAAAGTTAGAAGCATAGAGAAAAGGCAGTGGTTTGCACCTCCAGAGATTTATTTTAGGAATGCTTCCAAAAAAATGGCTGAAGTCTTTAACCACTAAGCTGCCAGGAAAAAAAAAAAAAAGTGTATGTCCTTATTAGCATCGGCAAGAGCACCTGATCAGTACTGGAGACTGTGAGTGAGTGAGGTTCACTGACTTCCTCAACTACGCCAGAGAATTTTATTCTGCTTTCCCTCAGTGCAGTTTGGTAACAACGAGACTTCTTTGTTCAAGGGACTCGGGACACACAAGGCACTGCACACTTCTGTAGAAACATATCCCACATTAAATTAAGTTAGAGGTGGTATTTGGAAAATAAATAAATAATGGAGTTCCAATTCACTGCAAACGGTACAGGAGGCCCGTAAGTAGGAAGCGTGCTAGAGAAGGGCTTCTTTTAGAAAGATGTTTTACAGGACTTTTTCTGCATCATTAACTCTCCTGGAATCCTGAACGTAACATGATGAATTTCCCTAAAAAGTAGCTACTGTTTAATTTTGAAGCACTTCAAAGAGCCACAGTAGAAGGAATCAAAGAAAACCAAAAAGACCAGTAGATGTGAAATTTGCCAAAGGGTAGAATAAAAAGGAAAGAAACATGAAGGTTCTAACAGATTTTGACCATGTACTCGAAATACCACTGATTATTTTGCTAATACAGTGTTTTACTGTTTTGTGGAACTGAAATAAGCCTCTGTATTCATCAGAACACAGGATATTTTTATTACAATATTTGTGTCATACCCCTTAAAAAAAAGGGAACATACTTAGACTCTTAAAAAGAATCTCTGTCTGAAAATAGCCCTTGAGGTGTGTATATATGTGTACTTGATTATAAACAGACACTTAATTTGAGGTTGCTTTTTATTAGAGAGAGTTATAACATACTGTTCCTAGCCTCAACATGTAGTCACAGAGGAAAAAAAAATGTGATTTCAGGAAAGCAAATAAATGAGGGCAGGAACAATAAGAAAAGAGGCCAATGGGGATACTATAGTGGCTGTTTAAATTCAGTAACAATAATTAGTCTTTAAAAATGTCTTTTGTGTAAAACCTGCCTGAGGCAAAAAGAAAGAAAAACTCCTAAAAACACCATATCCCAAACACCACTACATCAAAAACATGTGGAAAATATCAGATAATGCTTATCCATCCAAGCAAATAAATGCAGTACACTTTGGCATCAATTAACATTTCAAATAATCAACTAAAATTCAGGTTTCATTTGAAAAACCCCAGAAGACAAAGCTGGATTAGGAGTTCAGTTTTTAGAGTCTTCTTAAAAGGATCATCTGCCCTTCTCACACTCCACCTAGTCCCTCATCTGCACCTAAGTTCACAGCAGAAGCCAAGCTGAACTCAAAGATACATGCACACAACTACTAAGAAGTCTAGTTACCACATATATGGTTTGGGCCTCTCTCAAGTTTCCCTTATTATGTAAGTACTTAGGGGCAATAAAAATTCACAGACATTCAGCAGCAGTCACAAGACAACAGTTGCCTTGAGTGTACAATTCTTTCAGGCAGTTTGCATTGCTGGGATTTAATTTATGTTGATCATATTGTCAATGCTTTATGGAATAACCATTTAGTGGGACTCCATTCACTGATAACATTTTATTGCTGTTATTAAATACCATTATTCATACTGAACTCTGTATTAGAAAACTCAAATTAGAAAAAAAAGTGAAATATTAAAAAAAAATCTATGGAGCTGGTAGGTCCCCAGACACACATCATCTGTCTGCAGATGCTGATGAGAAGAAAGAAAAACAATGAGTATTCACTTCTCACAGATAGAGGTCACTAATGGACTGAATTTGAATCAGTGTGGCAGAAACCACAAAGTTATTAAAGCAATTCAGTGAGAAAAAAAATGAACCTGAATTAAAATTAAAGATACCAAATGATGATTACACAGAAAAGCATGACCCAAACAGAAATAGCATTCCCTTCCATCACCTTACTGGGCTATTCTAAAAAGGGGGCAAACAAAAGTCTGAGCATTCCCACTGTTTCCTTTTATCAACTTATTTTGAACCTAAGGGACTGAGGATCACAGAAGCAGCCATTCTTCCTTGTAGACATATAGTGCTGAAGAGTCAAACTACATTAGATGCTCCAGCTAAGCCTCTACAGAATAAGATTTCTGGCTGTGGACACACTTGAAACCACAGTTTTAAACTGGGAAACTCAATCACTGCTTTAGGAAGGTTAGTGTCATCCTAGATCAAGCTATCCAGCAGGCCAGAATAAAAGCAAAGGGCATCAGAGGAGGTAAAAATGAGGTCCAGCCATTCAAACTCAGGTATGATCGCATCAACTCAAACCTTCCACACAGGAAGAAACATGACTCCACGGTATACTAACATGAAATCTTTTGGACCTTAATTTATTTTCCTTAAAGCATACCTGAGAATTTGTAAAACTGCAGTAAAACTGCATAAATGTTAAGATATAGGCACATTAAAAAAAACCTAGCATTCCTTCTGTATAAGGTTTATAGTACAATAGTAGTATAACAGATTCTGCTATAGGTCTTCTGTGTTCCTACTATCAGACTCATGGAAGAATGTTTGAAATCACATCTTCTCCTCCAGTCACAGATATTTGCAACTTAACATGACAATGTAGGGCTGCACATTAACAGTCACTGACAAAGATTCCTAAAGGGTTTTATTCTAACCTATTTTGATTTCTTCTCAGGCTTCTGAAAAACCAGATTAGGGGAGAAAAGTTGCACACATTCAGAGGCAATAACACTGCATAACAGTGAGCAACTTTTCTTGATGTGCACATTCCCCAAAGATTAATTCTCCTCTAATATGGTGGCCAGCCAGACACATGTATCTGGTAAGTATCCTTGGTGATTTAAAAGACATAGTCCAGTTCTAACATTTCAGATCCTGACCTAAAATTTTATATCCATATGGCAACAATCAAACACAGTCCTGGATAAATGCCAATCCTGCATTCTAGTTACTTCAGAATATTGAGGGGATGATTCTTGGAAGATTTAATAAGGTCATACCAGGTAGGACTAGAGAGGATCCCACTTTGATATGGAAGCTATTCTTCACATTAGCTGTGGGCTGAAGTTAGACATAATATATTTAGCCATAATCCCGTAAACTAGTGGACAAGCTCTAAAGCTCACTGGAACCCTGTATGATTAAATAGAGTGAATGGGGAGCAATGGCTCCCATTTAGAAGAGGGGTATGCACAGCAGACACACCATGCAAAGAAATCTGATATGCACCTTGCACTCCTGTAGGAGCATTTACAGGGATTTGTGCCTTGCACTTACTTGATTATTTACTGTTAGCTTTACAGGAGAGTTCCTCTATCAGAACTAATTATAAGCTCTGGGAGACAGGATTTTCATTCAGAGACGGTAATAGGAGTTTCCAGGAGAATTAATAGTGATCATCATAATAAAGATGAGAGTAGGGCCCCAAGAGCTGTTTCAAAACCCTATAGGGCCTTAAGGGGTGATGGTGATTCTGAATCGTTTTTTTGCCCTGGGAGTAAGCAGTAGCTGTTTTATTAGCTGAAGTGCACAGGGCTGCTGTTCAGAATTGGGAGTTTCTTCCCTCGGTACCCTAGCCTCATTGCTCACAGGAGGCCATTCCCACTCCCCCCACATCACTGAGCATCAGGCCAAAGAGGGGGGGGGTCTCTGCAACATCACTAACCCCAGGCAGTGGAACATGCATCTACATCCATATACCTACTCATACTCTTCTTGTTTCCCTAACACACACACACACACACACAGAGAGAGAGAGAGAGAGAGAGAGAGAGAGAGAGAGAGCAAATTTAGACCACCAATGGCTAACACATTTCATATTGCCCTTCAATGAAAATGTGAATTTTAGATTTCATGCTTTATGACAGCAGAATGTGAATGAAAATAGGGAAGACTCCATCCGAGGATGTCAAGAGGGGAAAAATGCGCTTTTCCACTTTGCTATCAATACTCATACCCTTCTCCAAATCTAAGACCCAGGGAGAGCTAAGAGAAGCAGGCAGGCAACCGTGAGCTTCCTTTCCTTTTTTTTTTTTTTTTTTTTTTTTTTTGTACGCAAAAGGGCTGAGCAAATGAGAGAATGGGGAGGTAGTGCTTGAAATCTATCAGTCCTTTCTCTGGATTCAGGCATACTTAAAAGTCCTTGGGTACACATTCTAAATTTCCAAACTATACAGAATCAGACACCATCTGGGGCCCAGGGTTTCTCCCGAACTCCTCGGGGAGAGGGAGTCGACTGACTATCTGGCAAGAAGAAACATCAAGACAGCCCCCTCCCCGACCCCCTCACGCGCGAACCGCCACACATTCCCACTCCCACAACCACAGCTAACATAAGTAGAACTGCCAGCTCTGGATACCCATTCCTGGACCTTGAACTTGGCCTCAGTCTTACTTTGAGTCAAATCTAGCTAAAGGCTCTCAAAGGATCAGAAGCCCAGAGGGGGGAGGAACGGATAAGGGTGTGCGTGTACCTGCTAAGGTTTTTCAGGTCTCCTTCCAGCCCGGCTGGTAATTCCGCTCAGCGCAGCGCCCTCCCCCAGATCCAAACTTTTGCTGGGTCCTCCAGGTGGCGGCGGCGGCGGCTGTAGGAACCTAGCTCCGTGCTTCGCTGCGTCGGAGCTCCGGAGGGCGAAGGCCGGAGCTTCAGAGCAGTGTGCGCCTCCTGGCAGCGTGCCGGCGCCCGAGAGCCCTGCCCGCCTCTCTTGCTGTCGCCTACGTCCCCTACGGAGCCGCGGCATCGTCTTCCCCCGTCCTCCGCCACCTCCGCCTCCAGAGGTCGGGCATGCCACTTTCTCTAGGCTCTGGCCGCCGCAGCTCCGGTCTCCTCTCCTCTTCCGTCTCCCCTTCTCCGAGAAAAAAAAAATTAAGTAGGACGATCTAGGATGGCAGTTTAGAGGGTCCGGGGGAGTCCGGGACTACTGAGAGACCGAGAAACCCAGGGCTCGGTGGCGGAATGGGACAGGCGCTCGGGCGCAGCCTGTGTGCGGACCACGCGCAGCAGGGCGTGCAGCTCGGGCTACGCGGGGGCGGGCGCGGGGCTGGCTCCCAGTGCAGCGTCTGGGAGGCGCGGGTCTGGAGGCTGCTCTAGCTACACTGCAGCCCGGTTCGGACACGGTCAGCTAATGTAGACTCCGAGGTCCCCACCCCCCACCCCTCCTGACACCCCTGGGAGATGTTTACTGTAATGAATTCGCGGGATCTGCTCTGCCGCTGGAGCGCTCCTCCTCACCGTCCCTCGTGCTCTGGCGCGCTCCCCTCCTGGAGCCCTCTTTCTCTGCCTCCCTCCTCTCCTCCCACCCTTGCGGAGTCCCTCCCACTTCTCCGGTTTAAAGAATGCTTGGGAGGAGCCGCGGCAACCCTAAGCTTTCCAGGAGGCGAAGTCAGATGGGGCTTTTAACCCTGTCTTCTCTGGAGAGAGTTAAGGTGCACCCCGCTAACCCCGGAATGCTAACTTGACCCAGCACCGCGCCTTTCCGTCTTTTCAAGCTTCAGGCTTCCCCGCTACCTACACTCAGCTTCTCTGAAAGGTGAAAGACCTTCTTCCCTGCAGTTCGCCCGATGTATGCTCACACCAGAGTAGCTATAACTTAGACTCAGAAATTATCGAAACGTATCAGTAGAGAGTAAAAATACAGCAAGTCTCTTAACCAAAATGGCGTTATTTCACTTGCAGGCAACATTGGAGATGTACCGCACCCCCAGCCTATGAAAAGTCTGCTCATCAACCTTTCTTCCATAAACTTTAATTTGAGAAATTAGAGTTCGGCATCATATTTAAACACATCCAATTTCCCCTGTCACTCTGGCTGCTCCTGGAAAGAGTGATGTTCATTAGATGAGTTGTCTCCGTAAATTACAATAGACAACCGACAATGTCCGCTTCAAAGACTAAGAAAACAGACCGCATAGTTAAGAAGTCTAATCGGTACAGCTTTCCAACCTGAGATTCTCTTTGCAAAGGTTAGAGAATAATCTAAGAAATCGAGACATGATTCTTTTATTTTTTTTCCCTCCTTTTTTTCGCGAGGGAGTGGTGGCCTGGTTTGCTCCTCCATTCATTGCTGCCCCTTAGTCTCCAGCAAGTTGTGGTCCTGTTTTAATTAGTCTGGAGATCAGCGGAATACTAACAGAAGAGGGAGAACATGCCTCCACCAAGCGTTAGGCTACAAGGAGGCACAGTGAGGGTAGGGCCTGGGGAAAAGCAATTTGCAAGTTGAAAGCTCGCCTGGACCAACTCCCTAGGGATCTTCTCAGCTCTCTGGTCTGACGACTTTGGCAAGGGCGTTGCCTGTAACCCGCTGTAGATGATTTCCGGACGAAACCCAGGCGTGACCGCACTCCTAGTCCTCAGTTCAAAGTCTGAGTCACTTGGCACCGCTTCCCCAATTGTTTTTATTTCCTTGCATCGGTGTTGTGTCTGCTACCTTCATGGATAAATCTTGGTTAGACGACTTGGAGAAACGCCCGATTGTCTCCCAAGCCACGTTAGGATCCACCCAAACGCACCGCGACGCACGCATTCACACACATTGGCACACACCACTGGAGTTCAAGAGAGCTTGCCATTCTTCCCTGTGCTTTATATGTAGAAAAGGGACCAGAAAACGCCTGACTTCTCTCCCAATTCAATGTTTAAGTGACAAATATCCAGGAGAGAATGTGGGGTATGGATGGAGACTCTAATTTGAGAACAGACAGAGTTATCTTGGGAAGATTCTGAAGCGAAGTGCCATCACGACACAGTTAGCCTGCAGTAGCAACTCTCCCTGCTCAAGGCCCCTGGCAGGCCACAAGATTTATCCAAACAGCAAGTGTGGGACCAGCTCTTCCAAGACCCGCAGGTTCTTTCCTGAAAGCTTCCTTTCCCTGATTACTGTGGAGACCTTAGTTAGATGGACATCTTGATCCATGGAGGGGATTTCAAAGCAGAAATGACCGCGCTAGCATTGAAAGCTCCAGGAAGAGCCCTGGACTGGTCAGCTTAGAGAGGAATCTTCCCAGGAGGCCCCGAGCCTGGTGGAGACTGGAAGGCAACTGGATAGGTCCTTTCCCTTACTACTCTGGTCATCTGTATTTAGCGCCTCAGGGCGCAGAAAGACCTATCTTCAAATCCCAAGCACGCTGCGCAGGGCAAGTGAACTGTAATTCAACATTAGGAGCTCCCGGGGACTTCTCCATCTCCCGCGGGTGAGTCAGAAAAGCGCAGTTACGCTAGCTCTGCCACTGCTAGCCCCAGGTACAACATCAGGCCAAGAAAGGTCCCTGGCTTGGAAGAATCACTCTCGGTTGGAAAGAAAACGAACTAGTATCCTCAGTTTGGTGGCTAATTGATCCCGGCTTTCTGGCACAGGGCGGGTAGCGGCTTCAGATACAGACATTTGATAATACCACTTCTGGCTTTCTGCAGAGATGAGTAGGAGACATTGCTACTTACCGGACTTAGGAGAAGCATTCTAGGGAAATGAAAGGCTCGAGTTTTAAAAGCATAAGGGGATTTGGAAAACTCCATTTAGGATCGATGTTTCTGGCAGGTAGCAAATGAGCATTTTTACACACAGCTCAGTCACAAAACTGCCTAGAGTATGCGGATTCGACTTGAATATAAAAGTCCTCCAAGTCAGGGTAGAGAGAAAAAAAGGTGTGGGTTGGGTGTTTTTTCTTTGGAGATAAAACCTAGAACAACCACCCGTGACCACCCACCACTTGTTTTAAAAAGGGAGGGGGAATCCAAATAGCGTGGTGTCTACGTAAGGAAAGCTAGGACAGTGAGTAGAAACTTCACCTGCCAGTGCAATCCCTTTACCTGGCGACCTGGTCTTCTTAGCTCATCCGAATCCGACGGGGTCCGGGAGGTGGAAAGGGAAGAAGCTGGCGCGGCCGCACAGGGACTCCCCGGGCATGGTATTGTTTTAGGGGTCGCCGCAGAGGTCCCACCTGCCCATCGTTGAGAACTGCCACCCTGATCCTGAGGCTCAGTGGACTCTGTCACGGGCTCTGAGTAGATGCCTCTAGAAGCTGGTAACTCAGGACCCGAGGACCAGTTAGGGGCGCACCTGGAAGCAGACAGAGCTCTGCCTGTTTGAGAAACCCTGCGCTTGGTGTTATCTTCCAGCGCACATTCCTCGGTGGTGACAATGGATGACGCCAAATCACAAATGATGGCGACGGCTTTCAAATGTATAACTAACTGCGAGGTACCCGGCAAGACAGAAAACTTGGTTACCCTCCCCTTCCTTCCCCTCCCACCGAGGAGGGAACTAGCTTAACCCTGTGTTCACCCTGCACTCCGGATAGAAGCTAGATTGCTCTGAGAAACCGCAGGCGGTGGCTCTCGGCAAAAGCTTTGTTCACGTGCAGTTCCAGTGGGCGTGTGGCTGTCTAGGGGCACTCGCGTGGCGAGATGCCAGTGGCGCGCTTTCAGAGCCAGACCCGGGGATGGGAAGGAGCCTAGCGTTTCATCCGGATCAGACTCAACCCTCATAATCTATTTTTTACCTCCAGTTACCGGATTTATTGAAGTTGCCAGCAAAGTTAGTTTTTATTCCTTTGCTTCAGTGTCCCCCGCCTCTTATATCATTTCCTTTCCCAGCTGCTCTTTGAAGACTTGGAAATCTCTGATCTAGCTCTAACTCTTAACAGAATTCTGAGTGCAGTGCATGAGGAATGGAGAAGGGTACCCATCCATTCCTGGCAAATTTAAATGAAATCACAAGGGCAACTGCCTCCCACCTATCTATCAGAAGCCGGTATTAACTAAATGGCATAACTCAAGTAAGAAAGTATACGACACTTGAAGATCCTGTTGAAAAGAAAAGAGAACCAAGTTGATACGTCCATAACGGCTAGAGTGGAATAAACATAGGGGAAACGAAAATCAAGAATAATAATGCAAAAATAAATAAATAAAAGGGAAGAAAAATTATAATGGGGGAGGGGCTTGAAACAACCGGTTTAAGGGCGATTTGACCAACAGTGTTTCCTCAGCTACCTTAGAACAGCTTAGTCATATAATAAAGCCCTGTTTGGGTTTAGTAAACAGCTTTGCCTATGCATTCAGAACTTCCTGGAAGTTAACCAAATAAACAGAGAACCCTCTCACTGAGCCTGAAAAGAAACTTAGTCCTAAGAAAGACTGTTCCGGGGTGCCTCTGCTATACCCTCACTCTCAAATGAGCCAGGACAGGGATCTGAGCGCAAACCCAGAATCAATTCGGACAATGACGGCAGCTTTGCTCTTCCAGGCTCTGTAAGAAGCCAGAAGCTGTTAGAAAGCTCTGAGAGTTACAGGTAGGCATTGCTGTAGCGGATTAATTTTAAAGGCGAGCAAAGCGTGCTTTTCCACCCAATAGATGACACTCCCCAGCTGTCCCCAACATACCTAATCCAATGTGAATAGCAGCCACTCCAAATTCCTGTCTGAGACCAGCAGCTCTGAGAGGCCTCCAAAGCTGCTTCAGACCACAGCACGAGGAATTCTGTTGTAAATCCTTCTGATTTGCCAAGGTGGCAGTAGAGCATAGGGATTGCTCGTCTGGCTCTTGAGTCAGAGAAGACCACACTTTAGGACAAATGTGTTTCCATCTGCCTTTAAATACCCATTCTCCTATACAAGTGTGCACATGTCTCCACAGAACGGATCTTCTTCTACATCCTTCTTCCGAAAGGACAATTTATTAAGTTCATCCTCACCAACATATTTTGGTTAACTGGCAAGATGGAATCCTAAACAGGCTTTACTTTGTGATTCATGCTGCTGGGAAGAGAATGAATCCAGAAAAGGAAGAGGGAATTGTTATCAATATATAGAATTTTATTTTCCAGTAATGGTGATTTTAAATTATAATAAAGCACCGATATGAGCATGTTCCCCCTTCAAAAAATCTATTGGCCCAGTTATTAAGATCATGATTTTTTTTAAATGTATGTAAAGAAAACAACACAACAAATGTACGGAGAGTTGCAATGTTTCTTATCCTTATGACTTAAGTGGCAACTTTAGAAATGCGTGACTGTGGGACCAGACAAAACCAAAGACATGGCCATGGTCCAGGGGCTCCAAAGTATAAAAGTTTTATAAATTCACAATCTGTGATAGATGTGATGCTTTACTTTGTATTGAGAAACAACCACTGATAAGTCTGAATGTTAGGGGTAGTATAAAGTGGGGAAGAAGAGAAATGAAAAGAAACAGAATTTTAGATCACTAATAACCTTTCAGGCTTTAGTTCTTAATGGAGTTTTTATTGCAACTAAAATTTGATTGCTGTCTCAAATTATTTACTTCCCTTCTACTATCTCAAATTCTCTAATTATTCTCCATTGATAGGTAGTATGTACACATGGATGCACACACACACACACACACACACACACACACACACACACAGGAGGAGGTATTGGCCTGTCTTTCTAATACTAGGTAACAGTTAAAACAACACAATGCCTGGATCATACGCAGACTATGTTTTACACTCCAAGTTCTGAAAATGGCAATTTTGAGCAAATTCAAGTCCATACTGAGCCAGTGTCACTTATTTGGAAAATGGAAACAGACTATTCCTGCTTCCCCAGGGAATCAGCATCGGCAAGGTGCACTAGATATGTGTTTCCTTTTCATAGTTAACTGAGTTATCCTTGTATTACATAGTCCTAAGTCTCACAGCATAGGCAAATTCCCCCAATCTTTGTATAGGCAGCGTCTATTAATGTTCTCATCTTGCTTCTGTGCACTTATCTGAACTGAGAAATCAGCATGGTTACAGTGAATTGAACAAAGTTCACATTTCACCCCTTTCTTCTTACTTACAGCCTTTTCCTGTTCCAGGATCCCTTGAGGAACTTGGCTAGACTGTGAACCCCAGGGAAGCTCATGTCTCCTGCCCAGCACTAAAATTATAAATATATCTGCTCCTGGCTTGTTATACTGGATATCGGGATGCAAACTCAAGTTCCCATGATTGCATGGGGAGCATTTTATCAAGGAAAGGAGCCATCTTCCCAGACCCTGATTTGGAGAGTTTGAAAAGTGAGGATTATGGATTTTTGTGGAATTTTTCAGTTTGGGTTTTCTAACATTGTTTTCAAAATTAGACTTATTGTGGGTCTTGTGAATAGTCATTAACCAATCTCATGGGGGCAGATATCACTTATATCAAAACTTTAATAATCTTTAATAATTTCTCTGTTTGCTTTTGGTGCTTTTTTTAGGAAACAAGTTGTTAAACTGGATAATAAACAAGAGAGTTGTTAAATATTGCTCATAAATTTAGAGTCGCAAAATAAATGTCCAGAGTGACTGGCAAAAAAAACCCAAATATAGATTCACATAGAATTTCTCCCAGAAAAGACTTGTTTCTTATGAGACACTTACAAAAGTCCTTTGATATTTTTTCCTTATTTTCAGTACTTTGGGATTTTTTTTTTTTTACTTCTGCGAACTTTATACATGAGCACTGTTATCTATACCACTCTCACCCTCACCCCTCTTTCCCTCAAACTACCCTCATATTCTCCCTTCCCAAATCAGTGGTCTCATTAATCATTATTGTTACACACAAACACACACACACACACACACACACACACACACACACACACACACA
>CAJQZJ010001511.1:698841-711013 GCA_907164525.1 Lophiomys imhausi | reverse complement strand
ACACACACACACACACACACACACACACACACACACACACACACATACACACACACAGCGAGAGAGACAGAGACAGACAGAGAAAGAGAGAGAGAGAGAAACTAATGAATCCATTTCTCATTATTTGTATATCCATGTGTCCAGAGTTATCAACATAGGTTTGGGCATCCTATGAGGAACCTAGTCTTTGGTAAAGACTGATTCTCCTTCTCTCAGCAGCCATTGACTAACCTAACCATTTGTAACTGTACCACTAGGTGTAGGACCATGCAGAATTTCTACTGTCCACACTGGCTTGTCAACTGGCATTGTCATTGCATAGGTCTTGTCCAAGCAACCACACTATGGTACATTTCCCATATGAGGATTAGGGGGCACTAACATCAGGCATCCCAGGATTCTGGATCTTAACCTTTCTGACTCCTTTTCCATAATGTCTTTTGAGCCTTTTGAATGTAGGGGTTGCATGGCAAATATTTCAGTTGGGGTTGGACACCCACATTCCCCTATTCTTTGCATTTTGACAAGTTGTAGCTCTCAGTAATAGTCTTCATCTGTTGCAAAAAAAAAAAGGTTTTTTATGAACAGTAGTGAAGATAAGTATTTATAATACAGTTAGGAAGTACATCAGTTTAGGAAAATGGTAGTACTAGGTTCTCTTTTCTGGTCAATGATCTCTCCAGCTATGGATAGTTAGCTATGTTTACAGTACCAGGCATTGATTCTTTCCTATTGAGCATGTCTTTAGTCCAATTATACTATTGGTGATATCTTCCCAGTGCAGGGTCTATTGTGGATGATATTGAATTATAACTTTTACTCCTCTCCCTTGGCAGGATGCATAGCATCTTCTACTACCATGAGAGCCTCCATGTTTGAAAGACTGTCCCACAATCTCCTTTGTCTACTCACATAGAAACAATTTTCAACTAATCTGTGCTAAAAATTGTCTTTCTCTGATCTTGTTTATGCTTTGGAGGAATAGTCTATATTTATATATATATATAGATAGATAGATAGATAGATAGATAGATAGATAGATAGATATCCACACATCACATTCCTTATTTGTTCAAAATTTCTTATTTCTGTAAAGAAGATAGTCATTGTGCCCATCACTCTGTTTCTCCCTTTCAATTTTTTTTTCACCACTGTGCTGTTCATTTCAGTCTTCTTTAAAGTAGAGTGATGTTTGACTATCTCCATTTTTGTCTCTCAAATAGTCCTTAGCATCTCAAATAACCACATTGGTTTCATTTTTCTATTTCAGTCATGCCCAGTCCATCATTCTCCTCCTGGCAGATGCTCAAAGATGGTTTGATTTCACAAATAAACCTTCTTTGACAGACATAGAAATGCATCCTTTTTAATAGGTGATAACAGTTGTAAGAAAATCCATGGCTAGAACACAGTGAAGAGATTGACTTTCTTCCCTTTCATGAGTAGAAAATACTACTAAATTTTGAAATTATTTTGTCAGTGGGGCTGTTGTCCTGCCATCTGCAGCTCTGGGATACATTCCCTTCTGATTTGAAAACATAATGCTACAGAGTGTGGGGTACATCCCACAAACATCTGTAGAAAACGTATAACAAGTAGCAGGCCTTTGATGAATAGATTTTGTGTCTACCCTGTCAAATTCTCTGTCTAGTGGAGACCCAGAGACACATAATTACATGCTCATTACAGAAATAAAACAATTTTAGTATGTGCAAAGTGCTTTGGTGCTTTGAAAGACATTTCTCTAGAGAGAAGGCCTCATTCAAGTGATGATGAAGTTCTTTTGACAGTATACTGATTTTATACGGGCCTCTGTGGCATTATTTATATCCAGACCTCTGCATGTTGTAGCCCCAGATACTGAAGTCTCTGGTCTCTTGACAAGCTCTTTAGACCAAGATTGGAAAAGCAGCCTATAAATAATTACTGGGACATCCTTTTTGTTAGGCCTGTTTTTTTTTTTCTTTTCATTTCTGTATAAGTTACAAGATGATTATGCATGAACAAAAACAGAAGGTACAAACTGACAGGAAACAAAAGCATATTAAACCATGGAGATTTCCTTTAACATAAACCTGCCATTTGTTCTGTCATTGTTCTGTTCCAAGGGAAGGGTAGCAAAAACCTGATGTATATTATTTAACTGCACTAGAGGAAGTAATTAAGAGACACACCTTTTAAAAAGGGGTATAAAAAGAAATGCAAGATCTACCCAGGGAGTTATGTAATCTTAGATTTGCCATCAGAGCAAATGAGCTTGAGTTTCTTATATCTGACTGTGATTCTGATGAGTAGAGGCGACAATTTATAATCTGAGAAAGCACATGTAATTGAATGTGTCCATGTAAGATGCTGAATTAACACTAATATACATTCTCTCAGTTTGTGTGTATTGACATACTAGAAAAATCAACTTAATTTCTTAGAAAGGCAGGGAGAGTTTTCAAGACTGACTTTTATTAGGAAAACAAACACATCTTCACTCTGGTTTGTTCGATTACAGATATTCCAAACTTAGATGATCTTATTTCAAGTCTCCACCAGTTTATCAGGAAATCATTAAGTGTCTCTCAGCCTCGGGCTCCTTCCTATCAAAAGAAAAAGTTAAACCAAGTCTACCACCCAGATGCATATGTAAAAATTAACTCCAGTGAGGCACCTCAAACCTCAACATAGGAAGAAATTGTCATTATGTAGTAGTTAGTGTTTTCTGCAAAACGTCCTTTACTCCCTGACATATTTCACTGTAGACAATCCAGTGCTGCCTTACAGAGTTTGAGTCTTACATCTCCAGTGGCTGGTCACTTAGCTCCACACAGCTTCCCACAACTTCCAATGTGTAGAGCCACATAGTTCTTGTAAAGTTAGTTTCACAATACCTGCAGGCATCATGTTTGGTATCAAATTTTACTCATGAATGAAATAACCTGGCCTCAGAGACTTTAATCTGCCACTGTGCCACTTAAAAACTTCATATTATTTGCTGAAGCAAATCCATTTCACACTTCCTCTTCTTACTAGTAGAAGTAGTTGTAAAGGTTTTCAAGTAGTTCATTCACATCTAATCTTTATTATATTCTTGTATTATGCTAGTGCTTGAATTCCAAGATTTAGCTATCCTGCTTCCTTACTCAGTTGGAACTAACTGGGTTCTGTGTTTCCTCCTTTTTCTACTTGAAACACTTTGAAAATAAAAAATTAAAGGTAGAGCTTATTACTAAAGAAGTTAGTTTCTCATAGATAGTATTTCTCCATCCTTATAACTTCACTTTGAAATTTGCATTAAGGAGACATTCTAGATTATTGGCTTATTTTATAGGTTCATAAAGCTATTTTATATGAAGAAGTTGTGTTAGTTGATTTTTTTATTTATAAACACTTATATTTATTAATAGGTTTTAAGAAACACCTATAAAATACCTAAATCACATAACCTAAAACCTATAATCTATCTAAGAATATACCCTAATACTTAAGAATACTCTAATACCTATCCAAAAACACTTAACTAACACTATTTTAACTTTATTAAAAGGATATTAATATTCTCAGTGTAGGTCAGTGCAGGGTGACTTGGTTTACAGCAGTCCCATCAGGTAGTATCTTTTAATCTTAATGTCCCTTAGGCCTTACTTTGCCTTTTCACAAGGCCAATTTATTTCAACCACCAAATTGTACCTGGTTTATAAAGTCAGTCTGTTCCAACCACCAAACTGAGGCCGGCCTTTTCCACAGGCTTCCCTGCCTAAAGCTACTCTGAGCTGCTTCCAAATTTTGTTCATCTTGCTCACATTTTTGGTGCTCTGGGGCCCTAAGACAGACACCTTCAAGGAACTCTCTCAGGAGGTTTTATGCCATGCCTTTGCCTTGGGCTATAGCAGCCTAAATTCTGTTAATGGCATACCTTGCTATGCACTTCTCCAGCATTACTTCTCAGTCAGTGAGGGCAGGAGGAAGAGAGCTACGGCATGGAGCTCTCTGGCTTATATATGGCATTATCTCTCAATCCTTGACAGTTTTGAGGGTTCACAAGATTTCTCTTGATTTCCAATGATCCCATTACTTCTCACAGCAACTGATGTCATCTGTGTGGCTTGTGTGGTTTCTTAGCAACACCCCTTCAACAGGGCAGTTTACAGAAATATGGTCTCAACTGTGCTCTGTCCATTTTAGCATACCAAAGGAATGCCAAGCTTTCCTTATGTGCTGCCAGAGGCTGATCTGAACTGCCTACTAATTTCACTAAAAAGGCCTAACTTCTACCACAAGTATGGTCCCATTTCATTGTAAACAGCATTGTTTCTACCTGGAAGTAGGCTATTGTTTTGTTTTGTTTTTATTTTTGAGATAGGGTCTTCATATGCATCCCTGGCTGCCCTGGATATTGCTACATAGACCATGCTGGTCTGGCCTTGAACTCAAAGATCTTCCTGCCTCTGCCTCTGAGTTCTGGGAGTAAAGGTATCTGCCACCATGCCTGGCTTGCCTTAAAGTGTTTTAAGTTTTCTTTTATCAGTTAAATTTAGCACTAAACCAAATTGGAGGTTGATTGAGTTTCTCCAATAATCAAGGATTGGGCAACTTCTTTGTGGAAGGATTGAGTTAGGGTCCAATATAATTAGATAATATAGGGCAGGTATCTACCACTCCTATGGAAGCAGTGAATTGTAATTTTAGGGCATTCCTGAAAGGAAATAATTGAGGACATATATGGGGACAGGAGGGGAACATCTGTAGAAATTCTTAAGTTTTTATAAGCGTTGGACACGAAGTATCTGAGGTCATGGAATCAGTACATGAGAATGGGGCAGTATAGTGGTGAGTAAGGAATACGAGCCTGGAATCATTGAGGAATTACTAGTTTCAGAAGCCAGTTTTAGGGAGCTGATAGGATCTGTAAATTGGGACAAGGGGCCTTTGGTTACTGAAGGGCTGCTAGTTGTTTTGTAGTGGGCTGGCTAGTCTATTTCTGAGAATTTTATAAAGGTCATTGAGTTCATATATGTACTGTGAATTATGGGGTCTTATAGGTTATTTTGACTCTAAATATCAGTGTTAATTTTCTCCCTTCCTTCTTCTCTGTCCTCTTTTTTAAAATTTATTTATTTATTGCTTCAGGTTTTGACTCCATCATAGTGTCCTCTTTCCATCCCTCCCAGTCCCACCCTCCCACCCCCTACCCCCTAACCCTTCCATCCCACTCCTCTGGAGTGGAGTATCCCTACATAACAGTCTGCCCCAGTTCAGCAGGCATATGAGGGTCAAGAGCCTCCTCATACACTGGGGGCCTACAAGGCAGCACCACTAGGGAAAAGTGTCTCATTGACAGGAAAAAAAAAAGTCTATGTCCCTGTTCCCTTTGGTGCGTTGGTTGTAGTATAGATATCCTGTACTATATGGCTAAAATCTGACTATAAGTGAATAGATGCCATGTGCCACCTTCTGAGTTTGGGTTAGGTCACACAATATGAGCTTCTCTAGTTCCATCCATTTGGCTGAAAATTTCATAATTTCATTGTTTCTGATAGCTGAGTAGTATTCATTGTGTAGATGTACCACAGTTTTTTAATCAGTTCTTTGGTTGAGGGACATCTGTGTTGTTTCCAGTTTCTAGCTATTACAAATAAGGCTGCTATAAACATAGATGAGGAAACTTCCTTGTGATTGGTCAGGAGTCATTTGGATGTATACCCAGAAGTGGTATGGCTGGGTAACGAGGCTGAGCTATTCCAAGTTTTCTAAGATATCGCCAGACTGACCTCCATAGTGGTTACACAAACCTGCACTCCCACCAGCAATGGAGGAAGGTTCCCCTTTCTCCACACCCTGGCCAGCATGTGCTGTCATATGAGCTTCTGATCTTAGCTATTCTGACAGGTGTGAGATGGAATCTTAGAGTTGTCTTGAGCTGACTTTCTCTGATGATTAAGGATGCTAGCATTTCTTCAAGTGTCTCTCAGCCATTAGGAATTCCTCCTTTGTGAATTCTGTTTAGTTCTTTTCCCTATTTTTTGATTGGATTATTTGTTTTCTTGGCATTTAATTTCTTGAGTTCTTTGTAAATTTTGGATATTAGCCCTCTGTCAGATGTGGGGTTGGTGAAAATTTTTTTTCCCAATCTGTAGGGAGCTGTTTTGTTCCAGAAAAACACAAAGTATTTGGCCTCATAATCTGAAAGTACAGTTATCATGGTAGAGAAGTCAGGGAGGCAGCAGTAGGAGGCAGCTGATCATAGTAATCCAAAGTCAAGAAGGAGAGACAGATGAACCCTGAACTCATTCTTTGTTTCTCATTTAGCCTGAGACCCCAATCTGCAGGTTCATTAGAACTCACATTCAGGGAAGGTCTTTCATCCTCACTTAAACCTTTCTGCAAACACATTCTAAAACCTAGATGTGTATTTCCATAGAGACTCTAAATCCTGTCAAGTTGACAAGGAGCAATCATCACACCTCCACACTTTGTCAACCTGATACCAAAACACATCAATTTTTTAAAATATAGCCTTCCATCTCTGGTTCTTAATCCTTCATTTTATAGTATAATGCAAAGTACATTTAATTTATGTCTGAAAGTTGCATTATCCATTAACATTCCCAAAATTGCTCATATGCCCAAAATCTTTGGGATTGAGATTCAAGACTGCAAACCTCTAAGAAATAAGTTGTATGCATCCTGTATGAAATAGAATAAATATTCCTAGAATAGCACTGAAAGACTAAACCAAAGACTAAAATAAAATTGAGCAAACACCAAATCCTGAACTTTTGTTTACTGCATATAGAGCTCCAGCTCTGGGGCCTATAGCACACATATGCTCTGTCTTGGGCAGGTTCTACTCCATTCCTGAAATCTTACATGGTCAATATCTCACAGTTGTAACATGTATCATTCTGGGGTATTCATTATCACTTGAAGTTTATAGTTTCAGCTTCATTTTCTTACCCTTCAAGACCTCCCTACAGGGAATCCAACACTACAGCACGTTGACTGGCCTCAGTAGCTTTCTGGACACCTTGGTGCAAGCCTCCATAATCCACTTTTTTGTATCTCTCAGAGCCTACAAAACCAGAATTATGTGGATAACACTGTCAAGGTCTGCTGTCAGCTCAGTATATAATTTGTGTTCATTTGAATTCACCCTCATTCACATTCTCAGGACATGGGCTGATGAAGCCAGATTCTTTTTCCAAATATCACATGAATTACTTTTAACCCAGTTCCTGATAGAGTCCATGTTATATTATAAAACTCCACCAAGTAGGGTTCTACTGCTCATATTTCTCTATTCATTGTCATTTCAAAACTCTCACCAGTACACCAGTACGGTCTGTCAAGCTCTCCTTACAGCATCTGGAGATTGTCCAGTCCACAGGTCTAAAATCTTCCATGTTCCTCCTGCAAACCATATCCAAAGACTTATGAAGCTCATCATCTAGTTAAGCACAGCAATAGCTTCACATTTTCCACAAACTTTGTACCAACATTGCACTAGCATGTCTTGCAGGCAGGATTCCATTGTCATCCAGACTGCTTGTGGATGGTCTGGTGTTTACGTTTCCCTTTGATAACATGAATAATACCTTCTTAAACCAAAGATGCTACAAAGTAGGGGTGAAGGCTTGTAGGAATAACCAACCAATATCTGATTTGACGTGAGACCCACTGCACATACACGAGAGAGAACCCTTACCCGATGCTGCTTAGGAGACTAGGAAAATGAGACTTGGTAGGCCAGGGACCTAAGGCAAATCCAAATACTACTGTTCTAAAAACTAAAAACCAAATAAACAAAAATGTAGGAATAAAACGACTCCTGAGGCCATTCTTCAAATTGATTGATCAGTTATTCAGCTGTCATCAGAGAAGTTTCTTCCTGACATAGATGGGAACAAATGCAGGGATTGTCAGCCAGATATTCCACAGGGAGTAAGAGATCTTGAAATAATCAGCCCTAAAGGGAATCACTCTATCAAGTCTCTCCCTTCATGCCTCAGGAACCCTGTGGAAGAGAAGGAAAAGAATGTAAGAACCAGAGCAAGTGGAGGCCACCAAGGAAACCAGACCCTCTTAATTAAAAATCAACATGGCCAATGCACATGTGAACTCACAGAGGAAGAGGCAGCATGCAAAGGCCCTTCATGGGTCTGCAACAGATCCTCCATGTATATACTATGACTCCCAGTTTAGTATTTTTATGAAATTGCTGAGTTTGTGAATATGTGGGCCCCTGATTCTTTTGTCTTCTTTTGGGCTCTTTTTCTTCAGTTTGATGTATCCAGTTCTGTTGTATTAGCTTTTAGTTTAGTTTATTATATTTTATTTATTATCCCATACAAGCCTGATTGTTTTCTAATGGAAGACAGTATGGAAATGGATCTGTATGAGAGTGGAGGGGAGAAGAACTGGGAGTAGATGGAGGGGAAACCATTATTAAGATATATTATGTGAGAAAAAAATCTGTTTTCAAATAAAAGGAAAATGAATAGAAAAAAATAGCTTTCCTTCTTAAAAAAAAGCATTTATATCAGTCAGAGATAGCTAAAGGAACAGGAGTGATATATTATAAAAGTGGATTTATTAAATTGACTTATGTGAAAGGAAATAGTTAATTCAACAGAAATCATTCAGGGGCTGATTTCAGAAAATGTCTTCCCTTTTTTCTTTAAGCAATGTTTAATTCATGCATCCACAATACACACTGCAATAAGTCTGACATTATCTTTTTTCCTGAAATACATATTTATTTTTCTTCTTCATTGCTGTGCTGCATTTCTCATTTATTACATGCCTTCTTTCTTTTCCTTTTGTTCTTTAGAAATGATGCACTGTTAGATTTCTTAGTGTGACGAAAATCTAAATATATGAGATAAAGAAGGAAGTCTCAGACACTCTAAGACTATGGAGAGTTTCCCCACCTCCCTGAAAAGTATTTCACTTTTTATATAGGCATGGATATTATCCCTGCCTATCCTGATTATCCCTTAAAATCTGGATTCTCACAAAGACACTGTGTGTGTGTGTGTGTGTGTGTGTGTGTGTGTGTCAGTCTCTAAGTTGCTTTTTATATGAAAGCTAAAGAGACCTCAATAGTATTCAAACCCAATCCAGAGTGAGAAACCAATTAGGACCCACTGGAATGGGGAAAAGGTAGATAAATGTGTCATATATACATAGTGACATGCTATTTGACAATGAAAGTAAAACGACAAGTACATGCTACTCGCATGAAACCTAGACATGTTGGATTTCGTGAAAGAGAATACAAGAGAGAAATTAAATTATGTGATATAATTTATGGAAATAATTAGAAAAGTTAAAACTGTGAAGATGGAAAGCATATCAATTGCTTGTGTGCCAGGCTGAGCTGGGCAAAGAAGAAGGGACATACACTAACAGCAAGAGCACGGGGTCCTTGCATATAGACCTGGTGCTGGACAAGACTACCGACGTCTTTTATTTCCCAGCAACCTACATTCTAACTCTGGGAGCACTGTGAAAGCAAGCCTGCAGGGAAGAAGTTTTCTGGTCAGGTCAAGATTAATTTCTCTATGTCACTAAACCAAAACATGTAGTGTCTTCCAGAATAAAGTCTTAGCATCTAGTTATGGTTGGTAGGCAACTAAGAGCAGTGACCACAGGCCATGATGTTTTGGGGAGTTCTGGTGAGTAAATAACTTTCCTATGAGTTATTTACTTCTGGTTCCTGAAATAAGTAACTCATAGGAAAGTATTTTATGACTAGCACTGAGATTTTCCCATTAATTTCCCCTGTTTTCTGGGAGCAGCATTGTCCACTCATTCAGGGCATCTCCATTCAAACTTCTCTTAAACTGTAGTCATTAGTTTCAATTAACACATTCCTACCTCCTGCTCTCAACATCTCCATCCCAGATTAAAATTTAAATCCCATTTTACCCCCTTATTTTATATCACATGACTTCTAGCATCATCTGGCCAATTATATTTTTTAATTGGGTTGCAAGATAGGTTTCCTAATGACTTTCATATACTCTTCAATTTCTTTAATTCTCTTTTCCTGTACTCTCATTTCCTCCATCTCTGTAACCCCTTCCCTGCTTAAACTTTTCCACCCCTAGTAGTACCTCTTTATTTTTCTTTGACCTTTATTTTACCACCCCACCTCCATTCCATTCTCCACCACAGCGTTTCCTTTCTAGTTCCCTAGACTCTACATGCTGCAACAAAGACCTGCCAAGCAAGTTGTACTCATTGATGCAATGGTAGTGTGACTCTTATAGAGATAACCATCATTTTTAATCATATTTGAAGCCTGGTCTACAGGACAGAATTCATAACTAAAACTGTAAACCTCTTCAAAAATCCATGACTGGACAAGTCATAGAACCTATCAGAGAACCTACTTTTATTACTTTGCTAAATAGATTTTCATATTGCCATCTAATATTTATGTTTATTCCCATACATATGGACTTTTCTCAGCTTTGGTCAGAGAAGCTTCTTTTTGCAGTAAGTTAGACATAACTGGTCAAAAAGCTTAGAATAAATGACTGTTGAGTATTCAAACTTAAATGAGATATCTGTATCAATTCCCTCTGTGTGCCTCCCACAATCAACATGGCTCAGGAAACAGTACAGGAAAAAAAAAAAAAAAAGGAGAATGTCAAAGTGTGTTGTTAAATGGTATCTTCTAGACATGAGGTGGCTGCTACCTGCACGAACTCTGCAGCTATGGCTACCTTCATAAGATCTTAACAAGACCCAAAGAGCAGAAATTACTAAACGGATGGGAAGAGAGCTCATGAAGCCAAATTCTTAGCTAAGAATCTATTGTCATGTCATGATTGCCTGAGGAGAGAGAGGTGTTATTTATTTGGGGGTGTGCCTCAATAAATGGCCCCATGCCCATGTACACACGAACAACACTAATTGTACTCATTAGGACACCAAACCAAATTAAATCATACAAAAAATAGGAGGACATGAAATTGGAAAGCCAAATATGTTGGGGGAGAGATAGGCTAGAGTGAGGGGTGATAGGAACAAAACACATGACGTATATATGTGAAATCCTCAAGGAATAAATAAAAGTAATATAAAAAGTATGTAGGGGTCACAACATTATAATGTAAATGTTCTGAAATGATTCAAGATGAAATATATGTTACGTGTGAAGCTTGTTAAAAACTCATTAAGCTGTACGCTGAACAGCAGCAAGTCGTATGATACAAAATATGCCTTAGTGCAATTATTTTCTTAAAAGCTAAGAACAATGTCAATATCTATGATTGTTTAATCTTGAAAGATCATTAAGTTGTCGTTCACCACTAATATGTAAGATTTGAATCTTAAGAGTGGTAGATGAGGCATTGGGGGTATAATAGAAATAGCAAACTAAAACTAAAATGCACAAACCTAAATAGGACTGCCTGCGGTTCTCAAGTTCCTTAGAGCAGCAGGTGATCAAAAATTTTATTAAATCCATCCATGTGATTTGTAACATTCAGAGGAAAAATATACAAAGTTCAAAGTAATTTATGCTTCCCACTGTATTTACTTTAAAGAGACGTTTTTTAAGTGGTCAGTGAATCAACATACAAAGAAAATGTTCTGGTTTTGTGTGACTATCTGCACCCAGACACCAATGCCAAAATATTGGTCTGTTACTACAACTTTAAGAATACCTTTTTACTCAGTCCAAGGTACAATGTAGGATTATTTCTTAGTAAAAACTCTATATTTAATCACAAAATTGCACACAAAGAAGTTTGATTTAGATATTCAAGCACTGAGCATTGCCTCTGTCCAGTTACAGCAATGTGAATATAAATTTCTGAGAACGTCAAAGTTTTCTTTTTCTCTTCTGGCAAATAAGAAACATAAGACAGATGGCTTACGAAGAAAATCAGACATAGTATCAGCTGCCAAAGGGGAAAAATGAGGACCACATCATGTCTATCAAGGAACTTGGATCAAGGGCCTTTCTTTACACAAACGGTGACAGCTCCAGAACTATGAGGAACCATAAAATAAATAACCAAAGCCACCAAAGGTACTGCTTCTTCATGTTTTCCACTGTGGTATCTGGAAAAGATAAATCTGTCATTTTAGTACAAAAATGACCTGACAAAATTAAGCGCGCGCACACACACACACACACACACACACACACACACACACACACACACAC
>CAJQZJ010001511.1:673839-691937 GCA_907164525.1 Lophiomys imhausi | reverse complement strand
AGATAGATAGATAGATAGATAGATAGATAGATAGATAGATAGATAGAAAGATAGATGGATGGATGGATGGATGGATGGATGGATGGATGGATGGATGGATGATAGATAGGTTTTGCTTTTTGGGGGATTTTGGTGATTTTTCTTTCAGTTTTTTTGTTTTAAATTTTTAAATTAATTCTTTGATATCTATCTATCTATCTAGAAGGAGATAGCTATCTATCTATATCTATCTATCTATCTATCTATAAAGTATAGATATATCTACATAGATATAGAAATAGAGAGAGATACATATATATATATGGATGTAGATATAGATATAGATAGATGTACAAGGTATCCCAAAAGGAGAGTATAGTTTTTTAACATCTTCACATTTCAGATTTTTCAGAAGAAATAAAATTATTGCTGTTGAACATGATCAAGGTACTTGGGAAATAGTGACTTCTACAAATATTGTGCAATTCTTATACACATCCTCAGCAACCATGCCAGACAGTAAGAGCAGAAAGCTGACTAGGACAAACTCATAGCCATGGTCCTTTAACAATAGTTCCTTTGAAATGAGCAGATAGAATGTAAGGTTGCTTTAGTTAACTAACATGGCATACATATGTCAGATAAGCCCATCAATTATTGTCAGCTACAAATTGTCAATTTTATGTTATTGTAGATCTTACCTAAAAAAGAATTTTCCAATTTTATTAGCAATCTGACCTTTCACAGAGTGACAAGTTATTCTTGCAGAACTTTCCGATTGATTCCAAGACAAAATGTAAAGTATAGTGTTACTTTCTTTGTTAACTACTGAAGATACAAAGATTTCATTCCAAAGTAATTAAGTAAACTATACAGGTAAGATTCAGCAAAGAAGAGAAAAGATTGCTGATTTTGTCACTGATACATATGTATATTGCTCATAGGATTTCCCCCACCTTCGGTGACTTCTGTCAATCTAATCACAAGCAGTCAATGAGTTCCTAAAGAGGAAAACAACATTCTTTTCTTTTATGATCTATTTTTATTTTATGGATATGGGTATTTGCCTTATATGTCTATGTACCACATATACTCGTTGCACATACAGAGGCCAACAAAGGGCTTGGATCCCCTGGAACAGGAGTTACAGAGGGTTGTACACAATCACATGAGTACTGGGGATTGAACCCGAGACTTTTGAAAGAACAGCCAATGCTCTTATCCACTCTAGCCAAACACCAATCTTCTATATCAATGCATCTATATGAACCAAAAGCCCCTGAAACTTGATGGCCTACTGATAAAGCTCGTTTTCTCTGGAAATTCCCCAAATATTTACTGAATATTAATAGAGAACAAATGAGAACCAAATGTAGATAACAAAACAGAAATGTATTTTCTTTGACAAAGTAGAAATCTTGGTATTCATCAACTCTAGATTCCATTTTCATCTGTGAGTTTTATTTCTTTCAACTAGCTAATTAACTCCAGATCCTATCCTAAATAGTGATGTAATGTCAGTGGGGAAGAAGAGATAGGAAAAGAGTGAAGTAGGTTTGGTTTCTGGGTTATTTCTTAGACAATTTTTGTTTCTATTTTCTGTGCATGCTTATATTAACTGGTGGTGTTTCTTTTAAAGAAAAATTTGAAGCTACTAAATAAGCTCTCTTGATCTGTATCATCTTAGTAAATATGGGGAAAATACAAGATATTGGCACTACTTAAACAACTACTTAGTTGCTTGCCTCAAAACTATTCCTAGACCCAAGTAATTGTGTACTATTCCTCAACAGATTCCCACAATGCATTAGAACACATGATTGTAGATAATTTCAATCACTGGGAATATTGGAACAAAAATTTAATTATCCTATTTCTTATTGTTTTTCACTTTTTCCTCCTAGAAACATGTTCACAACATCCATAGATTGGCACAGAAACATTTGTGCCCCTATTTATTTCCCTAGGCATGGGATTGTGCTCACCATGTGAGGTGCAACTGTGTGTGTGTTAATTCTACTAAAAGATCTTATATTAATACAGTTTCATCGTTTTTTTCAAATATATTATTATGTGATACCTGTTGCATAAGTTGTAGAAATTTTCCTTAGGTGAATACATTTTGAAAATGATAGTCATTTTTATTAAAAGACAGTATATCATAAAACAAAAAATGAAAGAAAAAGAAAATGATACATCCTGCAACCCATGTGAAGACTCAGCTTGTAAGAGTCAGAGGTAATCGATGACTCAAATTAATGTCCTCTAGACACAAGAGGACTGATACATATATGAACTGGCAGACACTTTAGCATCATGCACAGTCCCTTCACAGATTCAAGCCCGAAGGGTTTCCAGTCCTGAAATGGGGAGAATGATGCAGATTCCCATCCCTAACCAAAAAGCTACCTGCAATAGTTATTTGCTTGCAAAGGAAAAATAGTTTTGCCCAATGGTGTCTCTCTGGGCACATTAATTACACTTCTGGGTGGGTGTCATGTTCAAGAACAGATTCCCAACACAAAACAAATTCAGTAGTATCTTTGTAGACACATTTTGTCTCAGGTAGCTTATTTGGGCACTTTTTTGTTTTGTTTTATTAGTCTTTTGCGTCTATATTTTTATTCTTGATTTTGTGTTTCTGTGGGGGGGGGTTGTGTGTTTCTTGTGTTCTTTTCCATCTTTGTTATACTGTGGGTTTTTTTTTTGGTCTGTTTGTTTTTAAATAGAGAGAGGAAGAAAGGGCCTAAAGTGGGTGGGTAGGGAAGTAGAAAGAATATGACAGGAATTGAAAGAGGAAAATTCTGAACATAATGTATTGTATAAAAACTAAGTTTTCAAAAATGAAAAGTCAAATTTACCATACTATAGCAGACTATCCAATTATACTTCATTATGAGAAATGCTTCAGTTATATACTTTCCCAACTTTTTTCCTTCCTATCAACTTTATTTTTTTAATAAATTTATTTATTTGTTGCTTCAGGTTACATCTCCATCATATTGTCTTCTTTCCCCCCTTCCCAGCCCCGCCCTCCCACCCTCTACCCCTAACCCTTCCATCCCACTCCTCTGGAGTGGAGTACTCCTACATAACAGTCCCCTGCCCCAGTTCCAAAGTTATATGAGGGCCAAGAGCCTTCTCATACACTGGGGGCCTACAAGGCTGTACCACCAGTGAAAAGTGTCTCACTGCCAGGGAGAGAAAACTAAAACAAACAAACAAACAAAGTCTATGTCCATGTTCCCTTTGGTGCGTTTGGTTGTAGTATAGATATCTGTAACTGAACTTTTAAGTTATTATTTATCACTTATTTATTTATTACTAAATTCACTTATAACAAACACCAACAATTTCTTAACTATTAATCCTATAAATTTCTACAACCCCTTTAACCTATCCACTAAACCTATTGATAATTATAACAACTACTTTCATAACCTTTTAGAATGATACAGTCTCTGGGGCAGGTCCTCAGTCGTCAGGAACACAGTCTTTGTTGTAGATTCTTTAACACACTTAGCAGTCCTTTTTCTGGATCTCTCAGATGCAGGTTCGTCAGGGTAGTTGGTTATTGCAGTCTCACCTTAAATAAGGCTTCATGCTTTCTTCTCTGTGGGAGACCCCAGCCATCTGCAGGCCAACTTACTTCTTTTGAATCAGGAACTCAGCTGCTCTGCCTCAGTCCTTAAAGCCAGGCACCGTTTCCTTTAGGCCACTGTTTGGACAGATCAAACCCCTCCAGGCAAAAGCTGAGCCACAGGGTCCAGTCCTTGGCCTTTTGGTGTCTTGCTCAGGCTTTCTTTGCTCACCGGCTTCTTTCTGCTTCAGGGAGAGAGCTGGCCATCAATGGCCAGCCCTTTTTTCAGCAGGACTCTTGGAGCTCTCTAGCATCAGGGGCCTCTTCTCTTCTGGGCTCCACGCACTGTCCTCAAATAGGAGGAACTCCGTTTCAGCTTAATTTGGGCTCCGCCCACTTAGGAGCTGAAAACAATGTCAGGCCAGATACTTTGTTTCAAGTCTATTGAGTCTTTCCTGTTTTCCTGACTTCAACCTTGTTTTTCAGTCTATTGAGTCTTTCCTGTTTTTGCTGACTTCAAACTTGTTTTTCAGTCTATTGAGTCTTTCCTGTTTTTGCTGACTTCATGCTGATAATGCTCTTCAGGCCCCGAATTAAGAGACAGTATCAGAAACTCCTATATATTTCCTAAATCTAATTTATGTAACTCCTACAGATATCCTGGACTATATAGCTAAAATCCGACTATGAGTGAATAGATGCCATGTGCATCCTTCTGAATCTGGGTTAGCTCACTCAGGATGAGCTTCTCTAGTTCCTTCCATTTGGCTGCAAATTGCATAATTTCACCAACCCCACATCTGACAGAGGGCTAATATCCAAAATTTACTAAGAACTCAAGAAATTAAATGCCAAGAAAACAAATAATCCAATCAAAAAATGGGGAACAGACCTAAATAGAGAATTCACAAAGGAGGAATCCCTAATGGCAGAGAGACACTTGAAGAAATGCTCAGCATCCTTAATCATCAGAGAAATACAACTCAAGAAAACTCTGAGATTCCATCTCACACCTGTCAGAATGGCTAAGATCAAAAGCTCAAATGACAGCACATGCTGGCCAGGGTATGGAGAAAGGGGAACCCTTCTCCACTGCTGGTGGGAGTGCAGGCTTGTGCAAACACTATGGAGGTTAATCTGGCAATATCTTAGAAAACTTGGAATAGATTTGTCTCAGGACCCAGCCATACCACTTCTGGGTATATATCCAAATGACTCCTCACCGAATCACAAGGAAGTTTCCTCATCTATGTTCATAGCAGCCTTATTTGTAATAGCTAGAAACTGGAAACAACCCAGATGTCCCTCAACAGAAGAATGGATTAAAAAACTGTGGTACATCTAAACAATGGAATATTTCTATCAGAAACAATGAACCTATCAACTTTATTTTTAAATATTTATTTATGTGTTTGTTTATTTATTATTTTTATGTGTGGTGCATATGTGCATGCCCATGTGAGTTTATGTGCAAGAGATGGAAGAGACCAGAAGACAACAATGTATCCCCCTGCAACTAGAATTTTAGGTGGTCACAAGTTACCACCTGGGTGCTGGGAACCAAACCTAGATTCTCTGTTACAGTAATAAGTCAGTGCCCTTAATTATTGATCCAGCTCTTGAGTTCCTCATTCACCATTATGTCTTACTATTTTGAATTGCTATTTCTACTTATGTGAATCAAAAAAATTTAATCTAAGTGATCTCAAAGATCACTATAGTTTTTAAACACCTCTCAAATACCTTCAAATCTTTGGCTTGTCTTTCTTTTCCCTTTTGTTTTGCTTTCATTAATGATAGTCAGCTAGTTGTCACCAGAGACATGTTTTTGCATCAGTTCAGAATGAAGAAAATCTCATATGGTCTTTCTTAAAAAGTTATGTTTCATGCTCGAAGTCTCTTCAAAGATTTCGTTTGTCCACATTGAGCTGTCAGACAACTTTAAGTATATTTTTTTAATGTTTGCCTACTTCTTACCTAAGGATTTCTTATAGACTACAAGCACATTTAGCACCCTTTAGTTATCCTGCATACATAAAGGGGATGTTTATAATGATCTAACTCACCCCAAGCCAAATGATCATTATTTTATGTCTTTGCCTTAAAAAAACTAAAAGATACCATTTTTCTATCATCTTCATGTTTATCCAACAACTTCATCTGCATCAAAGATCATTATGCTTTATTCTCAGCATCCACCTCACACTCTAGAGGGAAAGAAATCAATGTTAGTGTCATTACAGAAACCCTATCTGAACAGCCAGAGTTTTGAATTTCACACCCAAACACTGAGCTTAAAATTGGAGAAGCATCTTTCTCCCTAAATCCCTGATTTTATGAAAAGCAGATAACTTTGGAGGAATTTCTTTATGTAGGTGATATCTATATGTTAGCCATTGATAAGTTATTAAAATCACAATAGAGATATTCTTAATTGTCATTATTTAGTAAATTATATCATGTCAGACTCAATCTAGTGTCCATTCAATTAGTAACATTACAAACACTACTCAAATATCCTTAGATATTTGTTGTTTGAAAAAAGTCAATATATAAGAAAAAGCCGAAGTGATTTCTGTTCTGCTTCTTTGACTCTTCAGGCTCATGTTATTACTTTTTACATAAAGTTGAGAGATAATCAGCAGCAGCTACCTTTCACTTTATGTTTTGAAATATTTGTTTTGGTCTGCGTTTATGTGCAAATACAATGGTAACCTAAGCACAAAGTAGTAACAAAAGAATTGACAAGGATTTGGTCTCCCTCAAAATTTAAATTTTTCTTCTATTGCAATTATTACATTTTAAACTAATTTTGTGTAGAAAGAGAGTCAAACAGACCTTCACAGATATGCTCTGTCACACAGGGTTTTACCTTCACTGGAAGAAGACTTGCTTGCAGCCCTTCCCCATACACTTCCATACTTCCGGACATGCCCGTTTTCTCTGTCCTAGATTTGAAACCCAGTGTTTGTCTAGAGATTTTCATACACATTTCCCCTAGTTTAATTGCATTCTTTTTCCAAGATTGTCACAATTTTTGAAACTTAAAATGTGCACCTTCTATTAGTGTTTTTTGGTGAAACAGTTGTACAGGGTAACCAGAATTATCAAATACACCTGTGAGGAGAAACTGGCTCCTGTAAGTGTATATTGTACAGTTACTGAATGAAGAAGCTATCTCCATGGAGATGCCAGCCCTGTGTGCTCAGTGGGTGCATTGTAGGGAGTTTTGGTATAAAACTCACATTTGAGGCAACAGCTTTCTGATGTAGTTCTGAGAATCCAAGTATCACACAAAGTGGTTGTGCTGTGCACTTCAGCTCTAAGTCTTCACGGTCTGCCATGTTTGTCCATCTATTTTGAAGCAGACCTGGGAAGGACACCTTAAGTCTCTGCTCTCCAAGTACAGTTAAGCCACCACTGCCTTTTGGCAAGGTCATTGTTTCTTAGTTGCTTCTTTCCTTCTACCTTTGTTATAATTTGCCCTATGTCAACACAGAAACCATCTTTAAAGTAAGTGCAACCCTAACTCTTCTTTGCTGAGATTCTTTCAGCTGCTTCTTGCTCTGAGTAGAGATCAAAGTCACTGCAGTGCCCCCCACACAACCATTGTGGGGAAACCTTGAGCTTCTACCCCCTAAGCGCTAGTGTTTTCCATTTTTTCTCTGCCCTGCAATGCGCTTGGTCCTTGTTCTTCCTCCACATGACAGGCTACCTTCTACCTCTGGCAGCCAAAATTCCAAGTTTTTCTCATAGATATCTGTTAGCTTTATCTGTCCAGACAACCCACTTAGCTTTGTTTAAAACCCCTAGCAAAGACTTTTTTTCTAATCATCCCTTCTTAAAGTGACATTGTCCTTCTGCTGAGGACTTCCTGTCTGTTTCCCGAATTTCTTTTGTCTATATTAAATTCTTACCACGTATCATTCTGTACCTTTACTTATTTTGGGTAGTTTCTTTTTCCAGCTGTGAGCTCTAAGAGCTAGACATCGTTAAAAATATTAATTCAATTTCTTTACTACTGTATCCTAGCCCTAAGGAATGGTAAGATATGATACTCAATAAATATTTATTGAATTAAATGGATAAAGTATCTCATTGTAAGCAACCCTGCAAAGCACTGTTATCTTCAATAACAGATAAGGAAACCAAGGCTTATAAAACAGAAATAAATAGCTTCTGAAAGCCTCAGAGCCCATCAAGTGCTCAGCAGAGCTTTCCTCTTGGCCAAAGAGTTGTTCCTGTCACACTTTCACAGTGTTTTCAGATTTCTCTTCATTTGGTTTCTACAGTGTTAAATAAGAAAGCGCTTTCTCCTCAAACCATCACCTCACTAAAATGAGACACAGACAACAGCCATGGTATATAGACAACTTCCCCCAATATTTTCCTACTCCTTTCTGAGATGGTCATTGAGTTCCTGAAACCTCTTTATGGGTCTAATTGTTAGAACAAAAGGGTAGATAGATACACCTAAATAAATTTCACTCTACATTTCTTTCTCCTTATGATTTAGATGCAGGAAGTTGACTAAAACAATTGTTTGCTATTTGAGTAACACTAGCATTGCGAACCATCTTAAAGTCAACTCCTGTTTTTTTTTATGTTTTTCTCAGAACTTCACTGTCATTATTTTTTATCCTGTGGTCATGTACCACCATATACATGGATGTCTTCATATCTGAATTCAGATGGAGAAAAAGTGAATATGGCATTGCTGTCTAGTGCATGTATACTTGCATGTGTGTAGGCATGGTGTGTATTCAGGAGTTAAATTTTGCATAATTATAATGATAATGTCCCTTTTTTGCATTTCTCATTTCTCCCAAACTACATCCTCTACATCTTTGTATTTAATTCTGCACAGACAGTATCTCATAGCTTACTTTTGTGGAAATTTTCCTAGTTCTAGGTTTCAATTCACACTATTTTTCTCTACTATTACCATGATAAGGGAAAACCTTTAGATTTTATGTGATTTGTTGAAGCCCAGAAAGCAGTTTGTGATAGAGTGGAAATCTAGATTTGCTCTCAGCAAAGAACTATGCTTTTAAAAGTTCCCTGGAAACAAATACATGGATGGAAAAAAAATTAAAGATATTATATGGTATCCCTTAAAGCGTCTATTAAGATTAAAAGTATAAATTCCATAATGTTCACAATAAATCAACTGACAAAATATGCCTATTGTTGCCTTTATACATTATATAAAAGAAATGATACTTATGTACCCAAGTTCTGAATTCATGTAAAATACTGAAAAGATACAATTGTTCTGTTTTGGCAAGTAAAGATAACACAGGTACACTGTATAAAAAGATATTTGTTTATACCATTGTGTATTACATTGTGAATAAATGCTAATGTAATGCTAGAAAACAAATAAAAGATTTCACTCATAACTTTTGCAATTCAGGAGCTTTAAGACCAGAGTATGGGCAGTGAAGGAGTATTCTAAGATGTAGTTTATTTACCTTCAACATAATCATGGCATTAAATATCTAACAGTGTTGGACTTGGTTATAGAAGGAAAACTAGCTAGCACCAACTAGCTAAGAGATAGGATTTCTTTTTCTTTTTCAAATTTAAAGATTACAAATGACCTCTGATTTTCTACAAGTACCACCATTATGGGGAGAATCCATGTTCTTTTCACTTCATCATACTCTACTTTCAGTCAAAAATTAGTTGTTGAATTGAGAGACCCTCAGAAGGGAATTTACCTTTTAAGTCAACATCACAATTCATACCCTTTCTCCCTCGGGTTTATTTCATGCGTATTATACCTGATGTTTACTGAAAACAAGTGCTCATAGGCAGGAAATAAGTCTTACCAATATTAGATCCTCTAGAAGGCTCCACATTGATTAGATGCCCAGGATGAGAGCATTCAATAAAAGTACAGTGACTGGTGCCAAAAATAAATAAAATCACTTTTGCCCAGTGAGAAATGACTAATGTTTTGATTGAAGAGGCTTAATTTATTCTGAGATCCAGAAAGCACACAGATCTTTCTTCTTAGTAGGCATCAGGGAATGTGTGAGGAAGTGTAGATGGTGGATACTTGCAATGATTCCCAACAATACATGCTAACATTTGTCAGTAGGTTGAACCCTTAAAAGACCTCAATAGAAAGTCCATCAAGGCTGCTCTTGCTTTTTAACCACTCAAGTTGCAATTCTAAACTACCTTCATGCATATACTATATTAATCCTTCCCTTTTTGTTCCCCTAAAACACTGATGGAAACAAAGGAAGTTATTCAAAGTGTGAAAGGCTTTCATTGAGCAGAGCGGTACAAATTCATGTACAAAAGCCACTGCCCTTAAGTTCCCCCAGGGCCTGATTCTAGACCTTTGTTCTTCCATAATAACTCTAATTTGGTTAATAACAGGAATAGGAAGAAAAGAAAAGAAAAGAAAAAAACAATTCATTTAAACACTACCCAGTGCCCTAAAACCTGTCTTTGAATACATTTAAAATCTAAAAGCTAAGGGAAGCTATTTCATTCCATTCTTTTCCATATTTCCTTTTAAAACCCTCAACGGGAAATTTAAACCATGTGTACATAAAAACATATGCCATTCTGATGTTTACATAAAACTTATCTCTGTTGGTTTGATATTTATTTAAATTTTAATGCACAATAACAAAATACATTTAAAAATTTCCAAGAGGTATACCATGTTGTTTCTAAGATAAATGGAATAAATGCTATCACATTCAACTTTTTCTTTAAATTTAAAATTTTAAACTTTTAGGGATTTTAATGACCAGACCTTAATATAATTCATGTAAAATCTTAATCTGATAAAATAAAAATTTAAAGAAAAGAATATAGTCCATTCATAAATGTCTTTGTTATAAAGGAAGAGAAGGGGCCCTTTGTCCTTCTAGGCTCCAGTATTCAGCAGTTGGCATCTAATTAAATTGGATATCAGGGAATCACAGAGCAAAGCATCTTCCTTTTCTGCATTGTGGTTTGATGGAAAAATTGTTGGTTGTGTCCCTCTATCTTGACAGATTTTGTGTGATTAATGTCTTTGGTGTCTATTTTTTTCTGTCACCTTCACATAATAGATGCCACAGAATGAGCAACACCAAGCAAAACATATTCCCCATCCCCTTACAAAAGATTGTTGTCTATCTTCCCTTGTTGTGGTGGGTCTTTACCTTACTGTATCTAAAAATTCAGGAAACAGTCAAAGATTACAAGGTCATTGTGGTTGATATTTTAAGTTCAGTTTAAAATACTATTTATAACTCTGAGCTTCCTTGAGTTTTTATGTATAGACAGAAACATTTGCAAGTAATGCATTAGATATAATTATTTGATGAACTGCAATTCAGCAAAATATTGTTTTCTGTGGTTGACCTAAGCACTTCACTGTTGAGCCAGGATTCTTCCTAGTTTTATTTGTTGGGATCCTCAGGCAAAAACACCTGACTTATCAAACATTTTGTTGAAATGCATGAGTGTGATGCATGTCTTACATAGTTTATACAAACATAAACCCATAGTACACTTAGTCTGTAGATTTGTTAGCAATTAGCTGTAAGGAAAAGAGATCACTCAAGTTGCCTTAAAAGCAGTGATTTATCGATACACAGATATACAGAGGAAACAATGCTTCTCCACAGATTTCATTTACGCACAGACAATGCTCTTCTGGGTTCCAGTTGCTTTCCCCTATAAACCTATTTCCTGTATTTTCATCTGTCATTTTATGCAATTTTCTCTTATCTCAACTGTCCACATGGACTTTTACTGTCATGCCTGGGTCCTTGTCTTCTCAACCTCTTTAAATTTGTTTAGTCTCTCAGGTTCTCCCATCTTTTTAATAAAGATAGGTTTACAATCACTGTGAATGTAGATTAGTTTACGAGACTGTGAATTCACTGCCCGGGATTGTAGCTCATTCTTTTTCTAATCAGTTAGACAAAGGAAGAGCGTCATCACATATTTTAACACAAACATTCTATTATATGACTTTATCTTGAAAGACATGATCAAACATCTGCTTACCCTGGGTGAGGCACTAATGACAAATCCAAGAAATCACTGTACCATGCCTTTTACTAAATCAATGAGATTATTAGAAATACAGGACTACAGATGAGGGGTTACATACAGGAGTGTGGATGGCTCAGAGCATCAGAGCATCTGCATCACTCATAAGCCCACCTCAGTATCAGCAAAGACTCATGAGAGCTCCCTCACTGGGCCGCTGTACAACTGCTGTACAACACGTCTCTTCCCACAAATGTGTATGCCTGGAAACATGGGAAGGGCCCTGTGAATCCTGTAACTTTTATAAGGTTCCTGAGACTTGAACATTTTGTTTGCTTCCTGATCATTGTGAGTTCCACCCTCTCTCAGGGGCTGGCAGGGAGGGGTTTCTTTGGAAGAAATAACTACACAACCCTTTCTAAGCCCACTCCAGTAGTTGTATAGGTAGAAGCTATCCTTCTAGAAGAAGACAGACCTTATCTCTTAGTCCATAAAAGAAGTATCTTAATCCATTAAATGCTTCTATAACAACACTGAACATTTCACAAGGAGCAGGAATTTCTTCAGAGGTCTAAATGCTGGGAGGACCAAGATCAAGGTGCCAATATTTGATGAGGCCATTTCTGCTGCATCATCCCATGTCTGATGGGCAATGTGAAGGAGAGAGAACAAGAGATTGTTTTTTTTTAATACTTTATTTTTTTATTTCTTCAAGTTACATCTCAGTCACAATCCCTTCCCTATTCCCCCTTCCTGTCCCACAAGAGATTGTAAAGGGATTTTGTAATCAACCAGCATTAATCCAATCAGAAGGGCAAAATCTTCATAAGCAAAATACCTTCCACCATGCTGTGCCTTTTAAGATCATATCTCTACTGTCAATCACTCAGGACTAAAATAATTTGAAATTTCCTGAGCTACTATGTTGTGTGACTTTTCTAAGCTCAAGGAGAAACAAGCAAAAAGGAGATATTTATGTTGAGCACTTACTGCTCTAATGTTCGCCTAAATGAGATTTTTCTGGCATTAAAGTGCTTTAGAACCATGATATGTGAAGGGCACCAAATTTGGAGTCAGAGAACCTAAATACACATTATTAATCTTGTAATTTGGACCACCTTACTAAACCTCTAGCCCTTGAGATGTACAACTGAGCAGTAGAAATAATGTTACCTATTATTGTAAATACCATTTGAAATATCATTGTGTGACACATGCTGTAACATTTCCTTCAGTGAAACCACAAACACGGTGTATGGCTCTCAGTATTTTAGATCTAATAATCAATAGTTTGGTTTGTGCTTTTCTGTGAAATACTGGTCATCTTAGTAATAGAAACCAGAAAACCTGAGGGACAGGTTGCCATTGAAAAGAAAAAGAAGAGTCTAAAACCTCAATGTTACTTTAGAATTAGGGACATAATAAGGTCAGGAATTGTTGCTATTGAGTGCCAATAAAGAAATATAGACAGAGAAGGGAAAGTACTGAAATTTATGGTTCATCTGCAGAGATATAGGGGACCAGAGTTTTCAACTAATTCTGTCGGTTCCAAACCTAGATGGGCTTGCCCTTGGCTTTCTGGTCTTATAAAACAATAGCAGCAGTTTTAGAAGAAATTGAGTGGAATCAATTTTACTCTTTGCCTTTATAGACAAAGGAGAAAATGACAGTGGGAGGGAATCTGGAAAAATGATCCATGACAATGGGAGCTCCAGCATTGTGATTTATTACTCATTTAGGTGTTGGATATAGAAAACAATAACTGTAGGGGGAAAAAAAACAGAACATGATTGAAAATTCTTTGAGAAAATTCAAGTATACCTTTATTTCAACACTATTTTTAGCTAGCCTCAATGCATCAAGTTTCTTAAAATTTAAGTATCTCTAATGTATACTTTGTTCTCATTTGCATAATGACTGCTTTCAGACAAATAATAGGGAAAGCTAATTAACAACTTATCAGTCCTATTTTGGCCGGAAGCCACCTCTACTGAGTTCGCTACCCTGTGAATGAACCTTAACTCTAGCACTGTTAATTAAGCTGCTCTTTCAATAGTCATACATTTTTAAAAGGTGAGGTTATTGTATTGTCCCCGTCCAAAGCAGCTGGTGCCTCTTTTCTTAAAAATTGTTGAGGGCACTGTATTAAATTTCTTTATATTGTTTGTTAAAGAAAAAAAAAAAACTACCTGACAAATTTGAAGTGATTTTTTTAAACAATTTTTAAAACTAGATATTTCTGCCTTGTGTGAAAATGGCAAGGAAGGACAATTTCATATTTTTATGAATCATAGAATTTTAGGTTTTAATGCCCAAAAACTCTTATAAATTACATTTATTGAAAATACTTATGCCAGCCACTTGGGACTACAGTAATAAATATGGCTAATACAAGAAATATAGCAGTGATTTCCCTAAGAAGTATGGACTAGAAATCTAAAATCTAAAGACTTTCAGGGTTATCAAACAAGGCCAAACAGTTCAAATATCAGGACTTGAACTTCATTTATGTAGTTTCCTATAATTAATCTACCTAGTAAAGGACTTTTCAACCTGCCTTGTATATGGCTCCTATGTCTAGTTCCTAGAGCATGGCATGCCTCTGGAGATCTGCTTCAGAAGTGAAAATCTCACAGATGCATGTGGAATAATGTTATGAGTCACTAGAGATTGTGCAAAAAAAAAAAGCTTAGAAAATGGGTGGTTTCTAATCACACTTATACAAATTCACACACACACAAATAAGAATAATAGCTTGAATGATTGGAAAATTTTTGCATAATAATAATATTTAGATGTTAAATAACTATCCAGGTGTGTGTGGGTATGTGTGTCTGTGTGTGATTTTCAAAAGATGGTTTTAAGAACTGATTTTTTTTTCACTAATTTTCTTGCCAGTGCTTCTAAAAACAAAGCAAATATCAAATAAAGGGGGGAACTTTGATTTAGGCCTTGTGGTATTCTTCCACAAGTTGATAGTCATTGTGATATATGAATCCAAGGTAATAATGAATATAGAAAACTCAGTTCATCTTTTAAGGATTTTTTTCTTTACAATAACATTTGGCTTTCTGTGTTCAATAATGGTAACCAAAAATTTACCCAAAATTACATTGGTTGGTCAACCTGACATGATTAGTAATTGTAATGACATTTCAATCCCACAAAACATAAAATGTTTTAACTGAGTGCTTATAGGATATTTTAAAATGAACTTTGATTTATCTACATAATTTCATTTTATGCTAGTAGGACTGAGCAATGAGTAACAACATAGAGTTTGGAAGGGGAGGGTAGGAGAGTAATTCAAGAGGATTGCAGTAGTGTGAGGAGACTCAAAGCAGGAGAACATCATGTTCCATATTCTATGAAAAAAAGTGTAACTAAGATTGAGGATGTGAAGGGCTAACAGGAAAGTTGGGAGGCAAGGCAAGACTTGTAACTGATTTTTTTTTTCCCTGTGAACTTGAAAATTTGACAGTCTACCTTTTCTGGAATCCAGTATAACTGCCTTGAAAGCCATGACTTCCCATTTTTATTTTAGAGGGAGGGTCAGTCACATTTTCTTCAAATTGGAAGATAGTGAGTATTTGTGGTGTCCTTCACAGTTATTTCATGCAGATGGGAGAAGTGTAAAAGCCACCAGTGATCATATGTCACAAATAAGTGTGGCAGTTTTCCAATAAATTTCATACATTGGATTGTGAATTGCATATTATTTTCACATGTAGTAGTACCGTACAGTCTGAATGTTTGTTTTTTTTTAATATTCAAGTCATTTAAAAGTGAAAGAAAACCATTCTGACTTAGAAAGTTATATATAAAAGGCTATACTCAGGATTTAACCAGTTTGCCCAATTGAGTTAGTGTATTTCAAATGTTGTGTCTTCTTTTAACTCAAGTCCTGAACTAAGACCATGACCGAGTTTCATGCTTTTTCTGTTTACACTCAAAATTGCATAGAACCTTGGGACATGGATTTTCCCTGCAATTTGAAAGCACTGAAGCTTAGTTATTTACTGATGTTTCTGTATAAGAAACTGACAATTCTGAAGTTTTTTCTTGTTTGAGCATACGACTTGCCCAAAGGATCTTTCTCCTTAACCACAATTTTGTTGAAGATCTGGCCATCTTATATATTTCTAAATCCCCACCCCCACTTAAAAAATGCACTTGACCAAAATCATAATTTAGAAGAACCATAGACTTCAAGGTAATACCCTCAGCTTTATTCTTGTTTTCTCTACCCATTCACATCACCGGGCCTCAGTTTTCTCATGGGTAGGGATAACTGTGATGTAAATAACCTTTCTTGCTTTGGTTATGGTGAGAATTGCGATAAATGGCATAAAGTGCTAGGCATAAGGGATGCTTTTACCACACGTTATATCCTAGTTATCAAAAATAATAAAATTCCTATGTATACTTTTATTTTATTTTTAATCTTTAGAGATATCTAACTGAATAAAAACAGATTTTCAAAAATGTATTTTATTTTTCTGATTTTGTTTGTTTGTTGTATGTGCACATATTTATGCATGAATATAGCAGCCTGAAGTTTTAGTTCAGTGTTTTTTCAGTCATTCTCCATATTATTATTATTACTATTATTATTGTTACAAAGTCTGTCTCTGAACCTGAGGCTCATTTATTGTCTATATTGACTGTCCATGGAACTCTGGGGACCTGACTGTTAATTCTCCGTGAATGTGGGTTACAATTGTATTTTCTTGTTCCTAGACATACAAAGCAGTATATAAAAAGTCATAATCAAGACATGCTGGCCATTCCTCTTGCCCCTGCAACAGACAGTTTATCAACTGCACCATCTCCTCAGCACTTATCTTCAGATTTTTGATTCATAATCCTCAAAGTCAATCATCAAGCTATGTGCCCAATACTGGAGATCACTATTATTATGTGAGAACAGGAAAGCCGTGTTTTCTGCTGCTAAGTCTTTTCTGACTAACCAGTAGTAACAAATTGTCAGAATCCCTGGACAACTTTCCTGGTGATGTCAAGCCCCTTAATTTTCCAATTTCTGCAGTCTCAGTCTCCATTTCCCACAATTGTAGCTTTTTTTTATATCACTCTTCTAAGTTAGTCCTTTTTCTGCTTCTAGGATCAATTTGAAATAGAAACTGAGTTTGAAGAAATTCTCAAGCAACTTACTGGTTCATGACCTCAAACATTCCAAATAATAATCTTTAACCATCCTTTACTCTAAGGACTCTAATCAGCTCTGTCAGTTTTGGTGTCTCCCTAAATGCTGTTCCTTATTTATCTTCCTGGTCAATTCTCTAAGTATCCCTTGGAATTGAGATCTTGATTATTCCTTGAAATTTTCTTTTCTGAATATTTATGTCTTATTCATAAATTATATCTATATACTTGAATTCTGCTATGGACTAATAGCATTATTTTTCCTTCTACTAATAATTAACATTCATTTCTTCTTATTGGTTTTCTCATATTTATCCATGGCTATGCTTTGATTTGTTGCTGTATTTCATCACACAAGCTGTTGACATTGACTATGTTCTTTTTTTTTTTATAAATACTTTATTTTTTTTCTTCAAGTTACATCTCAGTCACAAACCCCTCCCTATTCCCCTTCCTATCCTGCCCTTCCACCCTCTTCCCCCCAGCAGCTTCCCCTTTCAGTCCAACAGATGGTTCCTTCTATTATAACAGTAAATACTATACAAAACAACAGATATAAAAATGCCACATTTATGAGGGTTAAATGGCCCAGTATAACTTCCCAATGTCCAGTTTATGCATATTTGGCCCCTGACTTTAACATTCTACTATCTAACCATCTCCATGAGTTTAAAGGTCTATATCTGACTCAACATTCATACTAACTTGCAACACACTTTTAAGAGTATCTTCTTAGATCTATAACACCCTCTTGATTCCTAAACAACTCAAAATTTAACTATGAGACTCTAGCTGTCTATTCTTCAACCACCTCAGAGACCTGAGAGGCATAAATATATCTGCTTATATAGGAAGTGCAGGGCCTGCAGCTTCCAAAACTAAGAAATGACATACCAGTGACTGCCTGGACAGTTCCCATTTTCTCTCCATACATTCCTGCATCAGTCTTCAGCCTTTGGGTCCTGTTTCTCTGACAGACATTTGTTGTAGAGCAGGGATTATGAGGACTTACCTACCCTGTCTTGGCAGAGTTAGCTGTCAACTTCCCTGCTACCAAGTTTTGTCCTTTTTGGACAGCAGTCTGTCTGCAGTTGGAGCAAGGGGTTTTTTCACGCCAAGAGATAGGCTTGCCACTAATTCAACCATCTCACAAACTCCTAGTCATGCAAACATGTCACTTTGTTAGCTACTATGACAGTCTATCACAGATATTCTCTAAACTACCCAGTAATCAAGTTGCTAAGAGACAAGCAACATTTGCTTATCTAAATACAAGAGATGGATAGGGCATCTTCAAAAACCCCAAGAGATCTGCAGAATATGGCATTCAAAGATGTTATCTTAAATTAAGATTTTCTTTTTTTTT
>CAJQZJ010001511.1:618774-658839 GCA_907164525.1 Lophiomys imhausi | reverse complement strand
TAGGGGAGAGGATTGTGATTGAGATGTAACTTGAAGAAATAAAAAATTAATTATTAAAAAAATAATAATAAATAAATGTTTTAAATAAAAAAAAGAAAACATCCTGAATGCCAAATTCTACAGCTCTCTTGAGGTTTTTAAAGATCAGCTCTCTATCTCCGTATATTTGGTTAAGCAAATGTTGCTTGTCTCTTAGACACTTGATTTCTGTTTAACTTAGAAAATAACTGTGATAGACTACCCTAGTACCTAACAAAATGACATGGTTGAATGACTATTAGTTCGCATTTCTTAATTAACCTATACAATTTATGACAGTTGCTAACAAAAGGCCAGAATTTCACATTTCATTTTTAAGGGTTACCTAGGTAACCCTTAAAATACCTTATAAAGAGTTAACCTTAATTTTGTATCAATATACAAAAATCAATGTAGCCAAACATAATCTTAATTTTGTATCAATACACAGATGTAAGAACATATTCAATAATCTGTCCCTTTTTCATTGTCATTCCTATATTATGTCTATATCCCATTTTTTCTCAAGTCTTCCCCCCCCCACATTGAAGAGAAAGAAGGATGCAGAAAAGAAAAAGAGTGGGTCTAACCTCCAAAACCTATTTAACAAGACCATTTAACAGCTTGTAATCTCTCCCCCTAAATATAACAAATATCTATAATCCATCAAATGACCAAAGGGGGGAAATATCACCCACCCCACCTTCTGGAGATGGGATGTCGCTATCTTAAAATGACTTCCTGCTGATTTGGGACATAGTAAACCTGTTTGGGGCCCAAATAAGAATGGAAAAATGGTTAAGCACAGTAATAGAATCACTTGATGTTCAGTCCTTTTGTGCTCAGCCATTTAAATGTCCTAAGAAGTTCGTAGACAGAAGCTGAACTTCAGGGCTTTACTAAAGTTCTAGCTGGAAGAGTCTGTGGGGCTGAACAATCTTAGCGATTTTGAGTTGTTGTGGTTGTAGACTTTTGAGGAAACAGCTATTGAGGAAGTCTGCAAGGCTGTATCATCTGGGATATCTGTCTGTTTTGGTGTCTGATCTGTTTTCTTCCAGGTTTCAGTTGTCCAGCTGTCCCTGGACTCCTTAGATGGATGCTTTTAATCTCCTGGAGAGATAAGAATAGAGCTCTGCCCTAATCCTAACTCTGGGACACTTTTTCTTTTTTTTGGGGGGGGGCAGGTGATATTTTCCTGGAGCAAATTAGGTTTTTTGACAATATAAAAAATATTATCTTTCAATTTTGGAACTAAGCATACCTTTAAGTGTATATATTTTGAGATCTCAAAGGGCAATTCACTTTGAATTTCAGCATGCCCTTTGTGAGTAAGCTTTTAAAATTAAATCATTCCAAATCCTATGTGCCTGCCTCTGCCTTCCAAGTATTGGGATCAAAGGTATGTCCCTCCCAATTGTTGGAATTAAAAGTGTGCACTGCCACCCCTGGAACTAAGTTTTTCTCTGTTTGAAGCTTTCTTTGTGTCAAGCTGGCCTTGAACTCATAGATCTGCATGTTTCTGTCTCCTGTGTGTTAGGATTAAGGGTGTATCCCCCTCAAATCATGGGATTAAGGGCGTGCACCATCACCACCCTATTCATTGTAACTCTAGAGTTTACAAGACAACTAACTCTATAGTGATCCCTCCTGTCTCTGTTGGAATTAAAGCCATGGGCTAACAGTGCCCTTCTCAAATATTTTACCTTAGCTCCAAATTACTTCAATTCTTAGAGGTTTAGAAAAACAGGTTGAACTGTTGTAACCCTTAATTTATTAACAGCATTTTAAACCTCTTTACTGTCTTTTTAATGACACACAACAAAAGTATCCTTTATTTATACAAAAAAAAAGAAAAAGAAAAAAGAAAAGAACTTTTAAACTGATATCCAAGTGTGTGTGAGCTATGTAGCAACCTGCAGTCTAACATTCTAACGTGGAACTAAGACCATTTTTCCTTTCATGCCAAAAAGGTAAGTATGCCTTTGGTAAATTATAATTTGAAAACTTATATTCTATTTTATTACATTTTTAAAGCTTATTTACCCCTTTTTAAAAAATTAATTTGTTTTCTCAAGTTACTTCAAGAACATAGTTTTCTCCCTCCTCCCCTCCCCTCATTATTCCTCTACTTGCTACTGTCCTTCTCTTCAGATAAGGTAGGCCCTCACATTTCATACTCCCTCAGTACAACAGTCATGTAAGGCCAAAAGCTTCCTCTTGTACTGGGGCTTGAGATGGCACACATCTAGAGTAAGGTGTTAGTGGTGAATTTCTTTAAGACCAAGAGTATGCCTTTGTTACCTCCTGTGACTTCCATAGAGTCTAATACAGTGACAGAAATATGGCAAGCATGAAGGAGATTCTTGTCTTTGTTTTATCAGATTACTTATGTTAATAGAAAAATATTCAAGAAGGAAAAGAAGTCATAGGATTCCACCCCTATGAAAAAGTCATACCCAGCCATTTAGCTATGTTTCTAAATCCCACAGTTTCTAAAATGGCACTGTCTTTTTTTTCTTAATTAACTTATTTATTCAAGCCCCACCCTCCTCCCAAACTGGACCCACCTCTCCATCCTCTTCCCTCTCCCTCCTTTCCTTCTCCTAGGAGGAAGGGATTCCCCTACTTGTCAACACATCTTGATTCATCAGCTCACATGAAGGGTAGGAGCTTCTTCTTGAACTGGGGCCCAAAAAGACCACCCAGTTAAGATGAGGAGTTCCACTAACAGGCAACAGAGTCAATGACAGAGATAGCCCCCCTCTCCCAGTTCTACTTGCTAAGGAATTTGCATGAAGACAGAGCTGCCTATCATCCATATATGGACCTAGGGGGCCTAGTTCCAGTCTATACATGCTTGTTTCCCCCTTTGGTTGATGTTTCAGTCTCTGTAAGCCTCTAGGGTCCTAGGTCAGTTGGTTCTGTTGGTCATCATCTGGGTTCTTATCCCCTCAGGATCCCTCTATTTCTCCAGGCTGTCTTATACACAACTCTCAGGAACTCCACCTAATAGTTGTCTGTGTGTCTCAGCATCTGTTTTGATCCAAATGATAGATGGGATCAATGGATAGTTGGATAGTTATGCTAGGTTCCTGTCTCTTTGAGTCTGTGGGTTGTAGAATGATTTTCCTGTCCTGTATGGTTAATATCCATATATAAGTGAGTACATACCATGAATATCTTTCTGGATTTGGGTTCATCCTTGCTTAGGAAGAACTTGTGTAGTTCCATCCATTTAGTTGCAAATTGCATGATTTCTTTGTTTTTGATAGCTGAGTAGTATTCCATTTTGTAAATGTACCAGAGGTGTTTTGGCCATTCTTCAGTTGAAGGACATTTGGGTTGTTTCCAGTTTCTGGCTATTACTAACAAAGCTGATATGAACATAACTGAGTCACTGTCCTTGTGGTTTGGTGGAGACTGTTTTGGGTATATTCCCAGGAGTGGTATTGCTGGGTCTGGAGGTAGAAGTATTCCTGATTTTCTGAGATATCTCCAGATTAATTTCCAAAGTGGCTGTATATGTTTCCACTCCCACCAGCAGTGGAGGAATGTTCCCCTTTCTCCATATCCTCACCAGCATGTGCTGTCACTTGAGTTTTGATTCTTAGCCACTCTGATGGGTGTGAGATGGAATCTCAGAGTAGTTTTGATTTGCATTTCCCTGATAACTAAGAATGCTCAGCATTTCACACCATCCTTGATTTCAAGTTGCACTACAGAGCAATAGTAATAAAAATTTCATCGTATTGGCATAGAAACAGACAGGTTGAACAATAAAATTGAATCCAAGACCCAGAAACAAACCCACACACTTATGGTCACTTGATTTTTGACAAAGAAGCCAAAAAATACATTAGAAAAAGTAAAGTATCTTCAACAAATGGTATTGGTCTAACTGGATGTCTGTATGTAGAAGAATGCAAATAGAGCCATATTTATCACCACACAAAACTGAAGTCAAAGTGGATTAAGGACCTCAACATAGGACACACTAGATCTACTAGAAGAGAAAATGAGGGCTAGCCTTGAACTCATTGGCCTAGGAGACAACTCAATAGCTCAGGCTCTAAGACCAACAGTCAATCAATGGGACCTTATGAAACTGGAAAACTTCTGCAAGACAAAGGACACTGTCATTAGAATGGATTGAGAAAAGATCTTCAGCAACCTCACATCAGACCGAGGACTAATATCCAAAATATACAAAGAACTCAAGAAATTCAACACCCACAAATGAAATATTCCAATCAAAAAATGGGGTACAGAGCTAAACCAAGAATTCCCAAAAGAGGAATCTCTAATGGCCAAGAGGCACCCAAAGAAAGGCTTTATCTTCTCTATGCTGTAGCTGCTCATATCTGTGCATGTTCTGGATCCTTACCAGCTAAGACACTAAACTGAAGTATGGAGATTCTGGTTGGGGATTGGGAGGTTTGGGGTCCTGCAATCTTAGCCACAAACCTATGAAATATCAAGTTGTAAATCTTTTTCTTAGAGTTAAAGGGTTTTTCTTTTAGAACCTGTGAACACATCAGCATTCTATGCCAGATTTTATGTACATGTGTAAAATTATATTTATTCATAGAAAACCCATGGCTTTCTTGAGGCTCTTTGAGTTATCCTTAGAAAATAAAAGATAACAACCATTGGTCAATAATGCACAGGAAGGCTCTGGTGATCTTCATCTATCTTAGAGGCTATTTTCATGTGATCACAGTCTTCTCAGTGTACTTAGTTACTACTTCTATCTCTTTTAGCATAAAATTGGAGAACATCATATAAAAATTCTCACAAAATTCTCTTACATTATTTCTTTACCTTAGTGGTTTGGATTGTTCATAAGAAGGGATTCACTGCAGTATAGAAGTGGTTTAAACTTCAAATCATGGGGATCTATGGACAGAATGAATATCTATCATCTAGTGGTCTATCAATCCATCTAGATTATCTATCTATCTATCTATCTAAATATATATGAATATTATATATAATCTGTATTATATATAAGCATATATGTAATAGTAAAGTAATTTTGGACTATTTAAAAGCAGGATAAGCAAATCTAGACTGTAAGTGTTAAAACTTCTCTCCTCTTTTAAACAAACACTCATACATGAATCTGAACACATAAATAGTTCAGTGTTATCAATATATATACTTATATACATATAGATATGTTATAAAATATTTGTTATGCTTTTTAAGTATATAATTATTGTGAAGACAAATCTATTTTAAGACGTCCAGAAGTCCATGAGTTCTGCTAACCCACAACGAAAACCTTATAATTACATGCCAGAGATCCTTTCCCTTATATTCAGAGACAGAGCTCTTGGAGAGTCTAACCCTTAGATTCTGTTGCTCAGAAACCATGTTTTCTTATACATCAGTCCTGAATGTCTCCTTTTGACCAGCATGCAATATTTATAACTATGTCAAGAATTATGCTTGGAATTGTGTATTAAACATCCACTAAGTGATATATTTAATGCTAGGAATATTGTTTATATTTCATATACAATAGTGCTTCCTTTATATATGCCACAACACCATTCTGGAATTGTTTTCTCAGAACTAGAGATGAATTACATTTATTTCCCTGCTATTTCCCCCATAGTGGGTAAATAAATGGCACATATACACTGCTATGATAATGTATGGTAGGGGGAGTTGCAACGTCTTCTAATTTTTTCAGGCCATTACTTTCTAAATTTTTGCTGAAAATCCTTTCTCCTTTATGTTAGACATGGTGCCAGATTCTAGATTACAAGAGGGAGTAAGATAGGCATTATGCTGCCCTCAAGTGTCTTATAATTGAGAAAAACACAGTGTGCACTAAAAAAAAAAAAAGAAAAAACATATGCTATATTTATATTGGATATTTCAAGCTATTATGCTGGGTCAAAGTTATTGTATGCTGTTCTTTAGTAGATAAGGAAAAATGGGATTGGTTATGATTGTTCTGTTTTTGAGGAACACATTACTGCCATTCTTTTATTAAATATGTCAGAAAAAAATCAAACTATGGCTTCCTAACTGCCTATTGCTATTGACTAAAAGCTTTCAAAGCAAGGAGGGTGTTGTATTAATATTGTAGATTTGTTAATATCACAGGCTTCCTGTGAGAGGGAGGATATGATTGGGCCAGTCATTTTTGAGTCACTGCTGCAGATGTTGTGGTAGTAACCAGATTCAATCCTAGTGTAGTAACAACTGCCTTATTTGTGACAGAACTGTTCCACGGATATGGCATTTATACATATTCTTAATCATCCCACACATGGACATGCATGCACACACACACACACACACACATACACACACACAGACAGACCACACACATGCACTCAGATACACACACACAAACACACAAACACACTCACACACTGTATTTGAATTAAGCCTGTGGTGGGTATATAACAAGGCAGATTGTTGATATCACTAAGGATGCATTTCTCTGGTTATGATCATGAGATTCTGTTATTGGTTTCTGTTTTTCTCACTGTAAAAAAAAAAAAAAGAGAAATAATCTTGGGACAGAAAAGATTTACTAAGGGTCACATTTTTGGCAGGGATACAATCCAACCATCATGGTGGCAAAGGAATGATAGCAAGATAGTGAGGCAATCACATTGACTCTGTATTCAGGGAGCAGAGAGATGAATGTGAGCATTCACTGTCTCCTTACTCTTTATTTAGGTTAGAACCCTGGACCAGGAGACAGAGCCATTCACATTCAGTCTTCTCTGGAAACACCTCACAGGCATACCCAGAGATAACTTTGTGCAATAATTTAAAATCCAGTCAGGTTGGCAATGGTAATTAACTATCACAGAATCCTTATTGAAATCTCTCTTGGACAGCTGTACAAATACAGAGTACCATATGTAACCTAAATTCTGTTCAATTTCAGTTTCTGGGCGCAGGTATTAAATTAATTGTGCTCCAGAGAAGTGGGATGGATGAGTTAGGGGGTAGAGGGTGGGAGGGCGGGGCTGGGAAGGGGAGAAAGAGGACAATATGATGGAGATGTAACCTGAAGCAACAAATAAATAAATTCATTTAAAAAATTAATTGTGCCAGTTGAATATAGGAATGACTTTCTATAATGAGGAAATCTGACAAGGTAGCTTAGAAAGATTCTACATAGTTAAATGGCAATTCCTTCATAGAAAGTGTTGAGAAAGCTAAATCTCACAGCTGTTAAGTAGCAACATAACTTGAGATTAAATCATTTTAATTATCTAGCTTTTATTATCCAGTCCTCTCCCTCCACCTCCTTCTTCTATTATCCACAATAAGTTGTATCAAAACATGACACCCAGAGAAATAACTATGAGTAATTAGGAAGTATTATTCAGAGACACAGTGTCAGACCAGCACTAATTCTTCAGCCAATCAATTAGTATTCCGTAAACACAAAATGTGGAAGATTTGAGAGATGTAAAGACAAGGTCAGTGTATTCAAGAGCTCACCATCTGCGTTTTGAAAATAAATTTCTTTTAACCCAGGTCAAATATTAGAGTTCTGAGACAGTCAGCACAGAAAATTACTGTATGAGATCAGAGATCAGAGACAGTCCTCAGCTCAAGTTGTCAGATACAATGTCATCAAACAGGGTGTCAGATGGCATGCACAGGACAACTAGATAAAAATTCTTAGAAAGTACTGATTGCTAAGCAAATGTTGCTTGTCTCTTAGCAACTTGATTACTGGGTAGTTTAGAGAATATCTGTGATTGACTGTCATAGTAGCTAACAAAGTGACATGTTTGCATGACTAGGAGTTTGTTTTACTTAACTATCCTAGACCGTTTTAGAAAGTTGGTATCAAGAGGCCAGAGCTTCACATTTTATTTTTAAGTATCTCTAGGTATGATACCATTAGGAAGTGTTACCTTTAATTTTGTATCAATATACAAAGATCTATTCAATTGTGGTTAAATATACTCTTAATTATGTATCAATATACAAAGATCAATGCCTATGTAGCCCAATACAATCTTAATATTACGTCCATATACAAGGGTCAATACCATTGTGGCCAACTGCTTATCTAAATACAAGAGATGGATAGGGCATCTTCAAACACCCCAAGAGATCTGCAGAATATGGCATTCAAAGATGTTATCTTAAATTAAGATTTTCTTTTCTTCTTTTTTTTGTTTTTGTTTTTGTTTTTGATATCGAGACATATCAGCACCTGACAGCACCCCCTATTCTACTCCAAGTAGAAGATAAGCATCGAAGAACCTCCACTGTATGATGGTTGAATTAGTGGCAAGCCTATCTCTTGGCATGAAAAAACCCCTTGCACCAACTGCAGACAGACTGCTGTCCAAAAAGGACAAAACTTGGTAGCAGGGAAGTCGACAGCCTAACCCTGCCAAGACAGGGTAGGTAAGTCTTTCATAATCCCTGCTCTACAACAAATGTCTGTCAGAGAAACAGGACCCAAAGGCTGAAGACTGATGCAGGAATGTATGGAGAGAAAATGGGAACTGTCCAGGCAGTCATTGGTATGTCCTTTCTTAGTTTTGGAAGCTGCAGGCCCTGCACTTCCTATATAAACAGATATATTTATCCCTCTCAGGTCTCTGAGGTGGTTGAAGAATAGACAGGTAGAGTCTCATAGTTAAATTTTGAGTTGTTTAGGAATCAAGAGGGTGTTATAGATCTAAGAAGATACTCTTAAAAGTGTGTTGCAAGTTAATATGAATGTTGAGTCAGATATAGACCTTTATACTCATGGAGATGGTTAGATAGTAGAATGTTAAAGTCAGGGGCCAAATATGTATAAACTGGACATTGGGAAGGTATACTGGGCCATTTAACTCTCATAAATGTGGCATATTTATCTTTTGTTTTGTATAATACTTACTGTTATAAGAGAAGGAACCATCTGTTGGACTGAAAGGGGAAACTTCTGGGGGGAAGAGGGTGGAAGGGCGGGATAGGGAGGGGTTTGTGACTGAGATGTAACTTGAAGAAAAAAAAATAAAGTATTTATAAAAGAAAAAGAAAGAAAGTACTGATTGACTATTTATACAAAATTAAAGATGCAGGATCTCATTTTTAAAAGAGAAAAAATATAGTGTAGAAAGATACTACCAAGTCCCCGACTGCTCTGCTAATCACAGACCTTTCAATGATTAGTACTTAACTTGGCTGGTCATATGTCTGTTAATGGCAAACTATATCTATGATAGCTTCACTGCTGCAATCTATCCTTGGATGCTGGCTAGGAGAGGGTCAATATTTACTCCATGGCAACCAATAGTACCAGAGGATATAGAGATAGAGCTCACAGGAGAAGACCGTGGGAGGAAGGGAGGCATATCCATGCTGGTCGCTCAGGAAGGATGAGGAATACTGAGTTTTTTTGTTTTGTTTTGTTTGTTTGTTTGTTTGTTTTTTAACCTCAAATCATGACCTTCTCCTTTCAAGTATGCTACTGAATCTAGTTAATAATGCCATTGCCTTGAATAATCCTCGGGCTATTATTATAGTCCGAGAAACTCCTAGAAGACAGGCTCTTGCAGAGAAGATAAATTGGGGTATGAGTCATCCAGAGTCCTGAAGCTTTCCACCTGGTAGGCAATGGGATTTTTCAGTACTGAGTAGACAAAGGCCAGAAGAAAATGACACCATTACAGGCTGGTGAGAGGGGCATTGATACCTAAGCAGAGTTGGAAATTGGGACATGCACATGAGGGGAGATTTCTGGGAGTTGCTTAATTCCTAGGATACTTAGATTCTCTTTGGGGACATCACCTATTCCACAATTCTTAGCAAAGTCCTGGCCTAAATAGCAGTTGGACCTGGTGCCCTATTTTTCTCACATTTTCTTCTCTCAGAGGAGACCAGTGTGTTGCTAGAAGTTCATGCTTGATTAAGGCCCATGGTGGTCTTAGAACAGCTCAGCTCTCTTTCTTCCCTTGAAGATTTGCATATCTATGAGGAAGGTTTATTTAGTCTAGTAAGCAGTCTTCATTTCTTTGATAGGAAGGCTCACTTGAGAAATTCCATTGTGTCTGGCTTGAGGTGTAAAATATCTTTTGGTGTTCACCACTAGTAGTGTTTTGTGATTGTGCATAAATCCATATGAATATCATTATAAAGTTGGTCGTTGACTTGTCTGATTCCTTGTGTGCCTGCCAATTGTCTCACACTTAATCAGGGAGAACTTTATTAATCTGCAGCTAACCTGAATTATATAGAAAAATGTGTTTCATATGCAGTCACGTTTATTGTATTGTAATTTATAGATATTTCACACGTTACTAGTTAACCATGTCAAGGTAATGTTAGCATGGCCTCACACTAACCTGACACTGGCCTGTATTTAAAGAAGAGCTTTCCATATATAGCCATGATATAGGAATTGGGATAAAAGAAGCAATTTCTAATTAGTAGTTCATGATGATGTTAGCATCCATTAAATCATGTACATATCATGCAGGAAAGAACACTAGCAGCAGAGAGGCCAGGCATTTATACTTCAGTAGGTCTAGACCTTAGAATCTTTGAAAAAGATTGGAGAGGAAAAAAGACAACAGTGAAGATTGATATTAATATCTCTAGAAATTGAAAAGCAAATGTAGTCCTGGTTTCCAAGAATGGTGAGCATCTCAGGATACTGCTGGTATTTGCTAATTCCAGGACAGTTTAAGCTACCTTGCTGCCACCTAAGAGGATTTTCACAAAGATCAGACTTGAAAGCATAAGCAAAGGTTAGTGCACTTATTTTCTGAGTGATGCAGAACATAGACCCTCCCGGTACATTTAAAAGCAAAAGAGATTAATAGTTAAATCTTTATAAAAACTGTAAGAGTTGAGGTAGGTTCACTAGACTAAGAACTGGCTTTGGGATTATTTAGTGAAAAGGTAAAACTCACTTTACAATAAAGCAAATGACCTCAAGCAGATCTTCCAAACGAAAACTAAGATACAATGCATGGTGTACAAATGAAAAAATGCCTTGCTATTTCGCAGTACATAAAAGTTCATATATTTTCAATTGAATATTCAAGATGAGTAACAGAGACTAGTGGTTTAGTACATTTGATGTGAAATTTCTATCAGGCTGACCAGGAGACACACACTTAAGTTCTCCATGTTTTCTGAGAAGATCCTATAATTATTTATAATTTGGGGGAGGAAGCATCCTCCATTATCTATGGGTCCTAAAGATTAATGCCATTCCTAAACTCTGAGTTACTGACCCCAGGGTGTTCTCTATCACCAATAGTGGAAATCCTGATAAATGGTGACAGTATCCTAACTCCTACCAGATGCAGAATGGTGTTAGCCCAATTGTTAGCCACTTCTCTGGGCATCTCTTGGGAATTTAAAACTATCAATTTCTGTATGCTCTCTATCTAGGCTGTGCTACCTTGTCCTCCATCTTGATAGAAAAATCTACCAGATATCAAGAAAAGCATAAGATGCACAAAAGTAGGCAAAGCACATTTCATTCTTGTATTTTACCAACTTGCAAAGCCCGTCTCTGTCCCTCAACTGCTCTGTATATTGAAAACCAGACTTTTGCTATTTTTCCATACTTTGGTCATTTTCCCTTTATTATGGATTTTGACAGGGATATCAGACAATCATGTTTTAAACTTGTCAGTCCATGACACTTTACTTCCAATTTACAACCTTTTACTGGTTCTTCCCTCACTTCTGGGTGTCAGACTGATGATACATCTATTGATGAGAATGAATCAACTGGAGGCAGTGAATCTATTTTGGTTTCCCAGACTCAAATTTATCAGGGCTTCTTTCTCTCTCCCTCTCTCTCTCTCTCCCTCCCTCCCTCTCTCTCTGAGAGAGAGAGGGAGGAGGGAGAGAGAGAGAGAGGGAGTGATGAGGGAGGGAAGGAGAGAGAGACACAGTGAGAGAGGGAGTGATGAGGGAGGGAAGGAGAGAGAGACACAGGGAGAGAGGGAGAGAGACAAAGGAAGAGAGTGATAGCTTTTTGGGAGCCTTTTCAGAAATGAGTCATTGCTGGAGAAAAGGAGATCTGAAAAGAATCATAATTTGCTTCAAAACACATAATGGACAGTATGTACTGGATAGATATTTATCCAACTGCAGGTAAAATAAAGCAAACACGTTTTTTGAAGAATGAATCCATTCCAAATGAGGGTGAGAAGATGTGTTGAAAAAAATTAGTTAATTAAATTATGTTGGGTGTCATTTGTAGAAATAATCAGTTAAATTGTTTACCAGTATTTAGATTATTGTTAATTGTTTTGCAGCTGTTAATCTTTAATTCACCATGATAAATGATCACACAGAGACAACATGGATTTTAACAATCCTTGGCCTGAATTATGCAATCCTAGCCCATCTAAGCTAGCTCTTAATTCTATTACCCAAATATGACCCCATATATACATATGTCCCCTTGGACTGCCATTCTCCACGATATGCCAATGTTCCTGGCCATGTGGAATGAGGTTCCTTTTTCTAACCCATGGTGTGTGCCTCCTTCCTGCTGATCCTGGATGGAATGCCTTCTTCTTCCTGCTGCTGGCTGGAATGAATTAATCCTTTGTCTAAAGCACAGGCTTCCTGTTCTAATCTCAGGAAGTCCCACCTTTCTCTGTCTTTGCCCAATCTCAGTCCTCAGCATTTTATTTAACAGACAGCAAGCATGACCAATTAACATTTAGAATTCTTAACACTACCCCATCAGGGATGTCCTCAATACCTATGAGAAAGTTTCTGACATTCAAATGTGTAAATAAGAAAAATATAAAACAGATATACTGACATCATATCTACACCTCAATTAAAGACATTTGGAAATAATAGAACATTCACAATACCAACATTTCATAAACATAAAACTATGTAATAATATATCCTTAAATTAGATGCATGATGTTTTAAACACTTTTAAACAGTCCTGCCCCCTCTTTAAAGAGTCAGAGTCAGACTGGTGAACTCAGTTTACGAAGCATGAGTACACCCTGTCCTGATTCACAGCATCACTAACATCTGTCCCCTATATTCTAGTAGTAAGAAGCAGTTGGGCAATACACCTTTTTCAATTTTTATTATTAAAGTGAATATATGCAATGATTGTGTGTGTGGTACTCAGGACTGTAGCAGGAGCATTGTGAATTCATGGCAAATACTTTACCACTGAGTTGCATACCAATTCTTCTTTAACTTTTTATTTTGAGACATATTCTTATTTGATTACATGAGTTTCCTGCACCTTAATATAGATAGAGGTTTTGGAAAAATGTACTTGTTTGGCTTAGAAAATGAAAAAGTTACTTGATTGGTTAGTTTTTCTGGTTAAAAGCAGGTTAGATTCTGGGGAGCAAGGAAGAATTCTTTATTCCAAATTTGTTTTTCTTTCTTCCAAGGAAATGTAAATTTTATGTTTAAAGTTCTGGAGTCTGCTGTTGGGAAACATTGCAGCAGAAGGTAGCTGAGTACTTTGGAAATTTCCTTGTTTTCCCACTGAGTTGCCTTGTCCCTGGACCACAGACCACACAGCATTCTTAGAGATGGAACCTCAGACTTTTGCATAATTGGAGGGTTCAAAGGACTCCAGGTAATTCTATCTGACATGTGGAACCTTTCTACAGCCTCTTGGTTACAAGCACACAGGTCATTATCTTCTCCTTACTTAAGCCTCTTCCCTTCAATGGCGGTTAGAAAATGGATGCCATGGTTTAAGATCCTTCATAAGTTTACATAGTTATTGAAATTAAGTAAATAAGTAAATTAAATAGTTATAAATTTTGTGTATCTGTGCATTTCAACTAGCATCATTTAGACATCAAAATTTGTGGTATATTTTATTAAAACTGTGTGAAAATAGATGTTGTATAGAGCTTTTAACTTACCTTAGATTAAAATGTAAGGGGCCGTAATCATATTCATAAGAATTATTGTTTCTTTTAGGGTGTTTTGGTTCTATATAACTAGGCAAATGTTTTACCACTGAGCTGTGTCCCTAATCTTTGAGTTTTGGAGACATGGTCTTATCATGTAAATTATAATACCAAAAAGTTCCACATATTTTGTACCTTCTCCAGTAACGGGACGAAGGCCAGCTCCACCTCACTAGGTTGGATCATTATTACTATAGTGGGTTGCTCTTTTTCAAATGCCACAGCAGACAAAGTATTTTGTGATTAATTTTGGACCTGTTGACTCTCTAATATTTTGTATAATTTAAACTCTTAAATAACTTCAGATTTTAGTCTCTCTTAAAGTGCTTAACTGATCATGAATGGAGTCACTCATCAAAGACCTAAATAGGATTGTGCTGCTATCATAGTTTACTTTTCTCATTGTTACTTGGGGAGAAGATGGAAGGAAGAAAACCCACAGAATTTTAGTACTCAAATATCATATTTAGTACCCAACTACATAAAGCTACATAAATTTATTTATGCCTTGTTTTTGATAACAGATACTTTGTTCATACTCTGTGCTCACTTCAGTTCTGGTGCAGGAATATGAAGGCAAAAACCTACAAATGACCACAGAGATGCATAACTATCCCCATTTCTGGTAATGACCTGTATAATCATAATGGAGACAGTGTGTATGAGCTGAGGGGGTAGACACACAATTAAAAACTTGAATTATTAAACAAAGTGATCTTTACAGTGCCATTTTCAATATTCCCTTTATACAGATATGAAAATTAAGGGATGGATTATCAGTTAGGATGGTCACATGGAACTTGCTCTGTAGAACAGGCTGGCCTTGAACTCACTGCTTTTTTTTTTTAATAATTTATTTTTTATTTCTTCAAGTTACATCTCAATCACAATCCCCTCCCTACTCCCCCCTCCAGTCCCACCCTTCCACCCTCCTCCCCCTCAGCCCCACCATCCTCTTCCCTTCTTTTTTTTTTTTTCAGTTTAAGGTATTTATTTTTCCCCCCAACAGCTCTCCCTTTCAGTCCAAATAATGGTTCTTTTTCTTATAACTATAAATACAATACAAAACAACAGAAATAAATAGGCCACGATTATAAGAGTTATATGGCTTAGCATACATTCCCAATGTCCAGTCCATATGTATTTGGCACCTGACTTTAACATTCTACTATCTAACCATCTCCATGAGTTTAAAGTTCTATATCTAACTCAGCTTTCATACTAACTTGCCTCATAATTTTAAAAATATCTTCTTAGATCCAGAACACCCTCTTGATTCCTAAACAACTCAAAATTTAACTATGACACTCTAGCTATCTATTCTTCAACCACCTCAGAGACCTGAGAGGGATAAATATATCTGATTATATAAGAAGTACAGGGCCTGCAGCTTCCTAAACTAAAAAATGACATACCAGTGGCTGCCTGGACAGTTCCCATTTTCTCTCCATACATTACAGCATCAATCTTCAGCCATTTGGCCCCATTTCTCTGACAGACATTGGTTGTAGAGCAGAACTCACTGCTTTTGTCACTTCTTACTAAAGACAGAATATTTCCCATATAAACAATAAAGTAGTACTTGTGTCAATAGACTGAGGTTTATATTTCAGAAAACAACTTGAGTAGAACTCTCAAAAAATTATTGTTTACTCAAATTTAAAATTTTTGAAACTTTCACGCTTAGGTCTATTATCATTTTATTAATTTAGAATGTTGCTCTATCATGTTCAAAAGTTAGAGGAATTTAACCACTATCTTTCTCTAAACTTTCCTCTAACTCAAAAAAAAAAAAACCCTAAAAAACAGAAAATTGGAAAACCCCTTGATGTCAATTTCTGAACCAAGGGAAAAATGTTCAAACAAAATTTTCTTAGCCCTGTGTTACTTTAAAGAGACTTTGCAAGGGGGATGAATATTAAAAACTTGCATCTTATTTTTAAATAAAGTTAATCCAAGGCTCGTATAATTAATCTACTAAATTTCCTAAATATATTCCCAAATTTCTATGGAAAAAAAGTAAGTATTTCCTGAGTCAAAAGATTTTTGAGTAGTTTGACAAGTCCAACAAGAATGGCCACCCTTATTTATCTGTTCAACTTGCTAAAAGTTCTGGGAAAGTTGTTTTTCATTGTTTCAGCATTAAGTCAACATTTGAAAATTGTCAACTTTAAAAAAAATTAAAGCAAAGTATTAATACCTAGGTCACGGGTGATAGAAATGTCACCAGCTTGGGAGTACTGGGCTTATGAAATTGAAATAAGTGGCCCTATTCATTATTAATAAGAGTATACAGTTGTGTTTAAACTAAATATCAAAGTCTGTTTTGATTTGAAAGAACCAAATGACTTCATGATATAGAGTCCCTTGCTGACTTTTTATGATTTTTTTTTTAGAACACTTCATATAATTTATAGATTTGTAAACAGCAGGGTCCTATAGATCAAGGTGTAAGTGAAGTAAAATATGCTTTGTTAAACAAAAACTGTGAAATACTCCATTGTGGAAAATAAATTATTGCTTCTTCCTCACTTCTCTGCTTTCAGATTTTCAACATTTATTTTACACATTTTTTTATGGAGAAGAAAATCCAATTACTTACATTTATTTAAAGGGGAAGTATGATTTAAAAATATCAATACTGAAATGTTAATCCCTTGAGACTAGACTTTCAGTTGTGTTTCTGCAATGTGCTGATGAATGGTTTTAGTATAGCCCATGAAAGGCAGTTTTCCTATACATAGTGGATGTTTATATAAATTGACTAGTTAATGGCTATCATTTACTTAAATACTTCATAGAGTTAAATGATCAACTTCCATTGATTGTAAAGAAAACTGGACAACATATAAATATAAAAATCTATCATTCAAATTACTATCCAAGATAAACACACAAATAAATTGATAAATATGTAAGTAAACAGTTACCAAGTATAGAAAAATTTGGCATTCTTTTTTCCCTATATTTGCAAAACTTAACTTGAATTTGTTGAAAACCTGATGAAGTATTTGTCCAATGCTCCATATTATCAGATCCAAATATTTGAAGATATGCTTGACTTTATGAATAATAAATTAGTGAAATAATTCTTGTTAATCTCATATATTTGGGAGTTCACTATAACATAGGATGTTACAATGACATTAACTTGAACAGATGCCACTGGCTGGAGAATTCAATAAGGAACATAAAAAAGTAGAATTTGACAAAAGACTTTTGGTCATGGTGAATTAATATTTAAGCAATGACTATGAGGGGCATTTCATATGTGGACGTGAGAATGTTAATACTCCAAAAAACTAAGAAATGATCAGTTACTTCAGAATCATCTCAAATTTGTTATTATTAACATTAATATAATTTATATTAAATAGTATTTATTAAGGTAATTTGTACAGTAAAGCATTTTACTTACATCATCACATAGCTTAGTAAATAAATCTGTCAGACAAGCATTATTACTCCCTTTAACAGGTACAAGAATTAAGTCCTAAAATGTTTTAGTAAAATTTCCAATTAACAAATTTTCTATCACTTCTAGATCTTTGTATATATTTATTTTTATTTTGATAAGGTCATGGAATGATACTTATTAGTGTTCAGTCTCATTTTTCTATAAGGCCTCTTGTAGACCAGGCTGGCCTCAAACTTACTACATAGCTGAGTATGAACTTCTTATCCACCTGCCTCCACTTTGGAGCAGACCATCAATCTAGGTTTCTACAGTGTTGAGGTTTAAAAACAGGATGTAAATTAAATTAGACAAGCACTCTACCAACCAAGCTACACCCTCAATCCCACAAGTTCAATGTTTGTTTCTTTTTGGATAATAAACTCTCTCAATGTAGTTCAAATTTCCTTAAGGTTGTGTAAATTTAGTCTCAAATTAAGTGAAGAAAAATTTGGTTAAGAATTTTGGTTGGTTTTATAAGAAAAGTGCAGGAGGTTAGTTTGAATGGATTAAGTATTTTCTCTTGTTTTGTCATTGCGCTTGGTTCATTACAGCACTAAAATTTCTGAAGCTGGTTAGAACAGCTTTGTTAATCTCACTTATGAGAAAATTAAATTTTGAAAATTAGACTTGAAGCTATACAGAGGAGCCTATATCAGAACAACTTCCAAAGACATCAACACATTCTGTATTATGTTCTCCTTCAAGATACCTAAACAATTTCAACTATGTATCTTTTTGCTCTGTTTTTATCCCAATAATTCCCAATGCCTTGTTCGTCCACTCAATATTTTAAACATTGCAATCTTGTCCCCTCAATAATTGTGTGTGGAAGACAATAGTGACTAATTCCATCACTACCATTAAGGAATACATTTTGGAACATAATTATTGCAATTTAACAATTGAGAATTGTTAAAATTCTAGAGATTAGATTAAACCATATGTGGAGATGATAGAAGCTACTTTATAATTAAACCCCAATGCTTTGATTCTAGGTTAAGTGGCTTAGGGAAAATGGACATGTAATATGTACTAGATGAACCTTTCTCTCGCACTGTATATTAATTTTTTTTCAGTTCTCCTTAAATTTGAAGTTTGAAAGGCAATGAATTGAAATTCAAATAAGCTCTGTAATGAGGATGATTTAATGTTTCTCCACTTATTTTCTGCTTCTTAATAAAGACAATGTAATTTCATTAATTAGCACCAGCAATTCTAAAAAACTATCACTTACTTTTGTGTTCTTCCTGCTTCTTGCATCTGTGTTGTTGCATAATGTGGCATTTTTGCATATTCCTCAACCAGGACTGTCGGTGGCTGTATTGCCATGTGTTGGCAGTATATGTTAAAACTAGATCAGTGTAAGTCTGGACAATAAGATGTTTGAAACATTCAATAAGGGAGAGATGACTTATCTTGACTAAAATACACTTGTTTCTTACTTCTGTTGTTAGCAATGGTATCTACTGCATCTTAGATAAATTATAAATCAGTGCCCTGAAGCAATAAACGATTAAGTATTTCTCTACATTTTAATAAATGTCCTCAGGATATTTTTCTTTTATTCATTGTGTGGCTTTTTTCTTGTTTATCATATGATTAAAAAATTTACCTTTAAGAGGACAGAAAGAGGTGTATGGGGCTCATATAAAACCTATAGAAGCTATTTAAGAGATTTCAGATTTATGAAATTAATGTTTTTTTGAAATTAACATGAATCCAATTAACTCAGACTCACTATTTCTTTGTCAGGAACTCTGTCAAGCTGAATAAATACATAAAAGGGGAATCTTGGAAATAGGGAGACAGGCTGGTGACTCATGATGGGGTCAGAGCCTTTGATATTTGCTTAGAAACAGATCTCTTTCTGGCTGCTGTGGGGAGGAAGTGATGATGGAGAGCAGTTAGTTCCTGGGCAGGAGACCTTGGCAGTTGGAAGGTCAGGGGTTAAACATGTGCTATCTCAGCTATGCTGGGTGCAATAACAACATTAGGCATCAGGAGAATGATCTATCAAAGCAATTAGTCAAACAGGCCTGTGGTAGCCTAGATAGGCCCAGCTCTGTTTACATCTGTTTATCAGTTTGAGATAAGAATGCTCACAAACCTTTCTGTTACCTTGAGAAAGCAGACACCTGGAGGCAAATATTAGTCAACAGTGTCTCTAGAAATTCATTTTGAAAAGATGAGTACTGCCTCCAGATGTGATTAAGTAATATTTACTTCAGAGTAGAAAAACATAAAATAAAATAAAAAAGACAAATGAAAAAAGAGCAGTGGAGAAAGAAGAAACAACATTATTTTTTTCTGACTATTCAGCCTCTCCTATTGAGAAAAATTACAGAATTATATAGTTTTTTGATAAATATGGAAATTGGACCTGCTGGTTTAGGAAGAAGAGAAGATCATTTACATTGATGTAGCTCATCTTTTTAATCTCCTAAAGGTTTTCCTAAATATACTACCAGTGTCAGGAGGTGTTGAGGCATGCCTTTTTTTTATAATTTATTTTTTATTTCTTCAACTTACATCTCAGTCACAATGTTCAATGCCAGTCTGGTCTACACAGTGAGTTCCAGGACAGTCAGCTCTACACAGACAAACTCTGTCTTGAAAAAAAATAGTAATAATAATAATATCCATGAATGTAATGCATTTATCTTTCATGGATGATATTGACCTCTTTCATTTCAGAGGGGTGCAAACTCCTAGATAATATCCACAAAACCTTTCTTTCCTTTGTGATTAGAGAAAAACTATGTATTAGACACTAGGAAGGGGTTATTCATAAGAGCATTGTGTAGGGCTGAGAAGATGGCTCAGAAGGGAAAGCCCATGTCACCTAATCATGAGGAGCTGAGTCATATTTGGATCTCTGAATCCATGCAAAATACAGTTGCAGAGGCACATGTCTGTTTGTGTTGTGCCTGGAGTAAGGAAGAGGATGTGGACAGGCAGAGACAAACAAACTGAGCTATTTGGCCAGTCAATCAGTGAACTGCAAGTGTAAGGAGAAATCCTATCTCAAATAAATAAGATGAAAAGAGAAAGATACCATATGTTGGCTTCCAGCCTCTATATATTTTCAAATAGACATGTGTGTGTTTGCCTGAACACCCCCCAACACATAGAGAGGACAAAGTAAAATGTTATTAACTTCAAGATTATAAAGTATGCATAGACTCTATAATATATAACATATTAATTCTTGACTATTTTTAGAAAAGTTACTTTTTCTTGGATTGTTGATGGTTTTGCTAATATTTTACTATGTATATCTATCGAGGGGCTTATAAATCATTATTTGCATTTTTTAATCTAAAGTATGTCATTTTGCACATCTTGATGTGACTCTAACCAAGCAAGTGAAAGACTTGTATGACAAGAACTTCAAGATTCTGAAGAAAAGAATCAAAGAAGATATCAGAAGATGGAAAGATTTCCCGTGTTCATGGATTGTTAGGAGTAATATAATAAAAATGCCCATCTTACTGAAAGCAATAGGTAGATTCAATACAGTTCCCATCAAAACACCAATACAATTCTTCATAGTCCTTGAAAGAACAATCTTCAACTTCATATGGAAAAAAATAGTTTTTAAAAATTCTGTACAATAAAAGAACTTCTGGAGGTATCACTATTCCTGACTTCAAGTTGAACTATATAGGAATAGTAATAAAACTTCCGGATACTTGCACAGAAACAGACTGGCCTATCAGTGGAATAAATTGAAGACCGAGGAATAAATCCATACACCTATGGACACTTGATTTTTGACAAGGAAGACAAAACCATACAATGGAAAAAAGGAAAGCATCTTCAAAAATGGTGCTGGTTTAACTGGATGTCTACATGTAGAAGAATGCAAATAGAACCATATATATCACTCTGCACTAGACTCAAATACAACTATATCAAAAAAATCAACATAAAACTTGATGCACTAAATCTAATAGAAGAGAAAGTGGGCAAAAGCCTTGAACTCATTGGTACAGGAGGCAACTTTCTGAATAGAACACCAACAGGTCAGGCACTATGATCAACAATTATTAAGTGGCACCTTGTGAAACTGAAAATTTCTGTAAAGCAAAGAACACTGTCAATAGAAAAAAATGGCCGCCTACAGATTGTGGTAAGATGTTCTCCAACCCCACATCTGACAGAGGGCTAGTATCCAAACTACATAAAGAACTTAAGAAATTAAACACCAAACAACCAAATGACCCAAACAAAAAAATGGGATACCAAGCTAAACTAAGAATTCACAAGAGAGGAATTTCTAATGGCCAAAAGCCACTTGAAGAAATACTCAACATCCTGAGTCATCAGGGAAATGCAAATCAAAACGACTGAGATTCCATCTTAAACCTATCAGAAATGCTAAGATCTAAAACTCAGGTGACAGTACATGCTTCAAGGATGTGGAGAAAGAAAAATACTTCTAGCCGGGCGGTGGTGGTGCACGCCTTTAATCCCAGCACTTGGGAGGCAGAGGCAAGCAGATCTTTGTGAGTTGGAGGCCAGCCTGGTCTACAAAGTGAGTCCAGGACAGCCAGAGATATTCAGAGAAACCCTGTCTCGAAAAACCAAAAAAAAAAAAAAAATACTCCTTCACTGCCTATGGGAGTGGAAACTTGCACAACCACTTTGGAAATCAATCTGGTGGTTTCCCAGAAAATTGGGAATTGTTCTATAGCAAGTCCCAGCTATACCACTTCTGGGTTTATACCCAAAAGATTCCCCATCAAATTACAAGGACATCAGGTTAACTATATTTACAACAGTTTCATTTGTAATAAAGAGAAACTGGTAACAACCCAGATGTCCTTCAACCAAAGAATAAATAAAGACAATAAGGTACATTTACACAATGGAATACTACTTGGCTATTAAAAATAAGAAATTCATGCAATTTGTAGGGAAATGGGTGGAACTACAAAAGATCATCCTACTCTATTACTCTTCTGAGTCCATCAGAAGGGATGAACTCAGAGCAATAAGTGGGAGAAAGTGTGGGGAGATGAATGAGGGGGGCAGATCAGGTGTTCTGAGAGCAGAGACAAGAGGTGAGAGGACTCTGAGAGAGAAAGGAAACCATGGGGGATCATCCCTGAAAAAGCTGGAGACCTACCAAAGGGTATGCTCCTGGAGGATATGGGAGTGAATCTAGCTGAGACTCCTAGGAGTGGAGGACATGGAGATACAAGTGGCCACTTCCTCACATGATAGGATTTCCAGTAGAGAGAGTGGGACAACAACTTACCCAGAGTGGGGCAACTTACCAACAAAATCTTTGATCCATAATTAACCCTGCCTACAAGAAGTACTGAGGTAAAGATAGAGCACTCATTTAGGGAATGGCCAACCAATGACTAGCACAACTTGGGAACCACCCATGGGAGAGAGTTAACTCCTGACACCATTAATGTACTCTGCCATGCTTGCAGATAGGAACCTAGCGTAACTATCTTTTGGGAGGCCCCACGGAGCAATGGATGGAAACAGATGCAGAGACACATAGCCAAACATTATGTGGAGCTGAGGAAATGATGTAGAAGAGTGTGAAGAAGAATAGAGGGATCCTGAGGAGGCAAGAACTCCACAAGAAGACTAAGAGAGTCAACCAACATAAGCCATTTGAGGCTTACAGAGACTGAAGCACCAAACAAAATCATATATAGACTGAACCTAGGTCCTCTACACATATGTAGTTGATAGGCAGCTTGGTCTTTATGAAGATCCCTTAGCAAGTGGGGCGAGAAGCTGTCCCTGACATGAATTCTGCTGTCTTTTTGTGGAGCACATCACCATAACCAGGCTGCTTTGTCTGGCCTCAGTGGAAGATGATGCTCTTAGTCCTGATGAGACTTGATGAGCCTCTATGTAGCCTGATACAGGGTTGTGGGGGAGAGCTACCTTTATTTGAAGAGAAGGGGAGGAAGAGGGTGGGAGGGTAGGACTGGGTGGAGAGGAGAGAGGGTGCTGCATTTGGGATGTAAAATAAATAAACTAATTAATTAACTAAAAATAAAATAAAAATTGGTTTTGTGAAGGGCATACTCTAAAACTAAATTGGACCACAGCTACTCAGGAGGATTTAACATGGAAGCTTTTGTTAAAATCCATTTTTAAAAATTTAATTATTTATTCCTACAGTGAATATGGAAGAAGGCACTTCTAATCACAGCCCTGTTCATTTGCTACCACATAGCATTTTAGATAAGGGCCTATGAAACTTTTTCTAGGCAGATGCTTGCCTTCGTTTTAAACTATTATTAGACTCTCAGAATACATCAAAGGCCAACTACAAGCAATCTGCTTTAGCACTAGGTTTGGGATGATATAGAACTAGACTAGAACAGAATCTGTTTAAAGTCCTCTGTAGCCAGTTTCACAAAGACAGAGTGTTACAAGGATCCTATGTACAAAAAGGAATCCAGTGTAGTATGGAAAAGAAGTCCATATGGAAGAATAATAGATTATTTTTAATCAAACATCCAGGCAAGAATATCAGTTATTGGGTGAAGGCATTAAACTAAGAGAAGACTTACGATACTTCAAAACCCCTTTGAGGGTGAGTTAATAGAACAGTACAGGATGAAATAGGGGATTCTGCGATTTCATATTGGCACAATGCAAAGCGTGGATACTCTCCTTCACTAAATCTGTTACATCCACTCTGACTTCTTCAGTGAGATGTGTGTGCTCCTATTGCAAATTTTTAGCTACTTTTTTTTTTGTCTGCAAAGCAAGTCTTCTTGGTTTGATTAAGTGATTCCTGTTTTTACTCAAATACCTCTCAATTAAGGAATTTCAGTGTCAAAATTAAGTATAATACTCCTCTTTGGTTCTATAGTGGGTCCAGGTTGAATTAGTGGCAATCCTGTCACTTGGCAAGAAAAATCCCTTGCTTCAACTGTAGACAGAATGCTGTCCAAACAGGACAAAACTTGGAAGCAGGTAAGTCAACAGCCTGGCTCTGCAAAGACAGGGTAGGCAAGTCCTTCATAATTCCTGCTCTACAATCAATGTCTGTCAGAGAAATGGGGCCAAACGGCTGAAGACTGATGCTGTAATGTATGGAGAGAAATTGGTAACTGTCCAGGCAGCCACTGGTATGTCATTTCTTAGTTTTGGAAGCTGCTGGCCCAGCACTTCCTGCATAATCAGATATATTTATCCCTATCAGGTCTCTGAAGTGGTTGAAGACTATATAGCTAGAGTCTCATAGTTAAGTTTTGAGTTGTTTAGGAATTAAGAGGATGTTCTGGACCTAAGAAGATGTTTTTAAAATTGTGATGCAAGTTAGGATGGAAGCTGAGTTGGATATAGAAGTTTAAACTCATGGAGATGGTTAGATAGTAGAATGTTAAAGTCAGTTGCCAAATGTGTGTGGACTGGACATTGGGAATGTATGCTAAGCCATATAACTCTCATAATTGTGGCCTAATTATTTCTGTTGTTTTGTATTGTATTTGTTGTTATAAGAGAAAGAACCATTTGTTGTACTGAAAGGGGGAGCTGTTGGTGGGAAAGATATACCTTAAACTTAAAAAAAAAAAAGGAAGTGGATGGGGGAGTTGAGGGGGAAGGGGATGGAGGGTGAGACCAGATGGGGGAGTAGGGAGGGGACTGCAATTGAGATGTAACTTGAAGAAATAAAAAATATATATATTAATGTGAGTATCTGATGGATTCTCAAGTCATTCAGTAGAATAAAAGTTCTCACAAAAGACCTTGAATCTCCAGTCTTTGTAATGATTTGAGTATTGAATCTTCCCTCCTAAGCTTCATGTATTTTTAAGGCTTGTTTTCAAACTATTCTATGGGGGATCCGATCTAGTCAGTGGATCAATTAACTAATGAGTTCATAATGATTGGAGTTTTGAGAGATGATAGAAATGTTTAGAACTGGTGTCCATTTGGAACATAGAGGTAAATGGGATTTGCCCTTTGGGACCCTCACTTGTCCTTGATCTTATTCTGTTACAAATGATGCCTCCAGGGAGTCATGAAGTGAGTGGCTATGGCCAGGTACAACCTTTCTAAAATGATGCTCTGGCTCAGCACTGGTTACTAGTAATGGAGCCGAGTGACCAAGGATTGAAACGTTTGAAGCCTTGGGCCAGATTAAATCTTTTTTTCTGCTTTGTAATTGACCATTCATATTTTTCAAAGTAATGAAAGACTAACAGCATTATTTGTCGCTAATAGCTGCATGAAATAGATGCTTGATAAACACTTAGTGAACTTGTAAAGGACACATGTTCCAGTAGCATTAAAATAATCATGAAATTATAAGCATTAAAGGCTTACAATGGCTTTCATATCCAAGAATGTAATGTGTTTAAGTTGGATCTTAGGGATATCAAAATATTTGTAGATATTACTAAATGGAATGAAAATGAATAAATTTTAATATAAAATGTGGCTTTAATCACTATTTAAAACATCTTCCCACACTTTCGATACATTAAAAAAGATAAAATCAGTTTAAGAAATTATCTTTTCATTTAAAAGTGAATTTTCTAGCTATTACTACTAATATGGCATTATAAGCAAAAATGTGTTCATTTGTTACTTATCTTCTGAAAAGAACCACACCAAATACAAATAAATAGTAGATGTTCTCTAGATTTGTAAGAAGGTGAAGGTAAAAATTAGTAAATATTATAAATGCTTAAATTTCTATGTAAAAGCTGAGCAAAGTTCAGGAACACTGAATTTTGCTAATGGTGTAAGTAGTAGAGTTAATTTTTATTCTTTTTAGGTGTATTTTACTCTGCCTACCTGCAAGTATGTGGTATGTGTGTACTTGTGTGTATAGGCTCATGCTAGGACTCATATGGTTTAAGGAAATATTTCCTTTAAATAATCATCTTGCTTCCACATATGTGCCTTAGCACGCAAGTGTATGTATACACACACATGAGCATGCACACATACACACATACGTATACATGCATGCATGTACACACACAAATTAAATTATCAATTAATGTAAAGAACTTTAAAAATAATCTACTTATTTGAGTATGGTACATCCCACTCTGCACATCTTGGTCATAGAAACTTGACTAAAGAGACAAAGGAGTGACAAAAGGACAGAAACACAGATACATGAACAAAAAAGCTGAGATTGAGTAGGCTTTGCTCACTATGATGGCCTACACCCACTACACATAAGCTGGAACCTCTGTATGTTTATTATGTGCAGGTAGTCTTGGCAGACGGGGTCTATAGGTTAGCAGTTTCAAACCGTAAACGTTTGAAAGGTGGAAGCTACGGTTGATAGTTTTTGCACATACTACTCATCATTCATAAAGACTCGTACTCACAAACACTGTCAAGATTCATGCTGGAACGGAGGAAGAATTCGTTATCTGTCTGAGCCTCACACATATGGAGAAGCCTCAACCATGCCATCCCTTGTGTCTGTTACATTGGGTCCTTGACATGGCTGTACCCATGTTGACTAATACATATTCATTCAGGACTTCATCTGCTCATTACATATTCATTCGAATCCCCTCAGCTCCTTACAGGCCTCTCTTTTGCAAAGATTTGCTGCATATAACATCATGTTACTTAAAAGACAGTGGAGTGTTTAAAAAAATTGTGACACTTGACTTTCAGATTTCTTGTGATGGGGTTTAAGTTGTCAAGTGGATCACTGAAGCAACCTGAAACACTATTGAGAACCAGCTTTTAATGCTGGTAGGTAAAAATGCAAAAATCTACAATTTAGGGTAAATAAGATTGATTTGGGGAGATGTTATGTTAAATCCTTATGAAAAATTTCTGAGCACTCGAATGTTTTAAAAGGCGTATAAGCTTAAGCCATATTATGATCTTTAGTGTACAGTAGTGAGTGCTATAATTGTATATATCTTGCTATATTTGCTACTATTTGCTAAGTTTTATTATGCTTTGAATTTGAAACAGTCTGAAGCCTTGGTACAAGATACAATGAACTAAGGACTTAGGCAGTTTTGTTTCTTTGCCAGTAGGTACAGAAAAGTAGGAAAAGAGGGATAAAGGACAAGACTAGAGAGGTAGAATTCAATTGGAAAAGCCAGTAATATCATGGAAAAGTGACATAGATACATCAGAGAAATCTGGTGAATTTGGTGAGTCAGTCCTACAAGGCCATGTATATAGAAAGGAAATGCTAACACAATCACCAGCATCAGGATTAAAGAACAAGAGGCTTTGGGAATCAAGTTGCTGACATTCATGAACTATGTCCCCCACCCCCAGTTGTTTGAGACAAGGTTTCTCTGTGTAGGCCTGACTGTCCTGAAACTCACTCTGTAGACCAGGCTGGCCTTAAACTTACAGAAATCAATGTACCTCTCTCCTCAAAGTCCTAGGAATAAAGGCATATACCACCACCTGGCAACTGTGTCTCTTTCTTGTTATTGACCATGCTAATTTAAAGTGTGCTAACTGGTATATTTATTTAAAAATATATAAATAAATTATATACATGCATTAATTTTAGTTTAAGTTAAATAACTGATGAGTTAAATAAAGAATATATTTTTTGAAAATTTTTAGTTTTGTTTATACATTATTATAAAAGTGAATTTGGTGAGTCAGTCCTATATACATTATTATAATGATACACTATTTTATATGCATACAGTATAATATTTTGATATATGTATGTAATATGGAATGAATAAATTAAGCTAAACAATGTACATATTACCTTATTTGTCAAATATTTTGTGATTTTTTAAAAAAATTATTTATTTGTTGCTTCAGGTTACATCTCCATCATATTGTCCTCTTTCCTCCCTTCCCAGCCCCTCCCTTCCACCCTCTACCCCCTAACCCTTCCATCTCACTCCTCTGGAGTGGCGTGCCCCTACATAACAGTCCCCTGCCCCAGTGCAGTGTTGAAATGTAATGCATTCCATATATTGAAACTATTCCATTTATTAATAACTATAAATTGTTTTTTCAGTCTGGTGGAGTAGCCCATGGCGACCTAGAGTGAGACCCACCTTAGCTGGAGGCTTGAAACCCCTGGAAGCCTTTTCTCAGTAATTAAATTCACCAAGACCTTTTAAAATTTCAATGCTTAGGCCTTAGCTGGGGAGACTATCAACTAGCTAATCTAAACTATCCCAACCAGCCATGTGGCTTGCTGTACCTTCAGAGTTCACATTGGGACATCCTGCTGCTTCTGAGTCCTGGTGGGAAGAGAGGGCTTCCTCTGTCCTCTTCCCGGGTTCCTTTCTTACTCCCAAGAAGTCCTGCCTTCCTATTCTCTCTCTGCCCAGCCAAATGGCCATCAGCAACTTTTATTATCCAATTAGAGAGTGCCTCAGAAAGGGAAGTACAAAACCTTTCTCCAACAATATATAATCCTGATGTATAATTATTCTTAAAATCTCATCCCATCTAGAAGGAATTTTGTACTCTTTGGCTAGTAACTCTCCAGTCTTTGCTAATATCCATCCGCTGGAAACCATGATGGTACTCATGAGTTCACTTTCAAACACGCAATTGACATGGATGAGAAGACCTTTCATTTTGTAGCATGGATGGATTGTCTATGTCTCCCTTATGTTGAACTCTAATCTGTTTCCATAGCTTCCCTTTAGACTTTGGTATCACTTTAGTTTTTATTTTCCAACTAAATACTTTTCACCCATTACAAAACCAGTGTGACTTCTAATGAATTTGTCCTTGATAATCTAATATTTGTTGTGGTGAGCTCCTTCAAAATTATTTTCAAGTGACCAGTGAATTAAAGTGCCTACCATAATTTAATGAAAATGATATAACAGTGCTTTCCATAATATTTTTGTTCCTCACATTTCAAAGAGTATATGTCCCTAATAAAACACAGATCTATTTCCATACATCAAAGCATCTAGGTTATGATAAGAGAGAAATGTATGGCCTCAGTAAGATTTTAGGTGTAGAAATTTACATAAATTCATACCTAGTTAATCTCATGAGTTTCAAAGGATTCTCTAAGGATTGAAACTTGAAATGCATGTGTGCTTGTTTCTGGGCCAGTTGAGAAATGAAAACATTCTTAATTATTTCAAGCCTATACAGTGATGTATAGGATAATTAACTGTAATACACATTTTACACCCAATTAGAGGGTATCTTAGCACCAAGTTAATTGGAGCCAGCAGCACCTAGGAAGTGCACTCAAACACGTTAATCATCACATCTTATTGTCCTATGATCCCATGAACTTTTACAATGCTCAAGGGATGGCTGAATGGGAAAACGGTGCTCATTATTGAAACTTTATTAAGGCCTGAAGCCATATTAAGGATTTCCTGTTTGTTTAAAACTCCCTAACCTTCACTGTGGCTTCATGGTCTTTTGTTATTTTTACTGATGATTTATTCACTATTTTGCTAATGATTTCTTCACTGTTTTTCAATATGATAGCAATCAACTTGCTTTGGTACCTGGCATGTTATGAAATGTTCTTGGTAATTGAGATAATCTGTTAGCTTTGCTTTTATTCTTGTTACCCAAGAGTCCAGTGTAGAACTTGGGGATTTAAGTGTGGTGTTGAGATTTTTAGACACTGTCACCTATACGATTTAAGAATTCAACTAGAGATGAGTGCCTATGAGTGTTTTTCATAGTCCTATATGCAAGGCACCCAGTAGAAACAGTGATGCATAGATCACTGTACAGGACCCACTGTCTCTACATTTTAAGATCTAAAATGCGCACCCATAAACATTAACATTTGAAAAATGTTCACATAGAGTAAAAAATAAAAATCCACCAGGACAATATTCATGGCTTATTTATTTAAATAGTCTTGATAGTATCAGAGCTATGGAGAAATAAATGAAAACAAAGAATAGGAAAAAGAGAGAAGAAGGAAGGAAAGAAGGAAGGAAGGAAGAAAGAAAGGAAGAAAGGAAGAGAGGGAGGATCAGATGGATAGATGGAAGGACTGGAGGCATGGAGAAAACGGATGAATGGAGGGAAGAAAGAGTTCGGGAGAGAAGGAGGGAGAGAAGAGCAGTGAGAAGGAAAAGAAGTGAGAGAAGGTAGAGGAGGAAGGAAGAGGAGGAAGGGAAGAGAGGGGGGAGGGAAGAATGGAGAAGGAGAAGTGATGGAGACAGACCATAAGTAGTCCTCATGAGTTAAATGCTGCCACATAAATTGGAGAAGCAGATCTCCTAACTACATTTGGAGAGGTGGTGGTAAGAGTTCTCATCTTGATACTTCTAATTTTCAGTCCTAGAGTTTTCAGCTTGCTGCTAAGTGAAAACCATAGCAATGTGTCCAATTTGTAACTAGTGTATCCTTCCCTTCCCTTATCAACATTTTGGTGAACTAAATTTTCTGATTTAACAGAGTTGCAGACAGAGACAACACAGAAGGCATCACTTCCCGGGCAAAATGCTCTAAAATGCAGCAACAAGAGATTGAGATGAGTTTGCTTAGATTAATTTTTTTTCTCCCATTTTGTTTGGCCTTTTCTGCTCTTGATTTGAATAGCATGTCAATGACCAAATTCTTACATTAAGAAAAATTATGGTACACTTTTCTTCCTCACATGGAGAACTGAAACTCCCCATAGCCATGAGTTTTACATATAACAGATATATCAGTTTGGCAAATCCTAGCTTTGCTCCTATTGGCAAACAAAAACTTTCTAACCTTTCCATAGTTTTATTTGGGCCTGTAGATTGACATATAATTACATCTGAGTATTTCCTAGTTTTGGAACTTCGAAATACTCACTTTTGAAGCATGTGCTCAATCAACTGATAACATTTATCAATGATAATGCTTAAATTAACAGAAAATTTAATGCCTTGGTCCATCCTTTCTAATTTTTAAGTTTTTAAATGTGGAAATCAGCTGATTGTTAGAGATGAGAGAGAAAGAAATAGTTTGAGTTAATAGGAACAATATAGTATATTTTAAAAATTAAAAACATCAATTGTAAATTAAATACATGATATGTGTCATAAGAAGATATTTATTAGATAGTAGAATGTTAAAGTCAGGTGCCAAATACACATGGACTGGACATTGGGAATGTATGCTAAGCCATATACCTCTCATAATTGTGGCCTATTTATTTCTGTTGTTTTGTATTGTATTTATTGTTATAAGAGAAAGAACCATTTGTTGGACTGAAAGGGGGAGCTGTTGGGGGGAAAAGTTATACCTTAAACTAAAAAAAAAAAGGTAGAGGATCGGATCGGAGGGGTGAGGGGGAAGAGGGTGGAAGGGTGGGACAGGAGGGGGAGTAGGGAGGGGATTGTGATTGAGATGGAACTTGAAGAAATAATAAACAAATTATAAAAAAAGAGCCGGGCGGTGGTGACGCACGCCTTTAATTCCAGCTCTTGGGAGGCAGAAGCAGGCGGATCTCTGTGAGTTCGAGGCCAGCCTGGTGTACAAAAGTGAGACTAGGACAGCCAGGGCTGTTACAGAGAGAAACCCTGTCTCGAAAAACCAAAAAAAACCAAAAACTTATTTTTTCATTCATCTAGGTTTTTTTGAGATAGAATTTCTCTGTATAACCCAGTTTGGCTAAGTTTGCCATGCCCCTGCTCTAGCTTCTCAGTTGTTTTGATTATAGCTGTTGCATCATGTTTGACTCTTGGGAGACTGTTGAACATGAGCAGAAAGGACCGCTGCTGCCAGCTGAATTGTCTTGTGAATTATTCATGAAGAGGATGTAACAAAATGCCCAAATTTGGCAGGGAGTCACATTATTTCCTGACTAGAATTTAGGTGAAGAATGTGTTGAGTTTTTTGTTTTTGTTTGTTTGCTTGCTTGTTTGTCTTGGTTTTGCACCAAACAGTTATTGAGTGAAACATAGTAGAAAAGAAAGTTCTGAGATGCTGTTAAATGAAGCTTTTGCTTTATCCATTTCCATTCTTGAACACTTGTGATAACCTTGAACCCAAGAAATCGGGTAAGAAATATACAAAAAAATTTTCAAGGTGCTTTCATATATTCAGCTAACATTGTAGTAAAGCTGAATCCATGAAAAGGAAAAAAATATTTAAAACTGTGCTCATATCAACAAAGTTCCAAGTCTACTTAGAATAAAAGGTGTTTTCTCCTATGTGTCAATTAGGCATTGTGTACATACATGCTCATGTAGATAGATATTTATGTCCATATGCATAGATATTCCACGTTTCTTTTTAATTGAATTTTTAAATAGGTTTAGACTATTTCAGTTGTTCTTTTTTTGGTAAACTCATAATTAGTACTTAGCAAAACCCCATAGGTTATTTGAATAAATGAAGATTTTTAAGCAAATTCAACAATATTTGCTTCCCACCACTAAGGTTACTAAAAGGCCAAAAGCCTATTTAATACATTAACATTTTATTTTCAGTAGCAAATTATATTTCCCATCAGAAGAAATGAGGAGAGGAGAAGAACTAAAACACAAATAATAAAAAAGATACCTAAGGGCTTGGGGTTTGGGCCTCACAGATTTCTATATGAAGAAACAAAAATTGCTAAATATTGGCTGTTAAGTGCAAAACTTCATACTGTTGGTATCAGTTTCTCCATCAGGAACTTGCAACCATACTTTCATAGGTAGATTCCGGTCACTGTGATTTCATATTCAGTCAGCTCTTTTAGTGCAGAAAACAGTATTGTACACCTCTACTTCCCATACCATGTGGGCTGTAAAACTACTGGGATGTTTGCAGATAAACTTACAATACATTCAGAAAGGTTTCCTTTTACTATTTCCCCACTAGTCCTCTAGTTCCCAACTCTTTACTTCCTACTGTTGAGGGAAGGTCTAATATCATTACTTCTGATAGGCTGAGATCTGGTTACTGCCACTTCTGAGGCATTCTCTTGATTGGTTAATAAAAATCACTGATGGCCAATTAGCTAGGCGGGACTTCCTGAGATTAGAACAGGAACCCTGCACTTTACACAGAGGATTAGTTCATTCCAGCCAGGAGCAGGAAGAAGGAGGACACACGCCATGGGTTAGAAAAAAGACCTCATTTCACATGGCCAGGAACAACAGCATAACATGGATAATAGCAATCCAAGGGGACATCTGTATATATGGGGTCATATATGGGTAATAGAATTATGAGCTAGTTTAGATGGGCCAAGATTGCTCAATTCAGGCCAAGGCTTGTTAAAATCCACACAGTGTCTGTATGTGCTCATTTATAATACCGGGTAGAGGATTAACAGCCACTGAATCAATTTACAACAATATAAATACTGTGAAACAATTAATTATTTCTACAAATGTCACCCAACAAAATTTAATTATTTTTTTACATCATACAAATGGAAATATTCTGTGCAAGTTTGGAAACCTCCACAGTATTTGGCTAATATGAAGACATTTTCATCCCATATCAACAAACTTGCTACAATTTAAATTTCTTCCATCTCTGACATCTCCACTCCCCTTCTGTGAATGACTCAAGGCATAAACTTAATAGTTTGAGGCTCCAGGGATGCCATTCTCAGAAGCAGATGGGCTAATAAATGTGCATAATATCTCAGAATCCAAATAGAAAAATAGAGAGGCAGCTTAATTTTAGAACTCATTTTGTGATCCAAGAAAATACAATATTTTAAGCATGGCCCTGTGAAAAGTATCTAATCTTGAATCCTTTCACAACTCCCCCCTCTCTGTCTGTCTGTCTCCTGTGTATGCATGTCTGCATGCACTTGTGAGCATATGATAAATGGGATATGAGAGAACAAAATGCAGGGGAAGTGCTGGAATCTCAAGTACTTATCTGCCTGATTTCAGTTTGTTAAACACAAATGGGAAAAAATTTGGAAACACTCTATGATAGGTAACATGCCAGGGTTTTAATTTTTGATGATGTGAAGATTAAATATGAAATGTTATGACATTTTCAGACATGCTAGTGGAAAGGTTTGTGCTCACAAGGCGGTAGTCTTCACTGCTGCTGTGGTGTGATATACAGCTGTTTAAACACAGGAGGCTCAGACAAGTGACCCGAAGGAACATTTGCTCTTGAGCTCTATTCTCAAAGGTTACAAGTTTCATTTTTGAAATAGTGGCAAAGGGCAGCAGGAATATTTCCTCAACAAAGGGAGTTGAGGGAAAGAATTATGCTGAACAGACTGAGTACAGGCTCCTAAAAGGTATGAGTGTATTACTTCTCTGTGAAAAATAACCCCCCCCCACCCCATCACATAATCACTGAATCCACTAGAAGTTTACTACCAAGGAAAATATCCATACTATAATCTGGATCAATAGAGTTCACTTAAAGCTATGCTTTTATACAGATAATTTCTTATACTTTGAGACTCTGGAAGCTGTACCTTCTGAATGATACTACAGTCACCACCCTAACGTGAAAATATATTCTGTTCTGAGGCCTCTGATTTTTGGTTTTGTTGTTGTTGTTTTGTTTGTGATTGCCTAAAGATTGACAGTGAGTGAGCCAGAGCCTTCCTGTGACTCTCAGCTTTACATTGTACTGTTACCTCACATGAGTTAAAATTTACTCCTGGCTAATTTTAGGGATCTAAACAAACCATAAGAAGACATCCAATGGAGCTTTCTGTTGTTCTGCAGCTACAAAATACCTATAACTCTTGAGTCTTGATAGTTGCTAAAGTCAATCACGGCTCATGCTTGCTCTTTCCTCTGCCTAAATATTTCCATAGTTCTGCCACTGTAAATAGTATATATGTATATTCACAAGCCTTAGCTGTTCTCTTACTACAAACTTACCTTATTTATTCTAAGATTAATAAAGTGTATGAACAGTGGCATGCTGTCCCTTGAAGTGAAGTATTTCTCTGGAAGAGATAGAAATGGTAGTAACTGCAGTCATGAGATCTGTGGTATCACAGGCCAATCAGAACCTGAGACAGTTGGGTATGGGCACTTATTGTTTGCAGGAATGTATACTGGTGCGGTTATTTCCATATGCAAATGAAAATGAAACCCTCAAATAACTATCACAAAACGTCCCTCAACCAACGAATGTATAAAAAGCTGTGGTACATTTACACAATGGAATAGTACTCAGCCATCAGAAACAAGGAAACCAAACAATTTGCTGCCAAATGAATGGAACTAGAAAAGTTCATCCTGAGTGAGCTAACCCAGACCCAGAAAGATGCACATGGCATCTATTTACATATAATTGGATTTTAGCCATATAGTACAGGATGTCTATTCTACAACCAACAGACTGAAATGAGCAAGAACATAGAGTTTGTTAGTTGTTAGTGGGACACTTTGCCCTAGTGAAGCTGCCATGTAGGCCCCCAGTACAAGAGGAAGCACTTAGTCCTCATATGACTGCTGCACTGAAGGGGGCTGATATGTAGGGCAGCACACACTGGAGGAGTAGGATAGGTGGGAGAAGGGGGAGAGGGGGGGAAGTATAGGAGGGTGGGCCCGGGAGGTGTGGAGGAAGGGGACTGGGATGGACATGGAAATTGAAGTAATAAATAAACATTAAAAATAAATAAATAAAACAAAAAACCCACAAGACAACAACAAAAAACTGTTCTACCCCTAGTAGAATCCATCTAGGAACTGATCAAAATTACGGAGAAAATTTTGCTTTGTAGTGAGGAATAAGCTAATAATAAGGTACTTGATAATATTTGGAAGCAATTTTACTAAGAGGTTGCTATTAACTGTGAAAAATACTCTGCCCATCTCATCTTACCATGACATGCCCAGCAACCCTCCTAAGTCAGTCCTTTTGTATAGTAAGTGTAACAATAGAGTTAAGGAGAACTGAGGAAGTTAAAATACCAAATTTAAATGAACACAGTAGGGCAACTAAGGAATTAGAAAACCACTTAGGCAGGTCTGGAGCCCCTCCACAAGGCACAAACTGCACAGGGGAGCACTAGTCTGTCTCTATAGGTCATACACTTAACTACCTCAAAACTGCCTCATCAAGTATACAAGCATGTTTGTTCACTGCCACATTTACTCAATGGCTTCTCTGCACTGCTGTGTTTAAATACTACCCAAGCATACTTAGAAATAATAGGTTTCTGTATGATAGGAGGATCTTCTAGGAAAAGCAGAAGATGAGAGGAAAAAAAAAGTAACACCAGTGTGCTATTTCCTGGAATACAGTAGAGTATTTTCTGTCCCCTTGGGGTTTGTAGAGAACTCTATGTTGTTCTTCCAATTTAAAACAAAGTGTAACATCCCCTGCCCAAAACACACAAATACGCACTTATCTCTCTTTGGGATAGAACATTTATTTGTCATTGGAGAGCCTTCAAAACATTCTTACTGGCAAAAACCAACTGCAATTTTGCAGATTGTGTTTTCTCTCTCTGTCTTGTTCCCATCATAAAGATAACAGTGACACTGGAAAATCCCTGGTCGATCTATACACAGGAAATAAGCCTTCTTCATCCATGCAACTGAGGTTTCTGACCAGAATTCTGACCAATCCCATAGGATACTCTGATTTATTATCTGTTTAATCTCTTTCTATAGGATGGTTGTTCAGACACAAGGATGTAATATGATGTACACATACAAGGTATTTGTGTACAAGGTGTATCATTTCTTTGTAAAGCATATTCTATACTAATCAAACTTAGAGATAATTCAGGATAACTTTGCAACTTCAAGCTTTCCCATATCCTTCAGCATGACTATTGTCCTTGCTCAGGTCATACTTAGGTAGTACTTCCCTGTTATAAATAAGTAACCTATGGTAGCCAGAAAAACAGGATCTGGTAGATGAATAAAAAGATCAGAACATAGTGAGCTACTATGAATCATGGATGGCTTCATGAACACATGACAACTCACTGCAATGATACCTTAATATCAATCAAATTATAAACTTACTGTGCTCTGAAGATCACACACAAAAAAAACATATGAAGATTTTCTTCACATTAGTCAGTTGTTTGAATGTGTTTCACACCTCATCTAAATTGGTGAGTATATGAGGGCCATATCATGGTTACTTATTATATTTGGAAAATAATTAAACCTTTTAAAAAATAGGTGAACCTTTTAAAAGCATACTGCCCATGAAGGTTTTTGCAGTCTGTAAAGTCATAGTATTAAAAGAATTAAGGTTTACATTAAAGAGAAAATATAATTAAACTCAACTCATTAAAGGTATTGTAATTGCTAGTGTGGACTTCATTCTTTTATCCAGTACCACAAACTCTATACTGTCTCCCCTTTCAGACATGAGGGTTATTGGTACTTGCTTACAAAGTGATTAGAATGTTATATGTGCAGAATACCCCAACATTAAAGGATGTATTGATTATAGATGCTCATAAGGTCATTTTATTAACTTTTTCTTGTAAGTATCTAATCATATCCTTGCACAAAATTAAAGAAATAGAATCATCTCCCCTTGGTCTGTTTTATTTCTTCCTCTTCTTCTTCATCTGTGTGTGATTTTTTAATTTAAAGTTGTTTTTCATAGAATATATTTTGACCATGCTTTTCTCCTCTCATATCTCCTACCAGATCCTTCCTATTCCTACCTCCCTATATACTCAACTTCATATCCTCTCTCTCTCTCTCTCTTTCTCAGATAGGGTTTTTTGTATGCTTATAAAATTAAAATTAGTGATAAATATCTTATGTTAAGAAAGCCTCAAAATTATGATTTCATATGAAATATTTCTTGGTTACATTTTTCAAACCTGGCACACATATTAACATTGATAGCAAATTCAGTGGGTTTTAAATTGCATTATTTCCAACATGTCTATTTGTATATATGTTGGGATTATGTAACTTATAAAGAGCACCCCTTTAGAATGTGTATTCTAAAGTATCTCCTAAATAAAAGCTGTATTTATATCTGAGTAATAAAATTAGCTTCACTCATCTTTCACATGAGCTACCAGGAAGCTCAAATTCTGTCATCAAGTGGATGATAACGTTAGCTCTGTAGTCCTGAGAGTGGCTGAGTGTTCACACTATTTTTTTTTTTTTTTTTTTTTGGTTTTTCGAGACAGGGTTTCTCCGTATAACAGCTCTGGCTGTTCTGGACTTGCTTTGTAGACCAGGCTGGCCTCGAACTCACAGAAATCCGCCTGCCTCTGCCTCCCAAATTCTGGGATTAAAGGCGTGTGTCACCACCGCCCAGCCTCACACTATTGTTAAGTCTTTAATTTCCTGCTTTTAGTTTGGTGAGAATTGTCTTATTGAATATGCCTTTCACCATTTACCATTTGTGAAATATATTTTAGTGAGAGGACTTATAAGGATATTGTCTGGTCACTTTGTGGAATAAATATAGGCTCAGAAAATAGTAACCAGAGACCAAAAAAAAAAAAAAATTCCTACAATGCCACCAACTCTTTCAGTGAGAAAAAAAAAAGAAAAAAATGGTACCACAGATTTATTAGTAATTGATTTAAAATGACCCTGGGTCAGCTTTGTAGAAGAGATATAGTTCACATATAGAAAAAAAATGAAAGGAAGCCTCTCTGGTGAGGATTTATAGCTGGGCTCTTTGTAAGTAGAAAAAAAGGATATCACAAATGGAATCACCAGCTGTTTCATGTCTCAGGTGGCAATCAATAATTCAAGTAAACATTAACTCACAGCAAATCCCAGTTTCTTGCCACCTTGGCTTCTGTATGTCTGAAAAGACTGATCTTCCTCTAAGAGGGAGAGAAGACCTGATTTTTTTGATGCTTTTACCAGAGCAGAAACGACTTTGCAGCCTTTCGAGTCTTCAGCAGGTAGGCACCTGTATCCCACCTCTCTGGAGAGTCACAGCCAAAACAGGTCACCTTTCAACTCTTTTGAAACACTATGCCTAGGCAAGGTGGAACAGTGAATATCTTAACTAGATGGAATTGGTGAAGAAGCCACTTAAGGTAACTTATATAGATTAACACTTTTTTTAAAAAACAATAAAGTCTTAAAGATAAATGAACTCACTTATTCATTAAAATAAAAGATTGCCTCCTATATGTTGATATTTCCCAAACCAGAATGGAGTTTGTGTTTAAGTAACATCAAACACACTGTAGTGTTGTCTAGAATATGCTGGCTCCTGTCGACACTTCTCAGACTGCTAACAAGCAGCCACTCACCATACTAACACACAGTTTAGTATAACTGGCTGTCTTTTGAATACAGAACAATTTACCCAAATTTTAATTGTGATGCTGGATGCAATAGGGATTTGGGGAAACAATTCCTTAAAACTGGAGTGGGGGAGAAGAGTGTGGGAGGGTGGCACCAGAGGGGGTGTAGGGAGGAGATTGTGATTGAGATGAGATATAGCTTGAGGAAATAATAATAATAATAATAATAATAATAATAATAGTAATAAAATAAAATAAAACTTTTTAAAAAACTGGCATTTGAAGTACTATTCTTCATGAGTGGAAACAGGAAACATATCATCACACTGAAGTGGCCATTTGTTAAAAGACACGGTTTATTTTCCCTTCCCTTCATCTTCCCCTCACTCCCTAACCTCCCCCAAAGCTGGTGAACCATGTCTATTTATCTTCATGTAAATTCTTCTCCTTAAAAAATAATGGTTTTGCTAAAACTGAATTTGCTCCTGATAATAGTGGTTTTCTTTACTAAGACTTTTTCTTTCTTTTTAAATGCTTGAGTCTTTTATTCATTCATTATTTTTTTTTAATTAAATACTTTATTTTTTTTTCTTCAAGTTACATCT